>CANSZD010002575.1:0-242500 GCA_947648045.1 Beta corolliflora
AATCGAAGGTGATAATCTTATTAATAACTAACTCAAGAAATGACTGGGGTTCCTCCTCGGGTGTATCAAGCCATATCATTCAAGATATCCAAACTCTTCTTCGTTTCTTTTCTCTTCGCTGGCTATTCGTCATGTTTACCTAGAAGCAAACAAAGCCAGTAGGGACGGGGACGTCAACGTCGGGTCATTTAGCTGAGCTTTTTCCTCGCTTAATATGGCGATCAGTAATTCATTCCGCTTTCATTCTCATTCTGTTAGAAATCCATAAAGGCCGGGAGCCTCCCCTCGCTAGACGCTTCTCCTAAACTTCTTTTCTCCTTACCTTATTAAAAACAATGGGAGGTATTGAAATCACTGCTTCGCTCAATCAACACACTGCCCAATAATTACATAAACCACCCCGCCCTGCATTATGGCGCTCTGGGTCCCACTTCAGAAATGCACTTAACTGCAAGCCTAAGGATCCACTAAAGGGTCGAAACACGGGTTAACAAAAAAAAGGCAACATAGCCATCTATCCCAAGAAAGACCCATCCCATCAATGTTTATAGTGGGACAGGTTAACGGAAAAGCGACGTTAATCCGACGAAAAACACGTCGCGGCGCGCAGAAATTTCTACTTCTCTAGGTCCCAGAGTCGAAGTTTAATTTAAAACAGCTGACTAAAGGGAAACGCCGACGAGCAAACTGATTCGTCACCCGGTAGCGATGACGCTTTTTAACTCAAGTTTCGTTAAAGGAAGCCCACCGAACAGATTTATTTATTTCTTTGGTTTTTATTATTTCCCTAATTTTCGTATTAGGTTTTGGGTTTTATTAAACATTATTATTACTATCATTAAAGGATGTTTTTTTATAATAATATCGCGACGTTGTTTTAACTCTTTTACTGTATTCCGGAGTTTCGTTACGCTTCGCTAAAACTACGATCAGTTTGTTCTTTTGTGTAAGCTTCGTTGTCCTTTGATGAAATCGATCTGCACAGTGGTATCAGAAAGGTGTTTTTTTCCCTTTTTTTTTTTTGTGTTGGACTGAAGCTTGAATTGAGTTGGAGAACCAAAGGCACTAGCATTTAGGTGATCCGAGGATAAACTGCGTGCTTCCACTCCAGCGGATGATGACCGTTCCGCATGAATGAACCAGACTCAAGATAAGATTTATCAAGGAGACGAGAGGGGGAACAGATTCCAATTCCGGGAAGAGAGCGCACGTATTTGTAGATAGTTCGAGTTCGAGGAAGAAGAACCCTTCGAAGAAGAAAGAAGTGATGAAGGTAATCATTACCAAAAACATGATTATCAGTGAAGGCCGATATTCCTTTATTTTATGGAACCATTGGAGTGGAGGAATTTCCGGATTGGCATAATGAGGCAAAGACAAAGGAAGGGACCATTAAGACTTAGCTGAGAATGAAGCAATTGATGTTCGAGCGAGTTTTGCCAAAAGATTATGAGCAAATTCTTTATAATATGTACATAGAATGTGTTCAAGGGAAGAGGACCGTGACATAATATACGGCGGAGTTTCTAGCGATTTTCCGAGCGCAACGATTTGGGAGAATCCGAGAAGTCAAAAAGTGGCTCGATATATTAGTGGTTCAAGAATATCCCGCAAGATAAGATGGGCTTCGCAGAACCTGTGTGGACTGTTGCGGAGGCATCCAGTTTTGGCTTTAAAAGCTAAGCGTATAGAGAAATCCCCTTGAAATTTCTCGCCTTTCGTAAGATATTCACCCGAGTAACTTTGATTCTATAGGCGAGAAGGAGAAGAGAGTGCAAAGAGCTAAGGATTTTGAGTATCGCAAATAAAGGAGGTTCTAGTAGTGCGCAAAGAAGGGAAGTCAACCGTCAAGAAGCAAACAATCCCTATGCCAAACCAAGGGGACACTTGCTATCGCCGTAATGGCAAAGGTCACCGATCCAACGTTTGTCCAACTCTGGAGAGTCACTGCTGTCTTAGAAGGGGATGGAGAGAGGAGTTTGAAGGGAGAGAATGACGAGTATGCTGATGTGGAGTTTGCAGAGGAGGAGTATGATAAGAGAGTTAACTTTGTGGCCGCAAAGGGTCCCGTTAACCTCTAAAGACGAGGGCCGCCGCAAGAATCGTTTAAGACTCACCGATCAATTGTAACAAGGTCTCGTAACTTGATCGTGGATAATGGAAGCACGCGTAATCCGGGTGTCACGTGAAGTTGGTAGAATATTTGAAGTTGCTCCACATAACCTCACGAGAAGCCATACACCCCGGGCCGGGTCAGAAGGGGTCACAAGTCTGGTCATAATGACTTGCGAGTTCCCATCTCCATAGGGAAACACTACAAGGAAGAGGTAATTTGTGATGTTCTTAAAATGGATGATCATCATATTTTACTTGGTAGACCTTGGCGGTTTGATAATGATGTGACTTATCCGGGTAGGGATAATGTGATAATGTTTACTTAGGATACCCATAAAATCGCCATGGCTCCTGCTTTGAATTTCGACCAAAAACTAAGGGGGAAGAAAACCAGTTCTTTAGTAATGACTTACAATGACAAATAACTTGTTGAGGCCGTAAAAAGAAACCGATTACTTCCGTCCAAAGGGTGGTTAAGGGGTTGTTAGGTGCCGAAAAGGGAAGAAACCTCGATTCCCGTAGAAGTGTTGGAAATCTTAGAGGATTTCAAAGAATTGATTGTCGATGAGTTACCGAATGATTTACCTTCCATGCATGACATACAACATCGATTGATTTGATTCCTGGTTGTAGCCTACCAAACCTTCCCCACTATCGTACGAGTCCTAAGAAGAATGAGATTTCGAGGGAGCAGATTGAGGACTTTCAAGAAAGGGTTTATTCTGGAGAGTATGAGTCCATGCACAGCTTCCTCGTTCTTTTAGTCCCTAAGAAAGGAAATCAGTGGAGGATGTGTGTTGACAAAGAGGCCATCAATAAAATAACTATCAAGTATTGCTTTCCAATTCCTCGACTAAGACATGCTTCGATGAATTGTCGTGTTCCAAGGTGTTTTCGAAGATGGGATCCGCGTAGTGGGTACCATCGATTAGAATTCGACCTGGAGATGAGTGGAAGGCAAACTTTTAAGAGCAAGGATGGGTTGGATGAGTGGTCGGGTGATGCCATTTGGTTCGTCAAAGGCACCTAGACTTTCATCCCGGTTGATGAATCAGTTCTTCGTCCTTTTACTCGTTCTTTTGCTGTGGTTTATTTTGATGATATTCTCGATTCACAGTAAAAAACAAGAAAGATCATCCGGAGCATGTGAAGGTGTGTTGCAAGTTTTACAGAGAACCAAATGTACGTTAATCTAAAAAGTGTACATTTCGTACCAACAAATTGCTTCTTCTTAGGCTTTGTTGTTGGTGAAGAAGGCATTCAGGTGGATGAAGAGAAGGGTGAGTGCAATCGAGATTGGCCCACACCCACATCGCTGACTAAATTTCGTACTTTCCATGGCCTAGCAACTTTTACAGAGAGATTCATCGTGGATTTCAGGTACCATTACCGCACCGATAACCGTAGACTGATCAAACACCGGCCGGGCCGGCCGGGCGGCTGACAAAAAATTTTGCCCGTTAGCCGCCCGGCCCAAACCGGCCAAAAATTTTGTGCCCAAAGCCCAGTATTTCTGGGCCGGGCCGAGCGGGCTTTTTGCGGGCCAAAATGGGCCTAGCCCAAAATTTAGACTAAAAAGTCTTTTTCGCTTGTCCAAAGCCCGCCAAAAAAAAAAATTTGGGCCGGCCCAAAAAATCCCCAAGCCCGCCCCAAAACCGGCCGGGCCGGAGTTGATCGACTCTGGGATAACCGAATGTTTGAAGAAAGTGGAAGTTCAAGTGGGGAGATGAGCAGGAATGGAGTTTTTCCTTGATTAAAGAGAATCTATGTAGTGCCCCTTGCTAGCCCTTCCCGATTTTGATAAAGAGTTTCAAGTTGAATGTGATGCCGGTGCGGTGGGTATTGGAGCCGTTTTGTCACAAGAGAAGAGACCAAAGGGCTTATTTCGTTGAAAAAATTGAGTGATGCTAAAACGTAAATGGAGTACTTATGATCGGGAGTTCTATGCGGTGGTTAGGGGCACCGCGTCGGTGGGAACATCATCTCGGTTCGACGGGAGTTCATTTTGTTCACTCGACCATCCGGGCGTTAAACTTCCTTCACAACTTAAAGTGATAAATAAGATGCATGCTCGGTGAGTGAATTTTCTCGCAGAAATTCCCTTTCATTATACAAAGATAAATCGGGACTTTGAACAAGGTGGCAGATGCGCTGAAGCTGAGAGAGCTTCCTTACTCATTACTTTAGCTCAAGAGATCGTGGGTTTTGAAGTGTTTCAAGGAGTCAGTATGGGGAGGATGCCGAATTCAAGGAGTTATGGGCCAAGTGCGGCAAAGGGAAGCCTAGCTGCATTTTCATATTCGAGATGACTACCTTTTCGAGAGGTGATTGGTCAGTGTATTCCTTGCTCTTCCTCGAGAGAAAAGTTGATCGGGGATCTTCATGGTGGTGGGCTTGGTGGTCATCTTCACGAGGGACAAGACAATTGTTGGGTTAGAAGAGAGGTTTTATTAGGCTCATTTGAGGAGAGATGCTGGTGCTATAGTCCGAAGATGTCATGCTTGTCAAGTGTCCAAAGGTCAATATCAAAATACTCGTCTTTATATGCCTTTGCCTATTCCCCGATGACATTTAGCAAGATTTAGCGATGGATTTTGTGTTGGGTTTGCCTCGTACTCAACGAGGCGTGGTTTTTGTTTTTGTGGTTGTTGATCGCTTTTCTAAAATGACACTTTTCATTGCTTGTAAGAAGATCGCCGATGCTTCAAATGTAGCAAAGCTATTTTTCAGTGGAGGTGGTGAGACTTCATGGTGTTCCTACCTCTATCACTTCGAATAGGGACACCAAGTTTCTTAGCCATTTTTGGATTACTCTTTGGAGGATGTTTGGAACTACACCGAACATGAGTTCTACATCATCCACGTAGGCATGATGGCGGTACCGAAATGACTAACGTGACGCCTGGGGAATATGATTCGTCAGTGTTTCAGGAGAAAAAACCAAAACAATGGGATTGGCTTTACCCCTGTGTGGAGCTTGCGTACAACAGCGTTGTTGTACATTCGGCTATAGGGAAATCACCATTTTCGTGCAAGGGAGATGATGTGATGGTGTTTTTGCGTAAGGAGAGGTTCCCGATTGGTACCTACAGCAAAGTCGGGCCACGTAAGTATGGCCTGTTCAAGGTGACTCGCAAGATCAATGACAATGCCTACGTGGTAGCTCTCCTGATGACATGAACATATCCAATACATTCAATGTTGCCGACATTTATGAGTACCATCACCCGAGGTTATTTATGAAGATACGAACTCGAGGTCGAGTTCTTCCGAGGTGGAGGAGACCGACGCAGGAAGGCGGAAAAGTTCGACGAAGAAGTTCGTCGAAAAAGCTCGAAATGATTTCTACTAGTCCAGCTCCCGAGTCGAATGCATAATAAAATGCCTTTTCGGGAAGGAAAACGGGCCAACGAGTCAAATTCACCGCTATGCCGTGACCAAATGTGCTTTTTTAAGCCATCTAAGTTCGTTTAAGGCCCGAAAGCAAAGATTTTTAATTATTTCCTGATTTTATTATTTCCTAATTTTCGTATTAGGGTTTTGTTTTGACTATTTAAACATTATTAGCCATCATTAGAAGGCAACTTTTCTTCTAATAATAATATCTCGTAGTTTTAACTCTTTTCAAGTGGATTCCGAGCTTTTTATAGATTTATCGTCAGAATTTGCCGTTTGTTCAAGGAATTGCGCTTGCTTTTCCTTTAATAATTCCGATCGCGTCACTGGAATTCCCAACAAGATAAATAAAGACAAGTTTCATCAATGAACACGTATTCAATTCTAACCTACCAAAAGCAGGCCTCTCTCTCTACATCGATCACTTTCGCCTCTACCTCAATCACATCCGACTGGAAAGTCGGAGGCGATCCCGAACAACCCCCGGCGTAGCCTAACCTTCTTTTACAAGGGAATCCAAAGATACGGAAGAATGAGAACTGCGCGAACATTCCTGCGCCACATCAAGTTTCTCAACCTATTACAATCCTTAATTTCTTAAAAGTAAACACAGTCTAACCTTTCAATATATATTAACAGTTTAAATTCGCAATTAAGATGCACTTAATAACTAACTCTCTAGGTTACTACCTTAGAAGTAAAAACTTGGTGACATTATAGCCTGAAATGTCTAATACACGATGACTTGAAATATACATAATGACGTGGTAGTCCCGTAGTATAATCATCTTGCTTCGACTTCTATAAATAGAAACACCCTCTAGCATGGTCATAACACACCATCTCCCAACCATAATACATCTCAAAACCAAAACCTCAGTGATCTCTTATCTACTACATTCATCCACTCTTTTATAATTTTCTAGAGAACAACAAAAATGGATAGTCAGGATAGAGGCCTCTTCCACCACCGCAAGAACGACGAGGACAAGCCGTCCGACTACTCGGAAACCACCGGTGGAGGCTACGGCACCACCGAAGGCGACCGATATGGCTCAGGAAACACCACCACTGGTGGTGGCTATGGCTCCACCGAAGGCACTCGCTACGGCTCCGATGATACCACCGGTGGTGGTTATGGCACAGGAAACACCACCACTGGTGGTGGCTATGGCTCCACCGAAGGCAATCGCTACGGCTCCGATGATACCACCGGTGGTGGTTATGGCACAGAGTCCTACAAAACCTCTGGTGGTTATGGTGATACTGAGAAAGAAGGCAACAAATATGGATCATCAGACTACAACACCACCACCGGTGGCGTAGGCGGTGGCTTTGGCTCTACTGAGACTGACCGCTACGGCTCAGACACCGCCATTGGTGGCGGTAAGTATGGTGAGTCTGAGACCAAGGTTGGGTATGGAGAGGAAGGAGGTTACAAGAAGACTGAAAGTGGTGAGAGTGAAGAGCCACCAAGGGATTATGAGAAGGAAGAGAAGCATCACAAGCATCTTGAGCAGATTGGTGGTGTTGGTGCTGTTGCTTCTGGTGCTTATGCTCTGGTAATTTATTTTCTACATGTTTTATTTTTTTAATGGGAAATTTTCAAAAATTGATAAACTTTTAAAGGTAAAATTTGTTTTAAGGGTTTTGCCAATTATAAACATTATCTATAAAAGTAGTGGACGCCATACATCTTGTTTAGTTGGCCATGGGTGTTGTAGCTAAGATCTAGTATCGAATTTAATCTAAAACATTGTGCTTAGTCGCTTTTTCATATTAAAAAAAAAACAAAAAATTGGTATAAAAGTCAAATATATTTCCTCCGTCCCTAAATAGAGTGCCCATTTTTTTATTTATGTTTGTCCCAAATAGATTTCCCATTTCCTTATTTGGTATGGGTCCACCAATTAAAATATTATTTTGCTTTCAACTTTTATAATATCACCCACTTTCCCATATGGCCCACATACTTTCTCTTTAATAAACCATTCATAAAAAGCTGTACTCAACTTCTATATTTAATTCGATTTAATACAACTACGTCCTTCATATGATTTCTACATAATACTTGTCGCCAAAAATGAATGGGCATTCTATTTAGGGACAGAGGGAGTATTTTTTAAGATATTAAGTGTCAAGTATCTTCTTATCTGACTTATTATCTGTAAATTTAATTTCTTTGTTTTTTTAGTTGCAAAGATATAAAGAAGATTAACTATCTTTTTACGTATGTTTAAATTACCACAAATTGTCAAAGTGGAGTCCATTAATGGTGTAAAATCAACTTGTTGCAACTGAAAAAGTCAAAAGCTGTAATTGATAGTATTAGGCCTAAAAACTACCCAGAAATTAAACTGAGCTAGCTAGCTCACAATAACTTGGCCTTGTATCTCTTTGTCTATTGAAAATATATTTACATTCTTTTTTTTGGCATAAAATTACAGTATGAGAAGCACCAGTCGAAGAAGGACCCAGAGCATGCACATAGGCACAAAATTGCGGAAGAGATCGCAGCTGTCGGCGCAGTTGGAGCAGGAGGTTTTGCCTTTCATGAACATCACGAGAAAAAGCATGTTAAGGAAGGCAGAGAGGAGGAGGAGGAGGAGACCGAGGGGAAAGAGAAGAAGCACCACTTCTTTTAATTCTAATCAACCTCTTTGATAATGTGCTATATTTATAGTTCGAGGTGTTTCAATTTCTATTTTAAGGAAAAATAAAAGTACTTCTATATTTTTATTTTTGTACTTATTTTATTGTTTTGTTTGAGAAGAAAAGAAGTTGCATGTCTTTGTGTATTAGTTGTAAACTTGCAGATTTTATCTTTAGTATGTTGTGAGTGAGTGAGATCCAGTCTATTTTTCCTGTACCTTAGGTTTCTTGTATGTCAATAAACATGCTTTTATCTGGTTGATTATAATTTCTATGTTAATAATATTATGTTTGTATGGGTATAACCCAAGTACGTTAGCGGATCCCTGTGATAAGTCCGCGAACGCCAAAACGGACGCTAACGTTGTAAATGTTGCCTATAGCTCTAACAAGTCAAGACATCAACATGGTCCGATAACGTTGGCGGTCGCCAAACAAGACAAAAATAAGCGAATCTTCCCAATCGCCAAAAGACCGCGACCGTACACGTGTAAAAAGCGATTACGCACTCCGTCAAGTGAATAAGACTTCTATAAATACCCCACTAAGACTATTCTCGTGCGTGACATTCTCTCACACTCGGAATCCTTATCTCTCCCCCCTCTACTTTCTCTCTCTAAACCCTATTCGGGGCACGTGCTCGACTTGAGCGTCGGAGGGTTTCTCGCATCCCCCCGAGGTAGTTCACGTTCTTCTTCGCAGCCTATTCACTAGCGGAGCTTACCCTAATCTTTGGCGGACTTCTTTCAAGCGCCGCCAACCGTTTCAACACCGAAACAACTTGGCGCAAGAAGGAGGGGGCTTCCATCTTTGTGAACGCCGACATGGAAAGAGCAAACAATGACGGCCGTGATCCATCCCGAGTTGAGACTGGGAACGTCAACGAGCAAAGAACCTCGTGGAACAATGTGTCTCGGGTAAACACCGGAAGCGGATCATTTAACCCGGCTCAACTAAGTCAATTCTCCCCTGAGCAGCCTACAAACCTGTAGCGTCTTTCATCCGAGATGTTACAAGCGGGTACTCACCTAACAAAGCACTCCCACTCCCAATGCAAGGGCGAGTCGCCTTCGTAGGCGTATGTCGACCATGAATGGTCGCAACGTCGATGGCACCCCCGTGAGAAGGATGCGGACCTTCAATCGGGAGGGACGCCAATTGGAAAGGCAAATTGAGGACCCGGAATATGAGGAAGTCATCCTAGAAACCGAGGATCTCAACAATTCGAAGAGGAGGATCAAAGTCGTTCTCGTCGGGAACACAAAGATCATTGGGCGCAAGCAATTATTCTCGCTGGGCGGACACTTATTGATCAAGCCTAAGCGGTCTCCTTTCATTCCGGAGATCTTGAACCACCCCATGCCACGAATCAAGATGCCATCCCGTAAGTATGATGGCACCTCGGACCCGGACGATCATGTGGCCGCCTATGAGGGGCACATGTACTTATACACTCAGTGGACGCCATCGGGTGTAAAAGTTTTCCCATCTACTTTAACCTGGGATCGCTCGGACGTGGTTTAAAAGCATCGTGGCCGGTAACGTTTCTAGTTTTTCTCGCCTTTCATCTATGTTCAAGACTCACTTCGTGAGTAATAGGCGCCGCGAGCGCACAACCGGGCGAGTTGTTATCAATCAAGCAAAGGGAAAATGAGAGCCTCGCGAGATTTCGTGGGCCGTTTTAATGCCGAGGCGGTCACCATTCCCCGCCTTCGCAGACGTGGCCGTGTTAGCTTTGATGACCGGCCGAGGGAAGGGTCCGCATTTAGAAGTTATCCGGGCCGTAAAACCTTCACATCCCTCGAGCCTGGCTCTTAAGGAAGGCAAACGATTTCATCGGGGGGGAAGAGTTTGACAAGGCCGTAAGCGCCCAAAGTCGTGAGCGGAGAAAGGAAGAAGGATGATAAGCGTAAGAGAGAAAAAAGGTCGCGAAAATGACCGCGGTCGGGATGAAAGAAAGCAGGAATCAAATGTGGTCAAGAAGGGAAATGACCGCGAGAAGAATGACCGCGAAAGGTTCGAGTACAAAGATAAATTTGATACATATACGCAGCTCACGCGCCTCGAGGGCTCAAATATATCGGATGAACAAGGACAAGTGATAAATGGCAACGTCCTAAGCAAATGTTCCATAAAAACCGTGACAAGAGCAAGTGGTGTGACTTTCCACGGTGATCACGCTCACACTACCGAGAATTGCGGGCACTTCAAGGATAACCTAGAGGATCCGATAAGACGGGGTAACTTCACTCAATACAGGCACAATCAAAGGACGGAGACGTGGTAAAGCCCAATAACCGGAATGTGCAATCGCGGATTGCCGAGATTCACGTTATAAGTGGCGGTCCAATTCACGGCGGCTGGCGTCAATGGGGCGAAGGCAAGCCCGAAAGAATTCGAGCACCAGGTCAATTTCAATGAAAGCATGCAAAGTGGAGAAGGCCACCGGTAATGCCCGCCATGTCTTTCACGGTTGAAGATGCAAAGCATGTCGTCTACCCTCATGATGACCCTCTGGTGGTCACGCCGAAGGTGTCAAACTGTTTGATCCACAGAATCCTGGTAGACGGAGGAAGTTCCGCAAACATTCTATATTTCTCAACTTTTGAAAAATTGATGATTGGCGGGAACATCCGCTGGCGTGCGTTACCCAAGTGATAGGTTTCACGGGGCGTCGGTGATTCCAGAGGGCCCGATAACCTTACCTGGTCGAGTAGGGGAGGATGAGAACGCCGTGGATGTGATGGCGGAGTTTCTAGTGGTTGACGTGCCCGGAGCCTATAACGCAATTATCTGACGCCCTTTCATCCATGACGTCCAAGGAGTCAGGTGGTCGACCTTCATCATTTGACTATGTTATACGTTTCCAATCTCGGGACGACAAGCAAAGTAAAGAGGAAATCAAGAAATGGCGAAATCATGCTACCTAACAAAGATTAAAGCAACCTAAGAAGGAGAAAGTGCAGGTAGAAGAATTGAATCCGCCAACCAGAAACAGAGGCGAGCCCGGAGGAGGGCTCTGGCAAATGAGGAAGGGCCCGAGAAAGGGGATGAGGAGATGGATGTTTTAATGGAAGAGCTGGAATCCGAGCTCGATGATACTCCAAGGCCCAAGCCGGATGGAGAAACAAAGCGAGAGATGCCGGCGATGATCCAGCAAGGACAGTGGGTCGCCGGAGCAGACATGGACTCAAAGGTCGTGGTCAACTCCGGTGACTCTCCTACGAGAAAACGCGGACGTCTTCGCGTTCTCGGCGGATGAGATGCCTGGAATTGACCCACCGTGATGGTACACCGTCTAAATGTTGACAAAGACTATCCGACCTGTCAAGCAAAAGTAAGCGAAATTTTTTCGCCGAAAAGAACAAAGCCATTAAAGAGGAGGTTGATAAGCTATTGGCAGCTGACTTTATTGAGCCATGCGACTACCCGGAGTGGTTGGCCAATGTAGTCATGGTAAAGAAAACTAGCGGCCAGTGGAGGATGTGTGTGGACTTCACAAACCTCAATAGAGCTCGCCCAAATGATTGCTACCCGCCGTCGAGAATAGACCGCCTAGTAGACTCTACTAGCGGTCACGCATTGTTAAGCTTTATGGATGCCTTCTCGGGCTATCACCGGATCGGCTTGCTCGAGGCCGATAGGAAAAAAGCTGCGTTCATCACAGATCATGAGTATATAATTATAAGGCAATGCCGTTTGGGCTCCGTAATGCGGGGGCAACCTATCAAAAGCTAGTCGACAAAGTGTTCGCGGATCAGAGGGGGAGGAATATCGAAGCATATGTTGACGACTCCATCGTCAAGAGTAAAACTGACCGTGAACACTTGGACGATCTGGAAGAGACCTTCAGAACTTTGAGAAAGTATAAGATGAAGCTAAACCCAAAGAAATGTGTCTTTGGGGTGAGAGCGGGAAAGTTTTTAGGCTTCTTGGTAAGCGTAAGGGGATTGATGCAAACCCGCACAAAGTCCAAGCCATTGTCGACTCGCCTGAGCCTAGAAGCGTCAAGGATATTCAACTCTAACAGGGGAGAATGGCGGCCCTCACTCGATTCATTTCAAAATCAGCAGACAAAGCTTTGCCTTTCTTTGCCCTGCTATGGGGAAATAAGAAGTTCGAGTGGGGAGAGGAGCAAAGCCAAGCATTCCTGGCGGTAAAAGAGCAATTAAAGAAGCTACCAACCATTACAAGGCCCGAGACCGGAGACGTATTACAATCGTATATCTCGGCTTCACCGAAGACAGCCGGGGCCAGTGTTATTGGTAGAAAAAGAGAAGAGGCAACAGCCCAATTTATTTTATCGCCCATATTCTTAACGGTCAGGAGAGCCTTTATCACCGGTAAATGGCCTTGTCGTGGTAATAGCCGCGGGAAGCTCGACCATACTTCGACCGCCATCCCATTCAAGTTTTAACCAACCACCGCTAGAAAAAGCATTCGAGAAGATGGATAGTTCCGCCTTCACGAAATGGGCCGTTGAACTATCTGAGTATGAGATACAAGACAAGCCCAGACCGCTATCAAAGCACGGGCCCCGCGTACTTTATCGTGGAAGCCTCATATGAGGAGGAAGAAGTGGAGCAAAAGGAAGTCCGTCGCTGGAGGTCGATGGATCATCCGCTGTTAGCGGATCTGGAGCGGGTATAGTGATGACCAACCCTGAAGGAAATTCGTACCAGGTTGCCATCAAGTTCACCTTCCTGCGTCAAACAACGAGCGAGAATATGAAGCGGCAATCACGGATTGAGAATGTGTTTGGCAATGGTGCTAAGAAAGTGTCTTTAAAAACGGACTCGCAATTGGTGAGCGGCCATGAAGGGAGAATTCGAAGTCGAGAGGCCAACATGCTAAAATACGTTGAAAAGGCCAAGGAATTGATAGCTCAACCGAATCATTTTGAGATTCAAGCGATACCTAGGGCCGAGAACACAAAAGCGGACGCGTTGTCCAAGTTGGCAAGCTCGACTCATTTAGCATTGAAAGAACCGTCACGGTTGACATCTTCAAGGAAAAAAGCATCACGTAAAAGGTCGTAACCGTCAACAGTATAAACCAAACAGGAGAATGGTTTAGTGAGTTGGTGGCGTACAAGTTGGACGGGACGCTTCCGAATAATCCTTCGTCTCGCTAAGAAATTGAAACGACAAGCAAGCCGGGTACGTCATATACCAAAATGAGCTATACAAGAAATCATTCGGTTTACCTCGCTTAAATGCGCAACCGCATGGGAATCTCGCGAAGATCCTTGAAGAAATACATGAAGGTATATGCGGTAACCATATTGGCGGAAAGGCTCGGCACTAAAGGCATTGAGAGGCGGGATTCTATTGGCCAAGTATCGTTGGCGGATTCCCGAGCTATGTTAAGAGATGTGATAAGTGCCGGAGATACGCTCCCGTCATTAACAGAGCCGCCCAACGATTTGCGGCCTCTATCCTATGCCCAATCCCGTTCGCACAAGTGGGGAATGGACATCTTGGGACCGTTCACCACAAAGAATCGGGGGAGAAAGTTCCTAATAGTGGGAATTTGATTACTTCACCAAGTGGATGGAGGCAGAGCCGACAAATAAAATCAAGGCAAATCAAGTCAAGAAGTTCATCCGGCATAATATTATGACAAGATTTGGGATCCCCATGGCGATCGTCTTTGATCATGGCGTCCAATTCGATTGTCGACCAGACACAGCCTTCTTAACGTAATTTCGTGTAAAATTTGCATACTGTCACCGTTTGCCACCCCTCGAGCAACGGCAAGCAGAGGCCGCGAACAAAACGGATCCTAAACGCCTTGAAGAAAAAGCTAGATGAATTCAAAGGGGGATGGGCCGATATGGTACCAGCCAGATACTATGGTCAAACGAACAACAGAGAAAGAAGCGACGGGAGAGAGCCCATTCAAGTTAGCCTTCGGCGCGGGAGGCGGTGTGCCGCGTAGAGGTGGGGTTACCCTCTTACCAGGATCAAGCACCAAGATCCGCAAAGAAATGACCAGCACTTAGGGAAGACCTAGACTTCTTCCGCGAAACAAGGCTCATGGCGTAACCGAGAGCACCGCTTACATAAAGACAAGGATCGGCAAGGCTTACAATAAAAAAGTCATGGAAAGGCCATTAAATGTTGGCGACCGGTCCTTCGCAGAAGCCGCCACCGGCAAAGCGCATGTCGAGGAAAGCCGATCGCTAACCGGGAAGGCCCCTACATCGTAGCCAAGAAGATTGCTCTCGGTTCCTTCATTTTAAAGAACATGGACTAAGAAGGAGCTTAAAAATTGTTGGAATGCTAGCGTCCTAAAGAAATACTATGTTTGAGTTGCTAAATGTAATAGGCCGAGAGCCACCCTTAGTTGCTTAAATAATACAAGTTTCCTCGGCAGTCCATAAATTATCTTATTATTTTCATGCACATCAATCAAAAGCCATATGACAGCCCAAAGTACGTAAACGGTCATATGACGGACCTAGTACGAATCAAAAGCCATATGACAAAGCTCAAAGTACGTAAACGGTCATATGACGGACCCAAGACGAATCAAAAGCCATATGACAAAGCTCAAAGTACGTAAACGGTCATATGACCGGACCAAGTACGAATCAAAAGCCATATGACAGCTCAAGATGCGTAAACGGTCATATAATAGACCAAGCATAAATAAAGCCATATGACAGGCTCAAGATGCGTAAACGGTCATATAATAGACCAAGCATAAATAAAGCCGAGGACGGGCTCAAAGTGCGTTAACTGGCCATATAATGTACTCTAGCATGAATCAAAAACGGCTTAAAATGCGTTAACTGGTCATATAAAAGATGGCGGACACACAACAATCGACGATAATGAAAGCGAAGGAAACACAAGATATAAAGTACTTTCCCATAAAATAAAAGCTACCGGCTTGGCGGCCAACTACAAGTAAAACGATGGCGGCCAAATGAAAGGCTTTTAGTTGGAATTGTACTTATAAAATTAAGAAACGTTAGCGTTTACAAATGCAAGCATGGGCCGAATAAAGAGTTGAAATATTCAAAAATTACAACTACAAGCTATTAGAGGAACAGGAAGAGCCGAGAGAAGGCCGCCAAAAACTTCAAGAGGGGGGACGCCCTGGTTGGGTCCGCTTCCGCTAGTTCCCGGGGTCCGCATCCGCTATAGCGTCCTCATCAAGCAAACTTCGGATCCCACTCAATAGGAGTGAGATGTTGGCCGGCAAAGATGAGCGCCCTCGATCACATTCCATCAAATCCTGGAACGGCCTTGCACACGCACCTCATGGCGGCCCCATCCCCCGTCATACCTCTTTGTGGAGAGCCGCCACATATCCATCGATTCTTTGAAACTCAACAACCGCCTTGGCGGCCCCTAATCTCGGCCCGGCAGCGGCCCAGACTCGCAATATCCTTCTCGGTTTGAGCCGTGTCCGAGCCTTGGTTAACGTCCGAACGTTAGCTTGGTCTCCTCCGTAAGAGATGCTCGCGTCCTCAATGTTACTAGCTCATCTTCCCGGGCCGCCAACTTCTCCTCTCGCATCCTTCAAAGAAGTCCCGGCAAGTCTCTAACGATTGCTTATAGCTGTCCGCCGCCTTTCGGTACTCAACATACCGCTCTATTAGTTCAATGGCAAACATTGTTGGCCGCAAAGAGGAAAGGAAAACGTCGAAAGAACAAAAAAAAAAAAAAGAGGAAAAATAAGAACAAAATCTCATTATCACAAAAACGTACCACAAGTTGGTCGTGAGCTAGCCTTGCAGCCAGAGTTACCAAGGATCCTCGCCGCCTGTCTAATGGCATTGCATGCCTTTCGGAATACGGTAGAGCAAGAATGCCGCCGTTCTGGGAATATCCAGCATACATCGACTCATCTTCCCCGACGTCCCAGTCGAGGTTGATAAATCTTCTTCGGAACGACAGTGTCGACGAGCAAAGGAGGCCGCCACAAAGATCACTTAGCGATACCTCTTTCTTCTCGATCCACTCATGGTACCGAGAGAAGATGCTTCGGGAGATAAGTTAGACAAAAAGCCGGGCATGGTAATCGCCTCCCGAATCTTCTCGCGAATGGAGGAGTAAGAGCCCGATAGCCAAGAGGCGCCGCTAACATGTCCAGACCGTGCAGCAGCCGCGACACTCGCTCGCGAACCTCCGGAGGAGCATCCGCATTCAAATCTTCCACTCGAACAGTCCACTCAAAGGGAGCAGAAGAAGCTGTGGTCGCCCAAGGCCGCCTTTGCCTTGCGCATGTGTCCTCCGTAGTTGGCTCGCGGGGCCGTGTCCTCGTTCCCACCACCCCCGGCAACAGTCTGGAAGTAGAAGACCGAAGGGGAACGCGCAGGGATGGCCGGCCGCTAAGACAAGAATGCAGCAGCAGCCGACTCCCGGAAGCGGGCGCGAGCAGCTACACCGCCACGGCCGCGACGGATGTTTTGAGGGGCCATTACTGGTTCCCTCCCCGACGACCGTTAGTGATGCCGTGCATGGTCTCGTACTCGTGGGAAGGAGCAGCCGCAAATTGGTTAATCGGTTGAAGGTTCTCGTCCACGTAAAGTGTGTCGAGATCAAGACCGGCCAAAACCCCGTGATCTGGCAAGAAACGAGTTAAAAAAAAAAAAAATAATAATAATAATAAAATACAATATCATCGGTTGGACCGATCCGATAACAAACATACCATTTTCATGGGTATGACATAGCAAAGATAGCCGACAAAGGCCGGTTCCCAAGAATATACTTTGTGTGAGGAAGCCGCATTTAGGCTCCTTAACCCCGGATTTCTTTCCATCCTCATAGGTGATGAGATAATCTTCGGTATCAAAATATGAGGAGGCAGCCAACTCATCCCCAATCAACGGAACTTGAGGCAAGTGTTCCATGTGAGGACGCGGCTCGGTGAAGTGGCGGCAGATAGGAAAGTCCTCGAGCACCGTAACCGAAAAAAGGCATCCCGCCAACCCTTCAAACCTGGTCACCTTGGCCGGATCGGTCATTTTCTTTGTCGGCCATTGTCAACGACCACCAACCAGCTTGCCTCGGAAGACCCATTTTTCTTCAACCAAGTGAAGGTGACGAAAAAGATTTAAAGTCCGGGGAAAGTCCAAAAACGAATAACCCAAATGTACGCGATCAAATTCCGAACCGCCGGTGGTGTAAGTTGAGCCAAACAGACATTAAAGGCATTCAAAATCTTCACTAAAAAAGAATCCGAGAGGAAGACGAAGACCGAATTCAAAGTGATGTGCGTAAACTGGTCACATGACCAGGGAGGGCACTCCGTCACGATAGCTCCTTTTGGCGGAACTATTAGCCGATAACCATCGGGAAAATCATACAAATCCCGGGCAACCTTGGGATAACCAAGTTCAATGGCGTCCTGGCGCCAAAGATCGTCAATTTCCACAGTGAGAGGGCCAATACTGAAATCTTCGAGCAACAGCAGAGCATCGACACTCGGACCGACAATTGTTTCCCTCTTGGTTATGTCGTCCTCCATGTCGTTGGCGTCTTCGACCCTCCCAAAGAACATTGGAGCTCTCTCCGATAACGCGTTCCGACAAAGGCCTCAGTAGTGCCAATATTCGCGGTAGTAGTGTCGGGCCGCGTCTTCGGTGGCACGAGCACGAACAGATCGGCGTTGGTAAACGGACTCCTGGTTGGCCATGACGGTTGCAATAGAAGTCGCCTGTCGTCCACCTAAATCAATAATATGAGGATTAGGAGTCGCAGATCCTTGTAATCCGGTCATAAAAATCGACCGCCACCTCAACCCCAAAGATCTCGCCAAGTTATCCAACCGAGGCATGCTCTCTAAGAGGGGCTACTTCAAGGCCGGGAACAAAGATCGGGCCGGGAGGATGTCTAACTAACGCCTAGCAAGAATTTGATGCCTAAGTTCCCTAAGCGTTTGCCTATCACCGCTCTGGCTAGCGGATAGATACCTCCTAGTCAGGCTATGCTCCTCAGGGGTGGCAGGGTCGTTAAGAAACTTCGACCTCAATTCTTTTTCTCTCTCGACCGTGAGGGGTATGTCCGCTAATAACCCGGTCCTCCCCACCGGGCTCGAGCCTGGAAGCGGAGTTCACTATCGGCCATGGGGAGGTAGGCTCACTATGAGCCAAAAGGGAAGAAGTTTCGCTATCGGCCGGGGGTGAAGAGGGTCACTCTCGGTCGGGAACGCCTCACTAAGGGCATTTCGCTATCGACCGGACCGACATGATGAATACGCAAAGAAACTTAAGAAAACGAGGAGAAAAATTGAAGAAATACCCGGAAACGAAAGGTCGCTAGGAAAAAGTAAAGTAGAGACGCCGGAAAAGGTGAGCAAAGTTTCCAGCAAAGTGAAATTGCACCCACAAGACTCGAACTTGAAGCAAAAGAACCCCCGGGAAACGTAAAAAGAACGCCGGAAGAATACGAAGCTCCAAACAAAGAAACCCGTAAAACCTTCGTCAAAAAATGACGAAATTTTTAGTACCGTAAGACCTAGGAAAGTGAAAATTAAGAGGTTTGGTAACTTTTCGAAGTGATTCGAGCACAGGAAAGGTGGTATCTAAGCAACTCAAGCTTCGGGTATGGAGGTTTTGTCAGAAAAAAAAATGGAGAAGGAAAGAGAAAGCTTTGAGAATAAAGGTGAAGAAATCCGAAAAGGACAACTACTTCAATATAAGGCACGAATGAACGGCTGAGATTGAAAGACCTCTCAACTCCCTCTCCGCATTCATGCCAAGTGTCAAAACATGGTAAACCCTAATAAAGTAAAGGGCGGGATTTTCGAAAAGTAATCATTAACTTTTCGAAATTTTTCAACTCCCTACTGCGACACGTGGCACTCCAACAAATTAATTTCTTCAAAAATTTGAGCACGGCAACAATGATCCGCGTCCACCAAAGAACATCATTAATCGGCCAAGACCCCAAATGATCTTTGGGGGGCTAGTTGTATGGGTATAACCCAAGTACGTTAGCGGATCCCTCGTGATAAGTCCGCGAACGCCAAAACGGACGCTAACGTTGTAAATGTTGCCTATAGCTCTAACAAGTCAGTACATCAACATGGTCCGATAACGTTGGCGGTCGTCAAACAAGACAAAATAAGGGAATCTTCCCAACTGTCAAAAGCACCGCGACCGTACACGTGTAAAAGGATTACGCACCCTGTCAGGTGAATAGTACTTCCTATAATACCCCACTAAGTACTATTCTGCATGCGACATTCTCTCACACTCGAATCCTTATCTCTCTCCCCTCTACTTTCTCTCTTTAAACCCTATTTGGGCACGTGTCGATTTGAGCGTCGGAGGGGTTTCCTCGCATCCCCCGAGGGTAGTTCACGTTTGCTTCTTGTGCAGCTATTCACTAGCGGAGCTTACCCTAATCTTTGGCGGACTTCTCTCAAGGCCGCCAACCGTTTCAACACCGAAACAATGTTGATAATATTATATTATCAGTATGAAAGTTACTTGTGCGATCTTACTGGACAATTACTTCCCCCCTTTTCCTCTTGCTGATATTGATGCATAATTGAAGCCACAACCTCTAGATGCGGAGGACCTATCTGTTCTCTCGTGACAGGCTGATCGACTCATCTAGTCATCTTAGTTAGCATTTATGCTGTGCAATCTTCTCGTGATATTTTGTTGTTTTTTTTCCTTCTCCCAAGAGTGGGATTAATCCCCAAAAACCAGAGAAAAGGAAAAACAAGAACTACAAAACGCATGCATGCAAAAACCTAATCCGGGCATGAAATACAAGCTTGGAATGTATTTTAGTCTTAGTCTTGAATATTCTTTACCAAGCTGTCTCCAAGTCGAAGCCCACCACTAGTAATAGGAAGCAAGCTAAGGGTAGTTGGAATAGGCTATGAGATCCCTTATGATTTTGGATATCGAGTGAAAATTGAATGTTAAAAGACTGATTACATCATAGTTGAGCTGGTATTGGACGATCAAATTATTCAAGATTTCGTGCTTTATATATGTTGAAAACTTCTTATTTGCAATATTTGTTTTGTCTCATGATGACCCGACCCAATTTCGAGCATTATTTAATGGCGGATCCAGAAATAATATTTAGTGGGTACAAAAACATTTTGATAAATTTTACTGGGGTCAAGTGGTCAAATTTTTTCAAAACAAATTGAAAAATCCAAAATTTTATAAAAGAAAATTTTCGTTCTTTTTATTTTCGACCCCACTTGGTCTAATGTGGCTTTGCCACTATTATTACGTATTTATCGTTCCTAAAGAAGCAAAATAAATCTATTATTCTATAATTGATATATAAAAACATATTTAGTGTGTAAGATGTTATTAGATTCATCTTCACATATACTTTGAAAATATGAACTTATTTATTCTTAATAATGGATAATTGAAGATATTAATAGGCAAAGTTGTGCATTGACATATGAGAAACTCTAAACATTACAACAAACAAACAAAAGGAAGTATTATGTAGATTGGAGCTCTTGAGCATTCTTGGTAGATTGGGGATACACTTAGGGAAATTTTTAGTTTCTAAGTAATTACTTAGATTGTACTCCTTTCGTTTCTTTTTAATGTACATACTTTCTTTTTTGATCCATTATTTCTTTTTAATCTACATGTTGGTTTTTTCTATTTCTGATAACATGTCCATCTATTTTCTCCTCTTTTTCCACCCATGTGATCCACATTGTAATATAATAATCCACCTTAAAATTCCTCTCTCGACCTTTTCAGTTTTTCTCTCTCACTTTTGGACTTCCAACTTGATTCTCCCCCAAAATGAAGTGAGTAAATTAAAAAAAACGGAGGAAGTATATATATTAAATAATAAATGTTTATATCAGAGCTATAATCTACCCACTTAGCTAATTAGCTATATTATTTTTTTGAGCTAATTAGCTTTATGGAAAAAGCTTTATGATGATAATACTTGTTTTTATTATACACTTTAGTGTTTTGATATACAAAATCTATGCTTATACAATTACGAAAGAAAATAGGCGAAAAAATGGTCCTATCAGTTAGAAATTAAAGTAGACACCCCTCGTACACTTGGCTGTTGATAAGATGATTTAATTACCTGAACTGGAGCTGTTAGGGAAACAATGACCACATTATCTTGATTTTTATGACCATTGAAAAATCGTTTTAAATGATGGTGATTGGAGAATAAAGATTGGTAAAATTTCATAACTACTGTGTGGTCCATTTTCCCAACAAATTCATCCCATAAAACAAAAGGTCCCCAACATGTCGGTCATGCCGCGTAAAGAGTTTTCGTTATCCGCACTTACAAGTCCGCTAAATCTTAGTTTATGGTGTGCTCAAGCTCAACAACGGTAGTGGTTGTAACTTTTAAATGTGAGAATAGAGATTAGATGTGCGGGTAATTATTAAGGGTTGGTGTGTAGTTATTAGCTATCGAAATTTCAAGGTAAAATATTGATTTTCGGTGAAAGAAACTGTCAAAATATTAGTTGTTTACAATAATTAGTCAATAACTCAAACAAAACTTTAATCTAAAATTAATACGCCATTAACAACTACCCCAAAAACTACAAATTTTAGCTTCTGACAACCACTACTTGAGGACTACTTCAACAGATATACCACTAAATGCTCCCGCACTACAACCTAACTAAAACACATTTTTCTTAATTAGTGCTATGACTGAGTCAAAACACTAAAAACTTGTTCAAAAGCTTGCACCTCCATATGTTATATTCCTAAAAGTTTGTCTCAGATCATATTATTTTTTGGTCCCACTATCTTTCTCTTTTATCAACTCTACCTAAACTTGTACAACGGGTTGGGACGGGTTTCGAGTTCGGTAAATAAATACCAGGTCTAGTCAAGGTCGAGTGTATTTTTACTAAACTAATCTCAAACAAATAGTGAGATTAAGTGTAGGCATATTTTTACTACCTACGCGGTATGAGCGCGGATTTGCCTACCTCATTGTAAAGTATTTTAGTTAAAAAAAGTTTTGAAAAAGAAGTTGCCAACAAGTCTTTAAAGGAAGACTTATAAACCTAATTGGATATTTGGAAAACCATAGGAACAACTTAGGGACTTATAGATTTATTTTCCCGTCATGACTTCATAATTGGTTAATAAACCAAAAATTGAGTTCAGGGGTGAGGATACAAATATGATCAGGAATCAAATTCGTTCTTTGCCGGCCTCTACTTAATAAGATTCATGTTTGAGTTTTATGCAAATAAATAACCACGCAATGTGTTCATGCAATCTAAAAATTAATCTATGTTGGTTCATTAAACAAACAACAAACTAATTTTTGGTGATATGTTTTTTATGCAATCAAAATTACTAGGAACCTAATTGGTTGTCCAAATTATCTGAATTTAATATTGGAACATTTATTTAGGTCTTTCATTAGCAAAAATAAACATGTGAGGTGATGAAAGCAATAAATATATTTGCATGCATATGTATAATATAATATATAGAAATATAAAAACAAAGATCAGAGATGTAGAATATACAATTGCAGGAGTTCCTTTAAAATCCATATCATGAAAATTATATTGCTAATATAATGTGAAAGAAATTTTTTTGATGCTCAGGAATTATACCTTTGTTGTCTGAGTCTCGAATAACGATCCACAATAGGAGCAATCTTGAAGTTTCAAAGGAGATTTATATTGTGTTTGAAGTGTTTTGGAGAGTATTTAGAGTGATTTTCGTGGTGTGTAGCTAGCATATGTAAGTCGTTGGAAAAAGTCGTGGAAAAAGTGTCGAAAATTGAGTGAAAACGAGGTCTATTTATAGGAAAAACAGAAGAAATCGGAGAAATATTGAGGATGTGAGGTGCGCAGGCCTGTCGCGCGGCATGCATCTGCTTCTACGCTTCTGAATTTTGTTGACTGCCTCGATGTCGCGCGTGCGCAACATTGGAGCGTCTGACGCATTAGAGAGCGCGAAGCGCATCCACAAATCTGGTCGAGTGTTATTATTTATCCAATCTTTAAAAGATTTTTTATCCTTATTAAATAATATATTTTGGATTCGAAAATCAGATATCTAAGGAATAAAAATATGATTTTCATAATATCTTTGATTTTAGAAAATATTTATTAAAAATACAATAAATTTTTAAGATTAATTAATATTTGTGAAAAATAGAATCAATTATTAGTAATAATTAATATTTATTGTAAATACAATTAAATTATCAGGAATTTTTAATTGGGCTTTTGGAAAATGGGCTTTGAACAATTAATTACCATGTATAATTAATTGGGCTTTCAAAACTTTGTTTGGAGTAAATAAATAGACTTTGAGTTCATAAAAATAATTTCGGGCCTAACTTTTTAGATTGCTCTCCTTTGGACCAGAACAATTAGGACGATAGTATGTTTCATCAGTGGGTATTTAAATAGGGAGACACAATTATGTATATACACTAAGAAATACACTATATATAGTTTAAACTCTCAAACAATATACACATAAGCATGATATTTTTAAACTTCAAACTTACTAATGTACAATTTTTCTTTTGACATATTGTATGAATATAGCAATTAGGTGCCCCTCCTCCGGGCCCAAGGGGTACATTAATTAAAATTACACCAAGTTCAACCAAGTAAGACTTTTTTTTGAAGGGCAACCAAGTAAGACTTGACTTATTTGATAAGCCTCTTACCTTAGATTCTAGTGATTGGAGGCTAAAATATTGCGAAGCGAGGATATATGTATGCGTGGATTTTTTTAGTTACTCTTCGACACTCAACTATCTGGCCTTCAAATATATGACCAGTGAGCTGTGAGGATTTAGGTAGAATTTTTTTTTGTTACCATAGCTTTCTTTTTAAAAAAATGTTTCACAAATATATGAGTATGACCAGTGAGCTGTGAGGATTTAGGTAGATAATTTTTTTTTTCTTACCATAGCTTTCTTTTTAAAAAATGTTTCACAAATATATGACCAGTGAGCTGTGAGGATTTAGGAGTATTATCTACTACACTATGGAGCATGGACTACTAATTATAGAATTTCCCCCTCTATGATGGTCACACACCATCTCCCTAGCAAAATACATATCTCTTATTCACTACATTCCTCCACTCACTAAAAACCTTACAGAAAAATAATGGATAGAGGCCTCTTCCACCACCACAAAAACGACGAGGGCAAGCACTCCGACTACGAGGAAAACACCGGTGGCGGCTATGGCTCCACTGAAGGATCCCGTTATGGCTCAGACTACAACGCCGGAGGCGGCTATGGCTCCACTGAAGGACCCCGCTATGGCTCAGACTACAACACCGGAGGCGGCTATGGCTCCACTGAAGGGCCCCGTTATGGCTCAGACTACAACACCACCGGTGGCGAAGGCCACCGTTATGGCTCAGACTACAACACTGCCACGGGTGGTGGCTATGGTTCCACTGAAGGCAACCGTTATGGCTCAGTCTATAAGGCCCCTGGTGAGGGTGGCTATGGCTCCACTGAGGGTAACCGTTATGGCTCAGACTATAATACTGCGACCGGTGGTGGCTATGGTTCCATTGAAGGCAACCGTTATGGCTCAGACTATAACACTGCCACCGGTGGTGGCTATGGCTCCACTGAAGGTAACCGTTATGGCTCAGACTACGACAGAACCGGTGGCGGTGTTGGTGGTTATGGTTCAACTGAGACAAAGGGGTATGGAGACGAAGGAGGTTACAGAAAGCTGACTGATCAAAGTGGTGGCAGTGAAGAGCCACGAAGGAATTATGAGAAGGAACAGAAGCATCACAAGCATCTTGAGCAGATTGGTGGACTTGGAACTGTTGCTTCTGGTGCTTATGCTCTGGTAATATGCTCTATATTTTTTCTTTTAATTAATGGGATTTTTTTCATTCTATTGATCATAATTAATCATAGGATCAGGGTTTTAATCTCTCTTTTTATTGGTTGTTTTTATTTCTATATATATATATATATAAAAGGTATTTGATGCATCTTATACTATCACATATTATCATTTGTTGCTTGCTGTATTCAACAGTTGCTTCTGTCTGAATTAATACATGTTAAAGTTGGAGTAAAAGTTTTTGTTAGCGAGATGTTGAGGTGGAACTTGAGTTTCATAGAACGGATTGATTTCTATAAGTTAAATTAGAGGAGTTATCTTATAAGAGATAACTGTTTAAATTCTTTTCATATGATTTATAAAGCCAAAAAGTTTAGTTGGTAATATTAAGAAGCATAAGGTAACATCATAAAGTTGTCAGTAATCTTGGCTGACGAAATTGCAATAAAGTGTGCTAGTTTACGTATTACAGAAGCAGAAGAAAACGTTATAGCCTTCCATGACGGGGCTGATGATACCGACTCGGGACTAAACCTATCGCTGGTGGGGAAAGTTTTGACAATCCGTCCATATAATTTTGAGGCAATGAAGAGGACAATGAACCAAATATGGGCGAGCTTTTTCGTCCCATTGAGAATGGTCTCTTTGTTGTTCAATTTGCAAACCTTAGAGACAAAACGAAAGTCTTGGCGGGGAGGTCATGGACTTTTGATCAGAATCTGGTCTTGCTGCAGGAGATTGAAAGGGGGATCAACCTTCGAATATATCCATGACGAAGTGTCCGTTTTGGGTCCGTCTTTATAACTTGCCGATGAACAGCCGTACTGTGAACCGTGTTCGGATGATTGGGCAGGGGTTGGGGAAGTTTTAATGGTGGACTCTGATGGTATTGAGTGGGACAAATCAGCGAGACTCAAGATATTGATGGACATTACAAAACCTATTCGTCGAATACAGCAGGTTCGAAATAATGAAGGAATAGTGGTGGTGATTGAGGTGAAATATGAGAGACTACCAAATTTCTGTTATGCTTGCGGGATTTTGGGACACATTGAGCGAGATTGTTTGACGATCGCGGAGGAGAATAGAGGAGAAGAGAAACAGTGGGGCTCGTGGCTTAGAGCTTCACCACGAAAAAGGGCGAATAAAGATGGAGGAGGAGGTGAAACTTTTTCGGAGTTGTGCTCGTAACCTTCAATTTTCATATCATAAACCTGTGACTATGTCCCCATGCACCGAAGATAGGCAAGCTGTAACAGGCTCGCTGGGTAGCAAGGAATTGGCAGGGGAGCATCGAGGGGTTAGTGCTACTGTTCTTAATGGTGGCGTGGCAAGTGAGGGGCTTAACGTCGAGCCTTTATGCGCTGCTGCAGTCAACAAGGAGGGCTCAACTCCTTGCCTTGTCTTCTCTGCTGGAGTTCATTCACCTAAGAAGGTACGTAAATCGAAAATACTTCACCGAAACACTCAAAAAGTTTCAAAAACTATAAACTTAGTAAATGATGTTAGCGTGCAATCTGAACTTAATGACTCATTAAATTTGAAGAGAAAACATGTGGATGAGATGGTAATTAATGTTAGCGTGGTTAGCAAGTAATTCTCTTTAATTTTGACTTATGGCTTCTCAATAGAAAAATTGTGGGTTACTCTATGAAGAATTATAATTATCAAACAAGACTTTGTAATGGTGTAACTTATGCTGCAAATTATGTGTTAAACATTACTCTTCTTCATTCACATTGGATTTTAACCTTTTTCTATGGTCGAGTTCATTTTCCTTCTCCTGTTATGCACTTTTCTTGGAATTTTTGCTTGCTTGATAAGACTCTCCTTAGTCTAATCTTCTGTCACAATATATTAAATAGGATGATTAGTTTGGAATGTCTGAACCACCTAAAACTATTTTGGGTCAACCCTTGCTTAACTACAATCTCTTATTGGAATGTTTTCCCTCTTAAGTATCTAATCCGGACTACACTTTTTATCACTCTGTTTATGCTGTTGAAAGTATGTAGTTGTCAAGTTCTCCAAGTATCTATTGAGCGGTAAGATTTTCAAGTTGTTTATATGGTGTGGCGTAATCATTCGGATATTGTTTCGTACTGATTATTTGGAATTATGGGATTGTATGTTGAATCTTGCTATGTTACACTTAATGTCTGCTTGCTCTTCGGCTCGAGTGCTACATCACTCGCAAAGGAACTAGGGTGCTTTCACATTCCTTAATGATGTTTTTTGGTTTTTCAGGCAGTCTCACAGAAAGTATCTTTGTTGGAGGTCTATCCAACCATCTCCAACTAATCCTATGTGCTATGCTCCATTCCGTATAGTCTTATTTTTTATCTCCTTAATATGGGTCGTACGACCCATTTAGACTCGTGTGTTTCATCACACGCAAACGAACTTGGGTGTCTCCAGACCCCTTAATGACTCTTACTCTTGCTCTTGCTTTCGCTCTTACTGTAGGTACTTAATAAAAGAACATATGAAGGAAGACTCTTATTGTCTGTCTCTCATGTTCATTCCGCGACAGGGTGTTTTTTCCATCACTTCAATGATCAGAGGACGAGAAGAAAGGCCCATCGTTCTGCTCATTAGCTTTTTATCGCCAAATCCGGTATTGCACTGGATCGCTAAGGACTGCTAGTCCAAATGTGTATATATCTAAATGCCTAGGCTCTTATAGCCTTATTGAACCAAGTGCTTGACACTCGCTTTTGCACAGGGGTGGTTATACACCTCCTGACTCGTTTTCTTTCTATGGCAGGTCAATTTTCTCTTCTCAGAACTGAAACAAAGATAGGAAGAAAGGTAATGAGGCCATATTTTTGGCCTATGTATGGTCAGGTTTATTTTAAACCTACCCATCGAATATATCTCTTCAATCTGTTTTTTATATAAAGATTTTATGCTGGAACATCCAAGGGCGTAAAAAACCCCAAGCTTTGAGTGAGCTACTCTACTTAAAGAACAAATATAATCCGGATATTGTATTCATCATTGAAACCTTAACTAATAATAATAATAGCCATCAAATTCTTAAAGCACTTCACTTACATAATAAATTACTTATTGAACCAGTTAACCATGTGGGTGGAATGTGGGTGTGTTGGAATAGCTCCAATATTACAGTTCAAAATCACTATTCTCATGACCGTTTGGTTCAACTCGACATTCTATACAAGCCACACAATAAAATGTATTCAGTTTTGGGCACATATTGCCCGGCTAAAAATGTCGAAAAAGATGCATTCTGGACTTATTTAAACAACTATATTACTTCTCTTCACTTTCCCTGGATTTTGCTTGGGGATTTTGATGAAATGCTTTCTCCTCAAGACAAATTGAGGGGGATCCCTGCTGAAATCAAATCAGCTTAATCGACTACCTTCTCTCCTCTCTGATTCCAACGCCATTGACATCCCGTGCCTCCAACAAGCTTACTCTTGGAGAGGCCGGTTTACGTAATAATTAATAATCTCATTTGCGAACGAATTAATAGGGCTATTAGCCACAACTCCTTTTATGACGCGTTTAACAGAAGCACCATTTTTATGGTCCATTCACAGTTTTAGATCATGCTTCAGTCATCTTCTCCTCCAATGAAGGAGACTATTATCGCCCACCTCCATTTCAATTTCAAAATTTTTGGACTTTGTATAAGCATTCACACTCTATTGTTAAAAAGAAATGGAACAATCCAATTACAGGCTCTCAATTCTTTCGCATTCAACAAAAACTCATCCGTATAAAAACCGATCTTAAAGTTTGGGCTAAGACCAACTATAGACATATGACCAATAAACTGATTACAAATAAGGAAAAAAATAAAGGAATTACAACTAAAATTGTGGCATCAACCTTTTAATGACATTTTAATTAAGCATATCAATCGGTTGATTATCCAAAGGGAGAAACTGCTTCTCTTTAATCAGAAAGCTTGGGGACGCTATGCTAGAAAAACATGGTTAACTCAAGGGGATCGCAACTCTCGCTTCTTTCATAATAGAATGAAAAAATCTATGGCTAACATGACTATTTTTAGACTAAAAAACAAAGTAGGGCAATGGGTTGATTCCCATGACGACCTAACTCATCTATTGTCTGATTCATCCAAAAATCGTTTTCGCTCCGCCCACTCAACTATCAGGAAAAATGATTTGAGCTTTCTCCAACCTTTTATCTCTCCAGCTGATGTGAACTCTTTACTTGCTCCTATCACGTCAGAAGAAATAAAAGATGTCTTCTTTGATATTAACCCGCTTAAAGCGCCTGGATCCGATGGATTTGGGGGGAAATTCTATCAGGCTTATTGGCCCATCATTGAAAAAGAATTGATCATTGCCGTCCAAAGCTTCTTTTATCATGGTAAATTGCCCCGTCTTTGAACCACACTTTGATAACCCTCATTCCCAAAAAAGAGGCTCCTGAATCTCCAGATCATTTCAGACCAATTAGTTTAATTAACACTATTTACAAAGCAATTTCAAAACTCCTAATTAATCGCCTCCGTCCTACTTTACAACGGGAAATTAGTCCCCTTCAAAATGCATTTACTCAAGAACGCTCTATTCATGACATTTTTGTGATTGCACAAGAGGCTCTCAATACATTTCAAAAGTCTCAAAACAAAACAGGGTGGTGTGCCCTAAAATTAGACATGGAAAAAGCTTATGACCGGATCGAGTACGATTTTATTTGGCAAACTCTTGAGGCTTTTGGTTCCCTCCCCCCCACTTGGATCCTATGGATTAAGGAATGTGTTAGTAATGTTTCCTATTCAATCAAAGTAAATGGCCAACCCTCCCCTTGGTTCCGACCATCTAGGGGTCTGTGACAAGGTGACTCCCTGTAACCTTACCTTTTTATTTTATGTATGGAAGTTTTCATCCGAAAACTAACTCTCCAAAGTCAATCTCGAGATTCAGGTATCGGTTTTAGGCTGCATCCCAGAACTGCCAATATACCCTGCCTAATGTTTGCTGATGATAGCCTCTTATTTTACAAAGCAACTACCTCGGCTTGTAGAAATCTAAAACCAGTCCTTGATGACTTATGTGGTCTTTCTGGTCAATTAGTGAATTTTCATAAATCAACTATTATTTTCTCTAAAAAGGTCTCCTCCAACTGAAAAACGGCTCTAGCCAGTCATTTTAATATGTTGCCTAATTCTTCTCTGGGACGGTACTTGTGAATTTTCTTTAGTTCCCATCATCCCTCTAAAGCTAACCTTGCTCATATTATTCAAAAGACTGATCAAAGGATTAACCTCTGGGAATCGGGATTTTTGTCCAAAGCTGGGAGGCTCACCCTCATTCAGAGTAATCTTGAAGCTCTACCGTCTGATACATGTGCCTCCACCATGCTTCCTCCGGATTTAGCTAAATCCATTGATACTCTTCACAGGAAATTTTTTTGGCGACCAAATAAAGATAAAAATGCAACACCTCTTATTGCAAGGGATAAAATTTGCACTCCCAAAGCGCGGGGTGGCCTTGGCCTAAGAAAAACGCTTCCTATGAATAAAGCTTTTATAGCAAAGTTGGGTTGGAAAATACTTACGGAACCTACTAACTTATGGGTGAAACTAATAACGCAAAATTATCTAATGGGTGAAACCAATATGGAAGAAAATCTTACTCCAAAGATCTCTTCTGCAAAAACGTATTAGGTGGAAAATAGGTGATGGCTCCCAAATTCTTTTTTGGCTTCACAACTGGTGTGCTGATGAAAATTTAATGGAAAAACTAAAATTATCAGAAAACCAGGTTGATCTTAATATTCGTCTAAAAGAGTTCATTCTTCCTAATAGAACTTGGGATATTGACAAACTAAAGCTCTTGCTGCCCGATTGCATTATTAACTGTATCAAAGGCATTCCTCTGCCGGTAAACCCCCTTCCAGATAAGCCTATTTGGGGTCCGAGCTCTTCAGGCTTATTTACGGTTAAATCCGCTAACTGGCAAGCTCATAATCTCTCGCCAAGTCTAGAAAAATGGCCGCATTGCTGGATTTGGAAGCTTGATATCCCACCCAAACTGAAAATTTTTACATGGCAAATTTGCCACAACAGTCTTGGGGTTAGAGCCATCCTTGCTAAGCGCAACATAATCCCCTTCAACCATTGTGCTATTTGTAACATTCACGAGGAATCTTTAGACCATCTTTTTTGGGGGATGCCATCATCTCATCCCCCTTTGGCAGCCTTCGAGGATCTAAAGGAGTGGGTACCTCGGACCTTACATCGGGCCACTCTTCTAAATACATTGTCCAAGATCAGACATGATAGGTCCTCCACTATCAAATTTGTTTTCCTTATGTGGAGTATGTGGAAGGAAATAAATTCTATTATCTTTCATAATGCTTTTCTTAATGTTCACAGGATTCTGTATAAAGCAAGATTTTTATTTTCAGAATGGAGTATGAGGAATGCAGTGGACATCTGCAACTCCTCTTGTTCCTCGTTTTCCCCTTCCTCTCTTCCTTCATCCTCTCCGGTGTATCCTTCCTCCATCCTCGTTTCTTGGGAGCCACCTCCCACCTCCTTTTTCAAATTCAACTTTGACGGCTCGGTTCGCGGTACTTCTGCAGCAGCAGGTATTATCACTAGAGATGCTGATGGCCATCTCCTCAAAGCTGCAGCTTTCAACCTTGGATCTTCTTCCGTGTTCATTGCCGAGGTAACTGCTCTTAAACAAGGGCTTCTCCTAGCTATCCAGAACAATATTCGTCAACTCCAAATTGAAGGTGATAATCTTATGGTCACTAACTCAGTAAAATGTATCTGGTCTCCTCCTTGGCAGATTGCTCATATCATCCAAGATATCCAAACTCTTCTTCGTTCTTTCTCTTCGTGGGCTATTCGTCATGTCTACCGGGAAGCAAACAAAGCAGTAGATTGGATCGCCAACGTCGGTCATTTAGTTGATTCTCAGTTTAATATAGATGATTGTACTCATTCTGCTCTTCATTCCATTCTTGTAAACGATAAGGTTGGAGCTCCCCTCGTGCGGAGGTTCTCCTAAACTTCTTTTCTCCTTACCTTATTAAAAAAACAATAGAGGTATTGAAAGTCTGTCTGTTTGGGCTCAATACATGACCAGCCCAATAATTACATAAAAACCACCCTGGCCCCTAGACAGGTGGCAGCGGTGGGTCCCACTTAGGAGTTGGCCTAACTTCAGAAGCTTAAGGATCCACTAAAGGGCTGAAAACATGGTTACCTAAAAAAGGCAACATAGCCATCTATCCCAAGAAAGACCCATCCCATCAATGTTTATAGTCTGGGTGACGTAGGAAGGTTAGCGGAAAAGTTCGACGAAGAACTTCGTCGAAAAAGCCTGAAATGATTTCTACTAGTCAGGCTCCCAGAGTCAGAATGCTTAATAAAATGACTTTTCGAAAAGGGAAACGGGCCAACGAGTCAAACTCACCGCTATGCCGTGACCGACAGGCTTTTTAAGCCATCTGAGTTCGTTTAAGGCCCGAAAAAAGCATTTTAATTATTTCCGGATTTTATTATTTCCTAATTTTCGTATTAGGATTTTGTTTTGACTATTTAAACATTATTAGCCATCATTAGAAGGAATCTTTTTTTTGTAATAATAATATCTCAGAGTTTTAACTCTTTTCTGGTGTATTCCGGAGTTTTTGCAGATTTATTACTTGTAAATCTGTCAGTTTGTTCTAGGAATTGCGCTTGCTTTTCCTTTGATAATTCCGACTGCGTCAGGTGGTATCAGAGCAGGATTTCTCCTGTTTCTTTTCGTATCTTGAATAGCTATGGGAGAACCAGTGACCAGGGCAGATCTTGAAGGAGTTACCGTGGCTTTTACCACGGCCCTTACTGTTTTGACTGATTAGATGACTGCGTTAACTACGCAAATGAACAACATCAAGAATAGTATTTATCAAGGAGACAGGAGAGGGGAACAGAATAAAATTCCACGGGGAAGAGGCAAACGAACTGTTGTTGTAGATAGTTCGAGTTCTGAGGAAGAAGAACCCTTCGAAGAAGAAAGAAGTGATGAAGGTAATCATTACCATAAACATGATTATCGAGTGAAGGCTGATATTCCTTTATTTTATGGAACCATTGGAGTGGAGGAATTTCTGGATTGGCATATTGAGGCAAAGACAAAGGAAGGGACCAGTTAAGACTTAGCGGAGAATGAAGCAGTTGATGTTGGAGCGGTTTTTGCCAAAAGATTATGAGCAAATTCTTTATAATATGTATATAGAATGTGTTCAAGGGAAGAGGACCGTGACATAATATACGGCGGAGTTTCTGCGATTTTCTGAGCGCAACGATTTGGGAGAATCCGAAAGTCAGAAAGTGGCTCGATATATTAGTGGTTTGAAGAATATCCTGCAAGATAAGATGGGCTTGCAAACTGTGTGGACTGTTGCGGAGGCATCCAGTTTGGCTTTAAAAGCTAAGCAGATAGAGAAATCCCCTTGAAATTTCTCGCCTTTCAGAAGATATTCACCCAGAGTAACTTTGATTCTATAGGTGAGAAGGAGAAGAGTGCAGTAGCTAAGGATTTTGAGTACTGCAAATAAAGGAGGTTCTAGTAGTGCGCAGCAAGGGAAGTCAACTGTCAAGAAGCAAAACAATCCCTATGCCAAACCAAGTGGGGACACTTGCTATCGCTGTAATGGCAAAGGTCACCGATCCAATGTTTGTCCAACTCGGAGAGTCACTGCTGTCTTAGAAGGGGATGGAGAGGAGTTTGAAGGAGAGAATGATGAGTATGCAGATGTGGAGTTTGCAGAGGAGGAGTATGATAAGAGAGTTAACTAACTTTGTGCTGCAAAGGGTCCTGTTAACCTCTAAAGACGAGGGCCAGCGCAAGAATCTGTTTAAGACTCACTGATCAATTCAGAACAAGGTCTGTAACTTGATCGTGGATAATGAAAGCACGCAGAATCTGGTGTCACAGAAGTTGGTAGAATATTTGAAGTTGCCCACATAACCTCATGAGAAGCCATACACCCTGGGCTGGGTCAGCAAGGGGTCACAAGTTCGGGTCACAATGACTTGCAGAGTTCCCATCTCCATAGGGAAACACTACAAGGAAGAGGTAATTTGTGATGTTCTTAAAATGGATGATTGTCATATTTTACTTGGTAGACCTTGGCGGTTTGATAATGATGTGACTTATCGGGGTAGGGATAATGTGATAATGTTTACTTAGGATACCCATAAAATTGCCATGGCTCCTGTTTTGAATTTTGACCAAAAACTAAGGGGGAAGAAAACCAGTTTCTTAGTAATGACTTACAATGACAAATAACTTGTTGAGGCTGTAAAAGAAACCGATTACTTCCGTCCAGTGGTGGTTAAGGGGTTGTTAGGTGCTGAAAAGGAAGAAACCTCGATTCCTGTAGAAGTGTTGGAAATCTTAGAGGATTTCAAAGAATTGATTGCTGATGAGTTACTGAATGATTTACCTTCCATGCATGACATACAACATCAGATTGATTTGATTCCTGGTTGTAGCCTACCAAACCTTCCCCACTATCGTATGAGTCCTAAGAAGAATGAGATTTTGAGGGAGCAGATTGAGGACTTGTTGAAGAAAGGGTTTATTCGGGAGAGTATGAGTCCATGCACAGTTCCTGTTCTTTTAGTCCCTAAGAAAGGAAATCAGTGGAGGATGTGTGTTGACAGCAGGGCCATCAATAAAATAACTATCAAGTATTGCTTTCCAATTCCTCGACTAGAAGACATGCTTGATGAATTGTCGGGTTCCAAGGTGTTTTCGAAGATAGATCTGCGTAGTGGGTACCATCAGATTAGAATTCGACCTGGAGATGAGTGGAAGGCAGCTTTTAAGAGCAAGGATGGGTTGTATGAGTGGTTGGTGATGCCATTTGGTTTGTCCAAGGCACCAAGCACTTTCATCCGGTTGATGAATCAGGTTCTTCGTCCTTTTACTGGTTCTTTTGCTGTGGTTTATTTTGATGATATTCTGATTCACAGTAAAAACAAGAAAGATCATCTGGAGCATGTGAAGCAGGTGTTGCAAGTTTTACAGGAGAACCAAATGTACGTTAATCTAAAAAAGTGTACATTTCGTACCAACAAATTGCTCTTCTTAGGCTTTGTTGTTGGTGAAGAAGGCATTCAGGTGGATGAAGAGAAGGTGAGTGCAATCAGAGATTGGCCCACACCCACATCAGTGACTAAATTTCGTACTTTCCATGGCCTAGCAACTTTTTACAGGAGATTCATCAGGGATTTCAGTACCATTACCGCACCGATAACTGTAGACCTGATCAAACACCGGGCCGGGCCGGGTTCGGGCCGGACAAAAAAAATTTTGCCCGTTGTGCGGGCCGGGCCCAAATCCGGGCCAAAAATTTGTGCCCAAAGCCCGGTATTTCGAGCCGGGCCGAGCGGGCTTTTACGGGCCAAAATGGGCCGGGCCCAAAATTTAGACTAAAAAGTCTTTTTTGGCTTGTCCAAAGCCCGCCCAAAAAAAAAAATTTGGGCCGGGCCCAAAAAACAGCCCAAGCCCGCCCAAAAACCGGGCCGGGCTGGAGTTGATCAGCTCTAGATAACTGAATGTTTGAAGAAAGGGAAGTTCAAGTGGGGAGATGAGCAGGAATGGAGTTTTTCCTTGATTAAAGAGAATCTATGTAGTGCCCCGGTGCTAGCCCTTCCGGATTTTGATAAAGAGTTTCAAGTTGAATGTGATGCCAGTGCGGTGGGTATTGGAGCTGTTTTGTCACAAGAGAAGAGACCAGTGGCTTATTTCAGTGAAAAATTGAGTGATGCTAAACAGAAATGGAGTACTTATGATCTGGAGTTCTATGCGGTGGTTAGGGCACTGCGTCAGTGGGAACATCATCTGGTTCAGCGGGAGTTCATTTTGTTCACTGACCATCTGGCGTTAAACTTCCTTCACAGCCAGAAAGTGATAAATAAGATGCATGCTCGGTGAGTGAATTTTCTGCAGAAATTCCCTTTCATTATACAGCATAAATCAGGGACTTTGAACAAGGTGGCAGATGCGTTGAGCAGGAGAGCTTCCTTACTCATTACTTTAGCTCAAGAGATCGTGGGTTTTGAGTGTTTGAAGGAGTTGTATGAGGAGGATGCTGAATTCAAGGAGTTATGGGCCAAGTGCAGTAAAGGGAAGCCTAGTGCAGATTTTCATATTCGAGATGGCTACCTTTTCAGAGGTGATCGGTTGTGTATTCCTTGTTCTTCCTTGAGAGAAAAGTTGATCAGGGATCTTCATGGTGGTGGGCTTGGTGGTCATCTTGCGAGGGACAAGACAATTGCTGGGTTAGAAGAGAGGTTTTATTAGGCTCATTTGAGGAGAGATGCTGGTGCTATAGTCTGAAGATGTCATGCTTGTCAAGTGTCCAAAGGTCAATCTCAAAATACTCGTCTTTATATGCCTTTGCCTATTCCTGATGACATTTAGCAAGATTTAGCGATGGATTTTGTGTTGGGTTTGCCTCGTACTCAACGAGGCGTGGTTTTTGTTTTTGTGGTTGTTGATCGTTTTTCTAAAATGACACTTTTCATTGCTTGTAAGAAGACTGCTGATGCTTCAAATGTAGCAAAGCTATTTTTCAGGGAGGTGGTGAGACTTCATGGTGTTCCTACCTCTATCACTTCAGATAGGGACACCAAGTTTCTTAGCCATTTTTGGATTACTCTTTGGAGGATGTTTGGAACGGCGCTGAACATGAGTTCTACAGCTCATCCACAGACAGATGGGCAGACTGAAATGACTAACAGGACGCTGGGGAATATGATTCGTCGTGTTTGCGGAGAAAAACCAAAACAGTGGGATTTGGCTTTACCCCAGGTGGAGTTTGCGTACAACAGTGTTGTACATTCGGCTATAGGGAAATCACCATTTTCTCTGGTTTACACCTCTGTTCCTAGGCATGTGGTTGATCTAATTAAGCTTCCTAAGGATCCTGGAGTTAGTGTGGTTGCTGGAAATATGGCAGAGGAGATTGTAGTTGTCAAAGAAGTCGGGAAGGCCAAGTTAGGTGTCAGCGTAAAAAAATAAAGCTGCCGCCGATAAACGCAGAGAGTCAAGATTTTCAGTGTGGGAGATGATGTGATGGTGTTTTTGCGTAAGGAGAGGTTCCCAGTTGGTACCTACAGCAAGCTGAAGCCACGTAAGTATGGCCCGTTCAAGGTGACTCGCAAGATCAATGACAATGCCTACGTGGTAGCTCTCCCGGATGACATGAACATATCCAATACATTCAATGTTGCTGACATTTATGAGTACCATCAGCTGAGGTTATTTATGAAGATACGAACTCGAGGTCGAGTTCTTCTGAGGTGGAGGAGACTGACGTAGGAAGGTTAGCGGAAAAGTTCGACGAAGAAGTTCGTCGAAAAAGCCTGAAATGATTTCTACTAGTCAGGCTCCCGAGTCAGAATGCATAATAAAATGCCTTTTCGGAAAGGAAAACGGGCCAACGAGTCAAATTCACCGCTATGCCGTGACCAACAGGCTTTTTAAGCCATCTAAGTTCGTTTAAGGCCCGAAAGCAGCATTTTAATTATTTCCGGATTTTATTATTTCCTAATTTTCGTATTAGGGTTTTGTTTTGACTATTTAAACATTATTAGCCATCATTAGAAGGCAACTTTTCTTCTAATAATAATATCTCAGAGTTTTAACTCTTTTCAGGTGGATTCCGGAGTTTTTATAGATTTATCGCTTGTAAATCTGTCAGTTTGTTCAAGGAATTGTGCTTGCTTTTCCTTTAATAATTCCGACTGCGTCACTTGGAATTCCCAACAGTATAAATAGCACAAGTTTCATCAATGAACATGTATTCAATTCTAACCTACCAAAAGCTAGAGCCTCTCTCTCTACATTGATCACTTTCGCTCTCTACCTCAATCACATCTGACTTGAGCGTCGGAGGGGCGATCCCGGAACAACCCCCAAGGTAGTCTAACCTTCTTTTACAGGAATCCAGCATACGGACAGAAGAGCTCAGGCGAACATTCTTGGGGCCCACATCAAGTTTCTCAACCTATTACAATCCTTAATTTCTTAGCAGAAACACAGTCTAACCTTTCAATATATATTAACAGTTTAAATTCGCAATTAAGATGCACTTAATAACTAACTCTCTAGGTTACTACCTTAGAAGTAAAAACTTGGTGACATTATAGCCTGAAATGTCTAATACACGATGACTTGAAATATACATAATGACGTGGTAGTCCCGTAGTATAATCATCTTGCTTCGACTTCTATAAATAGAAACACCCTCTAGCATGGTCATAACACACCATCTCCCAACCATAATACATCTCAAAACCAAAACCTCAGTGATCTCTTATCTACTACATTCATCCACTCTTTTATAATTTTCTAGAGAACAACAAAAATGGATAGTCAGGATAGAGGCCTCTTCCACCACCGCAAGAACGACGAGGACAAGCCGTCCGACTACTCGGAAACCACCGGTGGAGGCTACGGCACCACCGAAGGCGACCGATATGGCTCAGGAAACACCACCACTGGTGGTGGCTATGGCTCCACCGAAGGCACTCGCTACGGCTCCGATGATACCACCGGTGGTGGTTATGGCACAGGAAACACCACCACTGGTGGTGGCTATGGCTCCACCGAAGGCAATCGCTACGGCTCCGATGATACCACCGGTGGTGGTTATGGCACAGAGTCCTACAAAACCTCTGGTGGTTATGGTGATACTGAGAAAGAAGGCAACAAATATGGATCATCAGACTACAACACCACCACCGGTGGCGTAGGCGGTGGCTTTGGCTCTACTGAGACTGACCGCTACGGCTCAGACACCGCCATCGGTGGCGGTAAGTATGGTGAGTCTGAGACCAAGGTTGGGTATGGAGAGGAAGGAGGTTACAAGAAGACTGAAAGTGGTGAGAGTGAAGAGCCACCAAGGGATTATGAGAAGGAAGAGAAGCATCACAAGCATCTTGAGCAGATTGGTGGTGTTGGTGCTGTTGCTTCTGGTGCTTATGCTCTGGTAATTTATTTTCTACATGTTTTATTTTTTTAATGGGAAATTTTCAAAAATTGATAAACTTTTAAAGGTAAAATTTGTTTTAAGGGTTTTGCCAATTATAAACATTATCTATAAAAGTAGTGGACGCCATACATCTTGTTTAGTTGGCCATGGGTGTTGTAGCTAAGATCTAGTATCGAATTTAATCTAAAACATTGTGCTTAGTCGCTTTTTCATATTAAAAAAAAAAACAAAAAATTGGTATAAAAGTCAAATATATTTCCTCCATCCCTAAATAGAGTGCCCATTTTTCTATTTATGTTTGTCCCAAATAGATTTCCCATTTCCTTATTTGGTATGGGTCCACCAATTAAAATATTATTTTGCTTTCAACTTTTATAATATCACCCACTTTCCCATATGGCCCACATACTTTCTCTTTAATAAACCATTCATAAAAAGTGTACCAACTTCTATATTTAATTCTGATTTAATACAACTAAGGTCCTTCATATGATTTCTACATAATACTTGTGCCCAAAAGGAATGGGCATTCTATTTAGGGACAGAGGGAGTATTTTTTAAGATATTAAGTGTCAAGTATCTTCTTATCTGACTTATTATCTGTAAATTTAATTTCTTTGTTTTTTTAGTTGCAAAGATATAAAGAAGATTAACTATCTTTTTACGTATGTTTAAATTACCACAAATTGTCAAAGTGGAGTCCATTAATGGTGTAAAATCAACTTGTTGCAACTGAAAAAGTCAAAAGCTGTAATTGATAGTATTAGGCCTAAAAACTACCCAGAAATTAAACTGAGCTAGCTAGCTCACAATAACTTGGCCTTGTATCTCTTTGTCTATTGAAAATATATTTACATTCTTTTTTTTGGCATAAAATTACAGTATGAGAAGCACCAGTCGAAGAAGGACCCAGAGCATGCACATAGGCACAAAATTGCGGAAGAGATCGCAGCTGTCGGCGCAGTTGGAGCAGGAGGTTTTGCCTTTCATGAACATCACGAGAAAAAGCATGTTAAGGAAGGCAGAGAGGAGGAGGAGGAGGAGACCGAGGGGAAAGAGAAGAAGCACCACTTCTTTTAATTCTAATCAACCTCTTTGATAATGTGCTATATTTATAGTTCGAGGTGTTTCAATTTCTATTTTAAGGAAAAATAAAAGTACTTCTATATTTTTATTTTTGTACTTATTTTATTGTTTTGTTTGAGAAGAAAAGAAGTTGCATGTCTTTGTGTATTAGTTGTAAACTTGCAGATTTTATCTTTAGTATGTTGTGAGTGAGTGAGATCCAGTCTATTTTTCCTGTACCTTAGGTTTCTTGTATGTCAATAAACATGCTTTTATCTGGTTGATTATAATTTCTATGTTAATAATATTATGTTGATAATATTATATTATCAGTATGAAAGTTACTTGTGCGATCTTACTGGACAATTACTTCCCCCCTTTTCCTCTTGCTGATATTGATGCATAATTGAAGCCACAACCTCTAGATGCGGAGGACCTATCTGTTCTCTCGTGACAGGCTGATCGACTCATCTAGTCATCTTAGTTAGCATTTATGCTGTGCAATCTTCTCGTGATATTTTGTTGTTTTTTTTCCTTCTCCCAAGAGTGGGATTAATCCCCAAAAACCAGAGAAAAGGAAAAACAAGAACTACAAAACGCATGCATGCAAAAACCTAATCCGGGCATGAAATACAAGCTTGGAATGTATTTTAGTCTTAGTCTTGAATATTCTTTACCAAGCTGTCTCCAAGTCGAAGCCCACCACTAGTAATAGGAAGCAAGCTAAGGGTAGTTGGAATAGGCTATGAGATCCCACATTATCTTGATTTTTATGACCATTGAAAAATCGTTTTAAATGATGGTGATTGGAGAATAAAGATTGGTAAAATTTCATAACTACTGTGTGGTCCATTTTCCCATCAAATTCATCCCATAAAACAAAAGGTCCCCAACATGTGGTCATGCCGCGTAAAGAGTTTTCGTTATCCGCACTTACAAGTCCGCTAAATCTTAGTTTATGGTGTGCTCAAGCTCAACAACGGTAGTGGTTGTAACTTTTAAATGTGAGAATAGAGATTAGATGTGCGGGTAATTATTAAGGGTTGGTGTGTAGTTATTAGCTATCGAAATTTCAAGGTAAAATATTGATTTTCGGTGAAGAAACTGTCAAAATATTAGTTGTTTACAATAATTAGTCAATAACTCAAACAAAACTTTAATCTAAAATTAATACGCCATTAACAACTACCCCAAAAACTACAAATTTTAGCTTCTGACAACCACTACTTGAGGACTACTTCAACAGATATACCACTAAATGCTCCCGCACTACAACCTAACTAAAACACATTTTTCTTAATTAGTGCTATGACTGAGTCAAAACACTAAAAACTTGTTCAAAAGCTTGCACCTCCATATGTTATATTCCTAAAAGTTTGTCTCAGATCATATTATTTTTTGGTCCCACTATCTTTCTCTTTTATCAACTCTACCTAAACTTGTACAACGGGTTGGGACGGGTTTCGAGTTCGGTAAATAAATACCAGGTCTAGTCAGGGTCGAGTGTATTTTTACTAAACTAATCTCAAACAAATAGTGAGATTAAGTGTAGGCATATTTTTACTACCTACGCGGTATGAGCGCGGATTTGCCTACCTCATTGTAAAGTATTTTAGTTAAAAAAAGTTTTGAAAAAGAAGTTGCCAACAAGTCTTTAAAGGAAGACTTATAAACCTAATTGGATATTTGGAAAACCATAGGAACAACTTAGGGACTTATAGATTTATTTTCCCGTCATGACTTCATAATTGGTTAATAAACCAAAAATTGAGTTCAGGGGTGAGGATACAAATATGATCAGGAATCAAATTCGCTCTTTGCCGGCCTCTACTTAATAAGATTCATGTTTGAGTTTTATGCAAATAAATAACCACGCAATATGTTCATGCAATCTAAAAATTAATCTATGTTGGTTCATTAAACAAACAACAAACTAATTTTTGGTGATATATTTTTTATGCAATCAAAATTACTAGGAACCTAATTGGTTGTCCAAATTATCTGAATTTAATATTGGAACATTTATTTAGGTCTTTCATTAGCAAAAATAAACATGTGAGGTGATGAAAGCAATAAATATATTTGCATGCATATGTATAATATAATATATAGAAATATAAAAACAAAGATCAGAGATGTAGAATATACAATTGCAGGAGTTCCTTTAAAATCCATATCATGAAAATTATATTGCTAATATAATGTGAATGAAATTTTTTTGATGCTCAGGAATTATACCTTTGTTGTCTGAGTCTCGAATAACGATCCACAATAGGAGCAATCTTGAAGTTTCAAAGGAGATTTATATTGTGTTTGAAGTGTTTTGGAGAGTATTTAGAGTGATTTTCGTGGTGTGTAGCTAGCATATGTAAGTCGTTGGAAAAAGTCGTGGAAAAAGTGTCGAAAATTGAGTGAAAACGAGGTCTATTTATAGGAAAAACAGAAGAAATCGGAGAAATATTGAGGATGTGAGGTGCGCAGGCCTGTCGCGCGGCATGCATCTGCTTCTACGCTTCTGAATTTTGTTGACTGCCTCAATGTCGCGCGTGCGCAACATTGGAGCGTCTGACGCATTAGAGAGCGCGAAGCGCATCCACAAATCTGGTCGAGTGTTATTATTTATCCAATCTTTAAAAGATTTTTTATCCTTATTAAATAATATATTTTGGATTCGAAAATCAGATATCTAAGGAATAAAAATATGATTTTCATAATATCTTTGATTTTAGAAAATATTTATTAAAAATACAATAAATTTTTAAGATTATTAATATTTGTGAAAAATAGAATCAATTATTAGTAATAATTAATATTTATTGTAAATACAATTAAATTATCAGGAATTTTTAATTGGGCTTTTGGAAAATGGGCTTTGAACAATTAATTACCATGTATAATTAATTGGGCTTTCAAAACTTTGTTTGGAGTAAATAAATAGACTTTGAGTTCATAAAAATAATTTCGGGCCTAACTTTTTAGATTGCTCCTCCTTTGGACCAGAACAATTAGGACGATAGTATGTTTCATCAGTGGGTATTTAAATAGGGAGACACAATTATGTATATACACTAAGAAATACACTATATATAGTTTAAACTCTCAAACAATATACACATAAGCATGATATTTTTAAACTTCAAACTTACTAATGTACAATTTTTCTTTTGACATATTGTATGAATATAGCAATTAGGTGCCCCTCCTCCGGGCCCAAGGGGTACATTAATTAAAATTACACCAAGTTCAACCAAGTAAGACTTTTTTTTGAAGGGCAACCAAGTAAGACTTGACTTATTTGATAAGCCTCTTACCTTAGATTCTAGTGATTGGAGGCTAAAATATTGCGAAGCGAGGATATATGTATGCGTGGATTTTTTTAGTTACTCTTCGACACTCAACTATCTGGCCTTCAAATATATGACCAGTGAGCTGTGAGGATTTAGGTAGAATTTTTTTTTGTTACCATAGCTTTCTTTTTAAAAAAATGTTTCACAAATATATGAGTATGACCAGTGAGCTGTGAGGATTTAGGTAGATAATTTTTTTTTTTCTTACCATAGCTTTCTTTTTAAAAAATGTTTCACAAATATATGACCAGTGAGCTGTGAGGATTTAGGAGTATTATCTACTACACTATGGAGCATGGACTACTAATTATAGAATTTCCCCCTCTATGATGGTCACACACCATCTCCCTAGCAAAATACATATCTCTTATTCACTACATTCCTCCACTCACTAAAAACCTTACAGAAAAATAATGGATAGAGGCCTCTTCCACCACCACAAAAACGACGAGGGCAAGCACTCCGACTACGAGGAAAACACCGGTGGCGGCTATGGCTCCACTGAAGGATCCCGTTATGGCTCAGACTACAACGCCGGAGGCGGCTATGGCTCCACTGAAGGACCCCGCTATGGCTCAGACTACAACACCGGAGGCGGCTATGGCTCCACTGAAGGGCCCCGTTATGGCTCAGACTACAACACCACCGGTGGCGAAGGCCACCGTTATGGCTCAGACTACAACACTGCCACGGGTGGTGGCTATGGTTCCACTGAAGGCAACCGTTATGGCTCAGTCTATAAGGCCCCTGGTGAGGGTGGCTATGGCTCCACTGAGGGTAACCGTTATGGCTCAGACTATAATACTGCGACCGGTGGTGGCTATGGTTCCATTGAAGGCAACCGTTATGGCTCAGACTATAACACTGCCACCGGTGGTGGCTATGGCTCCACTGAAGGTAACCGTTATGGCTCAGACTACGACAGAACCGGTGGCGGTGTTGGTGGTTATGGTTCAACTGAGACAAAGGGGTATGGAGACGAAGGAGGTTACAGAAAGCTGACTGATCAAAGTGGTGGCAGTGAAGAGCCACGAAGGAATTATGAGAAGGAACAGAAGCATCACAAGCATCTTGAGCAGATTGGTGGACTTGGAACTGTTGCTTCTGGTGCTTATGCTCTGGTAATATGCTCTATATTTTTTCTTTTAATTAATGGGATTTTTTTCATTCTATTGATCATAATTAATCATAGGATCAGGGTTTTAATCTCTCTTTTTATTGGTTGTTTTTATTTCTATATATATATATATATAAAAGGTATTTGATGCATCTTATACTATCACATATTATCATTTGTTGCTTGCTGTATTCAACAGTTGCTTCTGTCTGAATTAATACATGTTAAAGTTGGAGTAAAAGTTTTTGTTAGCGAGATGTTGAGGTGGAACTTGAGTTTCATAGAACGGATTGATTTCTATAAGTTAAATTAGAGGAGTTATCTTATAAGAGATAACTGTTTAAATTCTTTTCATATGATTTATAAAGCCAAAAGTTTAGTTGGTAATATTAAGAAGCATAAGGTAACATCATAAAGTTGTCAGTAATCTTGGCTGACGAAATTGCAATAAAGTGTGCTAGTTTACGTATTACAGAAGCAGAAGAAAACGTTATAGCCTTCCATGACGGGGCTGATGATACCGACTCGGGACTAAACCTATCGCTGGTGGGGAAAGTTTTGACAATCCGTCCATATAATTTTGAGGCAATGAAGAGGACAATGAACCAAATATGGGCGAGCTTTTTCGTCCCATTGAGAATGGTCTCTTTGTTGTTCAATTTGCAAACCTTAGAGACAAAACGAAAGTCTTGGCAGGGGAGGTCATGGACTTTTGATCGGAATCCGGTCTTGCTGCAGGAGATTGAAAGGGGGATCAACCTTCGAATATATCCATGACGAAGTGTCCGTTTTGGGTCCGTCTTTATAACTTGCCGATGAACAGCCACTGTGAACCGTGTTCTGATGATTGGGCGGGGTTGGGGAAGTTTTAATGGTGGACTCGATGGTATTGAGTGGGACAAATCAGCGAGACTCAAGATATTGATGGACATTACAAAACCTATTCGTCGAATACGGCGGGTTCGAAATAATGAAGGAATAGTGGTGGTGATTGAGGTGAAATATGAGAGACTACCAAATTTCGTTATGCTTCAAGGGATTTTGGGACACATTGAGCGAGATTGTTTGACGATCGCGGAGGAGAATAGAGGAGAAGAGAAACAAGTGGGGCTCGTGGCTTAGAGCTTCACCACGAAAAAGGGCGAATAAAGATGGAGGAGGAGGTGAAACTTTTTCGGAGTTGTGCTCGTAACCTTCAATTTTCATATCATAAACCCGTGACTATGTCCCCATGCACCGAAGATAGGCAGCTGTAACAGAGCTCGGCCGGGTAGCAAGGAATTGGCAGGGGAGCATCGAGGGGTTAGTGCTACCGTTCTTAATGGTGGCGTGGCAAGTGAGGGGCTTAACGTCGAGCCTTTATGCGGCGTATTCGTTCAACAAGGAGGGCTCAACTCCTTGCCTTGTCTTCTCGGCTGGAGTTCATTCACCTAAGAAGGTACGTAAATCGAAAATACTTCACCGAAACACTCAAAAAGTTTCAAAAACTATAAACTTAGTAAATGATGTTAGCGTGCAATCTGAACTTAATGACTCATTAAATTTGAAGAGAAAACATGTGGATGAGATGGTAATTAATGATTCTAAGGAGGTGGACTTTGGGCAGAAAAAGCCAAAGTTGACTTCTCGAATCGGACAATGATCATGTTATTTCGTCGAGGCGGAGGTTGGCGAGATCCAACCCCCCTGGGCATTATGAATCTTATGTCTTTGGGAACCGTGGGCTTGGGCAACCCCAGGCGGTTAGGGAGACTCCGGAGATGGAGTATGGTGTCGATTTGAGCCCGGTTTTTGTTTCGGAAAATATGATAAATGGTACTGTTGCTGAAAATCTGAAAAGTCGTTTAGGTTTTGATTGTGCTGTGGGTGTGGATAGTGTGGGAAGGTCGGGGGGCCTTTGTGTTTACTGGAAGTCTGCTACAATTACTTTTAGTTTGGTCTCCTTCTCGGACCATCATATATGTGGAGATGTAGTGGGGGAGAATGGTGTGAGTTAGAGGTTTATTGGGGTGTATGGCTGGGCGGAGACAGGTCAAAAATTCAGAACTTGGGAGCTTATAAGGTCCTTGTGCTCTGAAGGTGGTCCAATTCTGCTTGGTGGTGATTTTAACGAGGTGTTAAGTATGACGAAAGTTGAAGGGGGTTGTGCTGTTGACCGCAGAGCAATGTATGATTTTCGGGAGGTGTTGGATGATTTGGAGTTGAGAGACTTGGGTTATGAGGGATTGTGGTATACTTGGGAGCGTGGAAAAAATCCGAAGACTAGGATTCGAGAAAGATTGGACCGATTTATTGCTTCTTCTCCTTGGGTCAATTTTTTTCGTGATGCTTACGTGGAGCATATGGAGCGGTATAAATATGATCATACACCGATCATGGTGCAGCTATGTAGCAAGCATCGAAAGCGCAAAAAGAAGAAGAAGAGATGCTTTAAATTTGAGACGGCTTGGCTCCTGAGTGATGACTGTGAAGCTGTTGTGCGTGCTGTGTGGGAGACCTCATCAGGTACTCCATTTGAGGGTAGGCTGGGTGTTGTTGCGCATAAGTTGGTTGTTTGGAGTAAAGGCTCTCTCGATAATTTGGGGAAGCAAATAAGTGAGGAAGAGAAACGGCTAGCTCAGTTACAACTCTCCACTAATGAGTTGGACCGAGAGCTTGTGATGGAGTGTCATTCGAAGCTTGACGAGTTGTTAGAGAAACAAGAAGCTTACTGGTTCCTTCGTTCGCGGATTTCGGAGATTAAGGATGGCGATAAAAATACGCAATACTTTCACCACAAGGCTAATCAGCGGAAAAAAAGAAATTACATTCATGGCTTATTTGATGAAAATGGGGTGTGGAGGGATGATGAGGATGATAGCTCACGTGGTGCCGGAATATTACATGCATCTTTTTACATCTAGTTGTCCCTCGGAGGATATGATGGATGAGGTTTTAGATATTGTGGAACCAGTGATTTGTGAGGATATGAATGCTGACCTGTGTCGTGTTGGCTCGAAAGAGGAGGTTTGGGAAGCTTTGAGACAGATGCACCCGAGTAAAGCTCCGGGGCCGGATGGTATGCACGCTGTTTTTTATCAGAGATTATGGCACATTGTGGGAGATGATGTTACTTCTGTGGTCTCTGGCATTATTCATGATACTAGACCCCCTGACACAATTAATAAGACTAATATTGCTCTAATTCCGAAGGTGAAAAATCCTACTCTTGTTTATGAGTTTCGGCCCATTAGCTTGTGTAATGTTATTTTTAAACTTGTTACGAAAGTGCTAGCTAACAGGTTAAAGATGATCTTACCGGGAGTTGTGTCTGATAACCAGAGTGCCTTTGTTCCTGGGCGGCTTATTACTGATAATGCCCTTATTGCTCTTGAATTATTTCATTCGATGAAGTATAGAAACAGGGGTCATAGAGGCTTTATTGCTATATAACTTGATATGAGCAAGGCGTATGGCAGAGTAGAATGGTGCTTCCTTCGGAGATTGATGCAAAAAATGGGGTTTGCTGATTCCTGGGTTCGCTGTGTTATGGACTGTGTGTCCTCTGTTCGCTATTCTTTTGTGGTAAATGGGGATGTCTGTGGTTCTGTTACCCCTTCTCGGGGTCTCAGACAAGGCGACCCCATTTCCCCGTATTTGTTTATTCTTGTTGCAAATGCTTTTTCAGCACTTCTCAGAAAAGCAACTGCAGAGAAGAATATTCATGGTATGAAGGCAAGTCGGAATGGCCCAGAGATCTCCCATCTCCTCTTTGTTGATGACAGTTTACTCTTTGCTCGAGCTTGTAGACAAGAATGCTCTGTTATAGTTGATATTTTCAACAAATACGAAAAAGCATCTGGTCAAAAAATTAATATTGATAAGTCGGAAGTTTCGTTCAGCTAAGGTGTCAGTTTTGTTCAGAGAGAGGAGTTAGTTGACTTTTTGGCTATGAGACAGGTGGATAGGCATATAAAGTACTTGGGAATCCCGACTCTTGCGGGGAGATCAAAGCAACAAATTTTTTCTGGTATTCAAGATCGAGTGTGGAAGAAGTTACAAGGGTGGAAGGAAAAGCTACTCTCTGGGGCGGGAAAAAAGATTCTTCTAAAGTCTGTCATTCAAGCAATTCCTACATATATTGTGGGTGTCTACAGATTTCCTATCTCGATTGTTAAGTCTATCCATTCAGCAATGGCTCGCTTCTGGTGGGGTAAAAAAGGCGATCATAGAGCTATGCATTGGAAAAGTTGGGAAGTTTTAGGCAATCCTAAGTGCTTGGGGGGGCTTGGTTTCGAGACCTCTCTGTCTTCAATGAAGCACTTCTTGGGCGCCAAGCATGGTGGTTGATTCAACATACAAACACTCTTCTCAATCGTGTGATTAGAGCCAAGTATTATCCTAGCCGCAATTTCCTTGAGTCTTCTTTGGGGCATTTGGGAAGTTTCTCATGGAGAAGTATTTGGGGATCAAAATCCTTAGTGAAAGAGGGTATTGTATGGAGAGTTGGCAATGGTACTAATATTCGCATTTGGGAAGATCCTTGGGTCCTCAATGAGGACAGTAGGTTCATCACGAGCGCGAGTACAGAGGGGTTGAATTATGTGTGTGATTTGATAGACTTTGGCATTTGGAGTGGGATGTTGCTACCATTGAAGAGAATTTTAATGAGCGAGATGCTAGAGCTATAATGGCGGTTCCTTTGAGCGACCGTCTCCCGGTTGATAGTGTTGCTTGGGCATCTACAAAAGATGGCTCGTATTCTGTTAAAACAGCTTACATGGTCGGTAAGTCGGGCAATCTAGATTTGTATCGTAGAGCTTGGGTTAAAATCTGGAGTTTGCAGGTCTCACCGAAAGTGAGACACTTCCTATGGCGTGCTTGTTCAGCATCACTCCCTGTGCGAGCACTCTTGAAGCATCGACACGTGATTGAGGATGCGAGTTGTCCCTTGTGTAATACAGAAGAAGAAACACTCAACCATGCTATTTTCTCATGCCCGATGACTCGTGAAGTCTGGGACATTGCGGGACTAAGTACTCTGTTGCCGAGTGAAGAAGAAGGAAATTGGGTCGACTTTTGGGAAGAATGGCAGGACGTTGATGAGACGAAGTTGGTGCTGCTGGGTTATCTTGGTTACTTTGTTTGGCAACGCAGGAACAAGGTGGTATTTGAGAGCTGGTGCAGGGCGAATGAACAAGTGGTGGAGTTCGCTCGTAAAGCTGCTGCAGATTACAGAGTTTACTCGACCCGCATTTATGGAGGTTTGGCGAGAGCTGCCGCAGGGCACTCCAAGAAGTGGCAGCCCCAGCCTGGTGGCTGTGTGAAGGTGAATGCTGACGCCTCGGTTAGTGGTGATGGTTGGGTTGGGCTTGGGGTAGTGGCTCGAGATGGTAGAGGTGGCGTGCTCTTTGCGGCTACACGAAGTGTTATAGCATGGTGGCCCATTGAAGTTGCAGAGGGAAAGGCGCTAAGCATGGCTCACAAACTAGCACGTGTTCATGGATGCACAAATGTTATCTCCGAGACTGATTGCCTAACTATAGTGAATAGACTAGCCAAAGGTGTAATTTTCTACTCTGATCTTGATAATGTTCTAGAAGATGTGATGATGCTTAGTAAGGAGTTTGCTTCTGTTAAATGGTCTCATGTGCTACGGGATGGGAATAGTGTTGCCTACCACCTAGCAAGACTGATTCCTTTTGGTGTTGAACAGCGTTGGGAACATCATTGTCCCGCTGAGGTGTCTCCATATGTTCTCATGGACATTTTGTTCACTGATTAATATATCTCCTACTATTTTCCCCTCAAAAAAAAAAGGTAACATCACAATCAGCTGCAGTTACCCCACCGCTAAGTACCATGCATATTGAGAAATGAGAACACGAGACAACAAAATCTTGTCCCACTTATTTCAACCATTATTTATGCCACTCAATCTTATTGGTTGATTTTATTATTCATTGTCTTATTTATTTTTACCTTTTTTATTGTATATTTTGTAAGAAAAAATATAGTCTTTTTTTTTTTGGTAAAGGAAAGAAATTCATTAAAGCTCAAAACTTAAGGCATGTCTACGAGGCCGTGGCCCAAATAGACACCCTTAGAAAATATACAACCTAATTTGTACACAAGTAAAGTAACCTATATATTATATACAAGGCAAAAATTTTGATCTAGCAAGAATCAAACCACGATTTATTGGTAGCAGAAATCAATTTCGGCATTATAGCTCTAACCCAAATCTTAACTTGCTCTTGAATGTCTTTAACTGTAGCTTGAATAGAAGGTATCTTTTGGTTCCAATATCCTTCATTTCTAGCTCTCCACACACTATACAAACACGCATTAACAGAAGCATAAAGTATATTTTTCTTGAACTTTGACGCCTTCCTCCTTACAATCCATCTGTATAAAGTCTCATACTGCATGCTGGTACAGGAGATAGACAACCATCGCTTGATGCCTTTAGGCATTCCCTGCTAAAAGCACACTCAAAGAACAGGTGTGAGCTGGACTCGGAATCTGCAGCACAAATAATGCACATGTCATCCGGAAGAGTAGCCTTGATTTTGTGTTTAATCTTCCTAAAGCATTAAGCCAACAAATGAAGCTATGCTTAGGAATATTAAACCTGCACCAAACCCAACGTTGCCACAGAACACTAACCATTTCACCTCTAAACCATTCATACCCAGACTTAACTGAGTAAAAGCCTCGTGGGTTTTGAATCCAAGAATTTCCTCTATATCCATAAGCCACCTTTTCCCGCACATTACAAATAGACCTCCAATACCAGCTAGCAGAGGTAGGGGGAGAAAAAATATAGTCTTGTGCTACGTTCTTAGATTCGTCTAAATATGTTTTTTCATAAAATTACTTTCAACGATTTATATTACTTTTACACAATTACTTTAAGGGTTTAATGCTTGAAAGTTGTACATTGGCAAACGTTTTAATTAGTCCTTTAGATATAATATGTATATATGGAGAAAATATATTATATTTAATATCCAATAATATTAGTTAGAAAGATGGTTTTTCTTAACAAGGTCAATTTGATTGGACATGGTGTTATATACAGGATGATAAATGAAACTTTTTTTTAAATGTATGATTAATGGGACTCACTTGAGGGGATAAGGGGAAATCCTCAAATGAGAGCCATGAGGTTTGATCCCTAGACCTCAGGGATATGAAGTGGGAAGCGATGCCACTCCTCCACCACCTCAACCTCGGATGATAAATAAAACTGTAAAGAGCATTTTCACATAAAAAGGAAAAAAATCTTTTAAAAAAACTTCTACATTATGTTCTATCTATAAAAAAGTATTACAGGGCCCATTTTTCTACCTTCTCACTTTCCCAATTTTCTTTGCAGACAATAGTTAGAAGAATCATGGGTGCTTTACATACAACTACATCTTGACTTTTTCTTACAATTAAGGGCTCGTTCGGTATCATTGTGGTTTTCAGTTTTTTGGTTTTATGTATTTAAAAGCCATATGATATATGTTCTATAATGGATAAAAAATTAGTCAATCTTATTAGAAACATGATGATTCTGAAAACTTACAACTCAAAAGTGAAAACTACTTTTTTTGGTTTCCTGATTTTTGTTTTTAGTTTTCAAAAAAACTGAAAACTGAAAACAAAAAACGATAACGAATGGACCCTAAGTAATTTAACAACGTAGTCATGTAGATATCAACTAAATTAATTGGCAAAAATTCTGGTTGGAGTAATAATATCCAAAACTTGAAACCACCTTCATCTATATATCACTATTATAACTATCTCTATACCTCTTAGAAACCAATTTTTTTTAAAAAAAAAAATTAGTGCTCCATCCATTTCAAAATATAAGGCATCTATGCTTTACAAAAATTTGCTTTGACTACAAATATCTCTTATAATATGACAAATAAAAATTATAAAAATTGTACCATTAGATTCTTACTATAATAACATTATTTTTATTTTTATTTTCTATCAACATTAATTGAGAGTAATTGAGGGTCAAAGTTCGATCTCGAATATTATGTGTGACTTATATTTTGAAAAGGAGGGAGTAAGATCTTTTCCAACTATCACATTCTTTGTAAACAAAACTCGTAGTTTCGTGGATGCCCTCGTTTATTGGTCCATTCAAAGTGGCTAGCCCTGATGAATGACGAGCGTTATCTCTCCTGCTAGCTTCCAAAAATTTACTTGCTCTAGAATTTTAGCATTGAAAAACAGCAAGGGTTGTACCAAGAATCACCTTTTAAGTTATTCTATTCTAATTACACATAAAAATCAGATATATTGTGTTAAGTTGTCTAGTGTAATTTTTTGTCCATGTCTATAGAAGTATAAAGTATTTATATCCAGTTCATATTTTTGGCTTGAAAAATATATAGTATGAGAAGCATCAGGCAAAGACGGACCCAGAGAATGCACACAAGCACAAGATAGCGGAAGGGATTGCTGGTGTAGGAGCCGTCGCGGCGGGAGGTTTTGCTTTCCACGAGCATCACCAGAAGAAGGATGTTAAAGAGGACAGAAAGGAGGCTGAGAAGGCTGAGGGCAAGGAGAAGAAGCACCATTTCTTTTAGTTTTAATTTCCTGTTTTGAAGAAATAAGATCTTTTGATTTTGTACTATGTTCTTGTTTTGACCTAAGGAAAAAAGGTGCACGTTAAGTGTACCAGTGATAAGTGTTAGTTATCTTTAATAATGACTAATGTGGTGCAGTATCAGGAAGACATATGCATGTTTGACTTTACTATAGTTTGCTCTGAAGGAATTATGTCATCGACTCTAATGTAATTACTAAATATAACATGGATCGTATTATGGGGATAATAAGTTGATTAAATTGGGTTGTCTATACGCCTTGCTAGAGAATGCTATAGAACTTCAGGTTTAGTAAATATTAAAACTGAAGCCCAATTAAATGGATCCTACAAGGTCACACTTAAACAATCTGGATCAACAAAAGAAAGACCTAGAGCCCATGAAGGACTCTAGGGTGGCCGGTCAAAAGAGGAGTAAGGGGAGGGGACTCCTAACCTAATTTGTTCCTATAATTTGGTGGGGAGACTAGAAAATAAAGCAGTCAGTTTCTCTCATTAATTTTTTTTTTGCTAAGTATGTATATTTCCACCATCAACAACTTTACAACCTATAACACCACTCTAAATAGAAGAGTTCTAAAAAGAGAAGAGAACTATACATAAAGAATACCTATAAGGACAAAAACCAGTTTTAATCTCTCCTTGCAACCTTTTGACACATTACAACTCCAATTCTCTCTTTAATAATCGGTTTAATGAACTCTATCAAATTCTGAGGTCTTGGCACCATATTCTTCCAATAAGCATCATTCCTGCTTCTCCAAATACTATAAACTAATGCAAGAATACCAGAAGACCAAACTGCCATCTGGAATTTGGATTTCCTATTGCGATTAATCCAGCAAATCAAACCAGCTAAATCCTGAGTAACAGTGGTAATACCAAGCCAGTTCTTCAATTTTGAGATGCAGATCTTACTAAAATGACAGTCAAAATATAGGTGCTCATGTGTTTCAGCACCAGCTGCACATAGTAAACAATCTGGAGAATTGCTCACACCAATACTAGCAAGCTTTGCTGTTGTATGTAGCCTTTGCTGCACAGCAAGCCACACAATAAATCCGTGACGAGGAATACTTAATGTATTCCACACCATAATGTCCCAGTGAATATGAGGAGGATCTCCCATCAAAACATCATAAATCTTACTCACCTTATATTGAGGCAGTGCAAAAAATTCAGCTCTTGTAAAAAAATACTTTCAACTGGTTTTTCATCTTATAGATTTTGGCCCGATGCCAACTAACACCAGAACTGGGGGAATACTCCCACCAATCTTCATCTTTGAGGTAAACAAAATGAATCCATTTAACCCACAAATTATCTTGCTTAGTGGCTGTGGCCCATACATATTTTCCCATACTAGCCATATTCCACTTGATGATATTTCTGAAACCCAAGCCTCCTGCAGATTTATCACAATACAATCTCTCCCAAGCCAAATTTCCAGGTTTCAAACAATAAGAGTCACCACTCCACATAAAAGCTCTATAAATTTTCTCTATGTCTTGCAACACTTTCTTAGGGAGAACATAAATTTGAGCCCAATACATATGAAGGCTTAGCAAGATAAAATTGATTAATAATGTCCTGGCTGTGTAAGATAGATGTTTAGAGCTCCACATTATAATCTTAGCAGCCATTTTCTCAACTAAGCAATCACATTGAGCAACACTGATTCTTGTAGAGCAAATTAAATAGGGACACCTAAATATTTAAAGGGAAGAGAACTCCTAACCAAACCAGAAGCATCAACAACCCTCTGCATCTCACTCTCAGACATCCCAGAACAATACAAGGAAGAGTTATGGACACATTTGCTTTCAAACCAGAAGACTCAGAGAAAAGTTTAAAGGCTTGGAGTAGAAGATAAACAGAAGGAAATTCACCTTTGCCACAGAGAATAAGGTCATCAGCAAAACAAAGGTGAGAAAGTTTCATGGCTTTACATCTAGGATGAAACTTGAATTGAGGCAAAGTACTCACATTCATCAACAATCTAGACAAATATTCTATGCACACCACAAAAAGCAAGGGAGACATAGGGTTTCCTTGCCTTAAACCCCTAGCAGAGCTAAAAAAACCATGCATACTTCCATTCACCATTAGAGAGAATTTAGGTGAAGAAATACATTCCATAACAATCTCATTAAGAGAAACAGGGAAGCCCAAATGCACCAATGTCTCCTTTAAGAACTGCCAATCAACTGTGTCATAAGCCTTCTGCAAGTCCAATTTAATCATACAACTTGGACTAGCAGATTTCCTTCCATAGGCCTTCACCAAATCTTGAACAACCATAATATTATGGACAATGTATCTCCCATACACAAACCTTGATTTTCAGCAATAATATCAGGCATAACTAGTCTCAATCTACTACAGATGACTTTAGTTATGCACTTATAGATTGTGTTGCAGCATGAAATAGGTCTAAAATCACCTACATTACTAGGGCATTTAGATTTAGGAATCAAGGTTATTACTGTTGCGTTTAGTTCCTTGAGAAGCTTACTCCCCCTCAGAACATCCAGAATTGCATCAGTAATATCAGCTCCAATGATATCCCAAGTATCTCTAAAAAAAGTGCCCTCTAAAGCAATTAGGCCCAGGAACTTTGTTTCCAGGGATTGAAAACAATGCTTTTTTTCACTTCATCAACAGTGTAAGGAGCCATAGGCCCATAAGAAGTTATATGTGAGCATTAGTGATCAAAGGACCACTTGGCACAATTTGAGCCACCACAGGCTTCCTATCAGACAGGCAATACCCAATAGCTTCCGGTAGTAGGATAAAAAACCTCATTGACTTCTGCAGGAGTATCTTTCCAAGCCCCATCCATGTCATTAATTGCATAGACATTATTCTGGATTCTTCTAGTTCTAATACTTCTATGGAACATATTTGTATTTTCATCACCATCTTTTGCCCAACTTAACTTGAATTTTTGCTGAAGAAATTCCAAGTAAGCTTTGTGCTTCATTTTGTATTCTTTAACTGCATTAATTTCAGCATCAGCTATGTTCTGGTTCCCAGGATTAGCATGCATCGATCAAGGACTGAGCACTAATCATATTTTGCTAAGCTTTTAGCTCTGCTGCTTGGATGTCAGTGAAACCAAGCTTATTCAGTTCCTGCAAGGACTTCTTTATTAGCTTAAGCTTCCTGCTAATAACAAACATCTTTGACCCAACAATCTGCATTTGCCAACAATTTCTAACTCTCTCTGCAAATTCAGGAGATAACCTCCACATGGTGAAGTATTTGAAAGGAATTTTCCGCTCATTTTGCCTTGGATAAATAGACAACGAAGCTGGAGCATGATCAAAGTCTGCTTAATGTAGGAAACTACCCTCAGCATTATCATAACAATCCAGCCAAGCTTCACTTGCCATGATTCTATCTAATTTTGAATAAATTCTTGCACACCCTTGTTGCTTATTACTCCAAGTGAAGAAACATCCTATACTTCTCACATCATCCAAACCACACTCTAACATACATCTATTAAGTGGTTCCATATCAACACTCCTAACTGGAGCTCCTATTCTCTCATCCACATTTCTTACACAGTTTGGATCACCAAGAACTAACCAAGGGGCATCAGATTTCAAGCATCTCAAATCATGCCAAAGCTTTTCCCTGTTTGCACTTACATTATAAGCATAATGAAGGTGCAAAAGAACCCACTACTACCACTGGTAGGTTGAACAAAACTATGAATCAACTGAGTAGTTCCTTGAATAGTGTTCACCTTAAAAACCCCAGGTTTCCAAGCTAACACTACTCTCCCTTCACCTTATATTAGAAGTGAAACACCAAGACCTGAAAACATTTTGATAAAGAATACCAAGATGGCCAGCCTTTACCTTAGTCTCCAAGAGACCCACCAGCCCAACATTATGCCTTTGGATGAACTTAAGCACATCCTTCTGCTTATTGAGGCTGTTGATCCCTCAGACATTCCAGCTCAATATTCTATCCATTATAGTTGGGAGGGTTCCCCTTGCCATCTCATCTTCCTGACCACCAACATCAGCCACTTCATGCCTTAAACTCTCACCTGTCTCCAACAACTGGAAATTATTAGCAGTGTAAGTTGGCTTCACCTAAGAAACCCTGACTCTTATTGGCTTTAAGGCCTTCTAAAATCCATCAGGATCAACTGCATTCTTTGCATCATCACCAGTAGCAACAGGCTGTGCATTCACAACCTTCTCAGGAGGCTTAACCTTCTAGACTTGTTTCTTTTTCACCCTGCAATCTACCTCTACATGCCCCATTACCTTACAAGAAGCACAAACCACTGGCTTCCATTCATAAACTACATCAACTATAGTTTTATCACCATGTTCATTCAAAAAATTGATCTGATTTGGGAGCTTCTTATCCATCTGAACCTCAACAAGTATTCTAGCAAACTGAACTTTGTCCCTCTTTTTTGTAGCTTCATCTCTCTGAATAAGTTTACCAATTGGCTCTACAATCTTATACAAGGCTTTCTCACCCCAGTATTTAATGTTTAGTTTCAATTAAACCCAAACTGGCACCACCTTAATACCATCTCTATCAAAATTCATATCAGCTTCCCAAGGTTTGATGATTAATGGTTTACTATCAAAGAAGTAATGACCATTTAGAATTTTATCTCTATTTTCCATAGAAGTAAACCTCACAATGAAGAATCCCTTATTAATCAAAGCTACCTTATCAACTTTGAAATTCTTCCAGATTCTATGGATAAAACCTTCCATTAAATGAATTGGAGGGTTCAAACCAACAACATAACATACCACAACAGAATTCCAAAACTCAATTTCCTCTTTAATATCATCAAAATCAATGCGAATTTTCGAATTATGACCAACAATAATATCATCAGCAACATTTTCCAATTCTTGTAAAATAGGAATTGGTCTAGGAGTTACCTCTACATTCTGATTCGAAATTGATGTTCTAGAATGTCGATGAATCGAATCCAGCCATTCATTGAAGGTATTGCGAATTTCTGATTGCTCTTTCAAACTCTGAATCGAAGTTTTTGGAGTAAGAACCTCGCCAATTCCATCACCAAATTGAATCGCTTCTATGTCAATTAACTCATCCATTGAACGGACCTTAAGCGCTTGAGAATCCGAAGGACCTCTAGGCTTTTCAGCAATCTTCCCTTGACCTACAGCTTTTCTTGCCATGGCTACGGTGCACCGAGAGAAAAAAAGGAGGGAAGGAAAATCGCTCTCTTTCTTTTTAGGGTGGTTTTTCTCTCATTATTTTCTCTCCCCTCTTTTCTCTCTCTTTCAGAAGCTACGTAATATTAACTCCAAGAAAAGAAGAGCCCTTCTTCCTTCCAACTAGCATTAATTGGTGGAGTGTTGATCTGGATTGGTGGATCAAGTAAAGGAATCACAGTGGCGGTTCTATCTCCGGATCTCGACAAGCTTTGTGGAAATCACGCATCAAAGGTTAATTCTAAAACTATTATGTGATCCTTGATTGTATATGCATGAGATCTTGTTTTAAGTGCTTATGAATATGATTCATGAAATTTCGCTTACAGTACTTATAATCCTACAGTGGTATCAGTTTTTTAGCCTCTTGCATATAGTTTTTTGGTCATAATAATTAGATTTAATTTGATGTATATGACTAATTTTAATTTGATTAAGGGGAGGAATTGAATTATGGATTGATTTATTTAATTGGAATAATTAAATGGTGATTTAATTTGCTTAAATTTTGATTAAGATGGCCGAAATTTTTAAATTAATTCGACCTAACTTTTCAAAATTCAAAATAGAATATGGAGATGGGCGAATTTTTAAAAAATATAAAGCCTAATTTTCGAAATTCAAATTTAATTTTAGATCTCAAATTTTTCGAAAATTTTGAGAATTAAATTCATATTATTAATCTGATTTTCATGTTTAAAATTGTTTATGTATGAAAAATAATTCATGTGAAAAGAGTTTTATATGAATTAGAGATTAATTTATGTGAATAACTCTAAGATTAATTAAAATGGAGATTTTATGTTGATTTCAAATATTATATCCATATGATTAATCTTATTTATCATATTTAAATTGTTTATGTACGACAAATTAATTCATGTAAAAGGAGTTTTATGTGAATTTAAGGTTAATCGATATGAATAGCCCTAAAATTAATTAAAATGGAGATTTAAATTAATTTTCAGAATTAGGCATAAAGGAGTTTATGTTTAATTTAATTTAATCACTAAATTAATTTACAAGAAGTTGTAATTTAATTTAATACCCACAAAATAAAATAAAAATTAATTAAGAAAGGGAGGAGGAGCAGCCACGACTGGGTGGCGCAACCACCGGCTGGTGGGGCCACGGTGGCTGCTCCAGGGGGTCAAGGGAGGGCAGCCAGGGCCGTGGCAGAGCAGCAAGCCTGCGGCAGCAGCAGCGTGGCTTGGTAGCCACGTTTTGCTGCTACCCAGCAATAGTTTATTAAAAAAAATTGGAGAGTTATTAAAAGAAATTTTCATAATATTAAGCAGATTTTCAGTTAAATAATTCAATAATTTGATTCTTTAATCTAATTAAAATTAGTAGGCTAGATTCTCTAGGATAAAAATCTTTAGGTAATTAGGAATAACTTACATATTTTATCCTCTTGCTTTAATTAAGAATATTTACTATTTTGATTATCGACAAGTATAATATGTGATATTCCGATAACTTCTTTGCCAATGGTGCCCACAACCCCTGTTGCTTCAGTAAAGCCCGCATCTTGATTTGCCACAGACTGAAACTGTTTCACCCAGTGAATTTATCAATTTTCACATTCATCCCAGACATCTTTCTCACCCAGATCGAACACAAAGCTCTTGATACCAATTTGTTATAACGGATGTGAGAAAGAACAAATATTGAATGCAAAACAAAGAAAAACGCACATGCAGATTTTCGTGATTCACCAACGGAGTGATGGCTACGTCCACGGGCAGAGAGTGAGAGAATAGTTTTATCGATCTTGAGGAAAACAGATTACAGATGTGATTATGAACAAAATCGTCGAATTAACGATTTAGGTTAAGGCTATTAATATAACCCGACTCGAAATCGCCATCCCGCATCAAAACAGCTTCCGCCCGGTCAGACGCACAAACCAAATCTGACGGACATTCGCCAGATCACTCGCCCGGTCGCCCGGGACAAACCGCCGATCCCGACCGTGCGAGCTCCTGAACTCGCCAATTTCGCCTACGCTTCACCAGATTCAAGGCACTAGATCTTACAATGGTCCTCTACCATTGTTTGCTATGTGCTAGGAGCTAATCCACCGTTGACTGTAATGGAGGGTTTTTTAGAATAATATGGGGAAAATTAGGTATTGATAAGATTGCGATGATCGGGAAAGGGGTGTTCATAGTGAGATTCACATCATTGGAGTCATGTTTAAAGGTGAAACAGAGGGATTCCAATTTTTTTATCAAAAGCCATTGATCACTAAAATGTGGGAGCCTAATTTGGTAATAGATAAAAATGATGTGCATAGAGTCCCAATAGTGATTAAATTTCATAAATCTTAATTTGTCTGCAACTGTATCTTATTGTAACGAACATGGAGTGATTGTTGAACAAAAGGTTGAGTAATGAATGGAGGCTAGTTTTGTGTGCAAAATACTTTGGATATGGGCATGAAGGTGATGATTGTAGGAAGACAAGTGGGAATTTGTGATGGGTTAAGAAGGAACTTCTCTGCCAGATCAAGAGGTGGTTGTTGTAGTTGGCACACAGAGGGTTATTGCAGTAGCAGCGGATCCTGAAATAACAATTCACAACTCATTCTTAGCATTACGGCAGGCTGGTAAGGTTGAATATGCTTTGTCCTGGGTGGTGTTTTACTCACAACAATAGATATCATAGTAATGGGAGGATTGTAATAGGTTGGTGCCCTCTCTCTTTTACTGTTAACATTGGTTGTGTGAATAGCCAGTTTATCCAATGTATTGTTAAGCCTAAAAACAGTGATGAATTTGATTGCACGTTGGTTTATGGGTTCAATGACCAGAATAGTAGAATGGAGTTATGGATTAGTCTCAAAAGTTTTGCTAGCAATAGTAGTAAACCATGGCTCTTAATAGGGGATTTTAATGCTCTTAGCAGTGTGGCAGATAGAATTGGTACAACTGTTAGACATTTAGAAATTGCTCCTATGGTGGATTGCCTGAGAGAGTGTAATTTATTTGATGTGAAGGCTATTAGAAGATATTTTAATTTACTTGGAGTAATAAACAACATGGAGATCAAAGAGTTTCTCTCGAATTGACAGAGTGTTAGCTAACACTGAATGGATAGACATGAACAACATGGCAGGGGTTGTCTTTCTACGAGAAGGCAATTTTGATCTTACATCAATGTTGTTGAGTGCTTATATATCATGAAGTTAATCAAAAGAAACCTTTAAAATTCCACAATATGTATGGTGCAATCATCATGCTATGACGGAGACAGTTAATCAGGCATGGAATGTGTAGGTGAGAGGGTGTGCTATGTACAATGTTCAGCAGAAATTGAAGAAGGTTGTTATTTCACTAGGAACAATACAAGAGGGGGGGGTGAATTGTATGTGTAGAAATTTTGCGGAATTTTAAACTTGAACAAAGAAACAAGCTAAAAGAACACAAGGTATTTTTACGAGGAAAAACTTCTTGGGCCCAACAAGAAGAAACAACCTCGACCACTAGGGATTTTAAACTCAACTCTTTCACTAATTAGGCCAAACAACTTTGTTACAACCTAATTCTACTCACAGGCCACACCTTGAGTTCCTAAACTCAAGTTCCCGAACAACTGTTCCCTTAACAGTTGTTCCTTTCAACTTCACTTGAAGTTTTCTCACTTTAACTCGCTTCACTCAAAGCTTCTCTCTTACAGAACATCACTCAAAGTCCCCTTACCCCAAAAACTAAAATACAATAGATCAAATAAACTTAGTGGAATTAGAGTAAGAAGGCAAAGAAAAAATGGCTTTTATGAGAGAATGAAGGCACTGACACTTTACCTAGTTAAACTCACTAATTCACTTGGTCAGACACACCTTGGAACTTAATTAGACATTAGTATTTATAGTGGTAATAACTTAGAACGTGGGATTAAAACATGTGTTAGTGGTAAAACCATTATCCCATGATGTTCCTTACTTTTAGCAACCACGCACATAAAGCAGTAATTCTAAAACCTGATTTAATTTAAAAAGTATTTTAATTATTAAAACCAAAATAAAATCCTTTTACCAAAAATATTATCTTTAAAATATTTTGCATAAAAATCGAAAAGGATATTTATTATATTTCTTTATAAAAATAAAATCTTTTCCTTAAAAAGATTTTCCTTAAAATCAGATTTTTCCTTAAATAAAACGGTTACTTAGAATCTAGGCATAAATTACTCAACAGACATAATTAAACTGTTGTACTGCTTCATCCTAGGTCTAGTTCCTTTTAATAGTTAGTTCCTTTACCTTATTAGTTAAGCGCCAGTTCGTCTGTTCCTTACAAAGGAACAAACACTCATTCTCATTCTAAATTGCCATAGTTCCTTACCATTCTTACTCGTTCCTTTACAATGGAACTAGAAACAAAAAGCCTCGCTTTAGTCTTCTTGCTCCAATGCTGCTCCAGTACCAAATCTTGAAACATCTTTCCTTAGTCTTCAAAATCCCAACTTGATTTCTTCCTTGACTTAGTATTCTCTTTGTTCCTTTCATTGATACCTTGAAATTCATTCACTTAAACAACTTGTTAGTCCAATACTTAGTTTGCGTCTTTGTTCCTTTGTCATCATCAAAACTAGGGTTCAACAATCTCCCCATTTTTGATGATGACAACAAAGTTACAAACTAAGGAAAACAACAAATAACATAAGAGAATGAAAAAGATAAAATAATAATTAATATAATTTAATTAAGGCAGATTAAGGATTTAGATTTTTCATTTTTCATGTTTTCAATTTTTTCATTTTTCAACTTAGTTTGTTCCTTATCTTTTCCCGCTTTGTCATCGTCAAAAAGATCAAACGCTTGGTGATTTTGGTAAGACTGATATTTACAAGACCTTGAGACCATTAACAAGCACCAAAAAAATGGTTAAGTTAGGAATTTCAAAGGTTAGACTTGCTCAAACATCAATCACATCACTAGTGCATTATTGGCCTTAGGTAACACCCAATAAGTGCTGCATAAAAGGTTGAAAGTGTTATTATAGAAAATAGGTAACACTTTTCTTGGTGATACATCTGCTCGTGTCGCCTATGCTCTAAGGTAACACTTTTGGAAACCTATGATAACACTTTTCCAAGTGATACCTTAAGTGCTCAAGTAACACTTTTGAACACTTATTGTAACCATTATAAGGTGCTACTTATAATTTCTAATGTATCACTTTTTTGTCATTAGTAACACTTTTCAATCGACTCTTTTGCTAATAAGTAACAGTTTATTAGACCTTCTGTATCATTGTCAACTACCTTATGAAACACTCTGTTGTATATTATGAATCACTTTTTATAGCCGACATAATATTATCGATAATAAATTTTTTTTATTTGTTGGCACATATACAATGATAATAATACCAAAACTTACAAAAGTAATAAACGAAGAAGAAATAGAATGATATTATAGATATAAATGATTACAAATACTCTATGGTCATTCTAAAGATTGAGCCAAAGAGTAGCATTCATCAATTGACAACATACTATTGCTTTCAAAATATAAATAGTTGATCTGAAAATCCATTGATAATATACATAACTCTCCCAAAATAAACCTAAATCAATCTTAAGGTCATTTCTTCCTTTCGTCTTCAATTCCATCGCCCAATCCATGCATGCATGTTTCTCGAAGCATCATGCCTACTTGCTATTCTTATCCATTATCTTCCTTCTCCTGCAGTAAAAACAAAAAAAATTCTTTAGTCTTATATGATAACAACACTAGTGATATACTTGTTGTGAAAAAAAAACAAGTATAGTAAATGTATGAGGCATAACAAGGCTTTGTAGACCTCTAGGAAAAGAACATGGTAGTTGGTCTCTGAATCTAGTAAAGAATCTTAGAGAGCTCAGCTAATCACCTGCTAGAGCTCCATAAATATTGACTAGCGTATGTGCACATCATGATATTCAACAAGGGCACAACCTAGTGTCAGAAATCTTAGAATCCAACCAGAATGTATAAAAAGTTTATATAGCAATTACTAACATAATTAGATCATGTGAAACAGTTTATACTATATATTATATGCATATGCCATCATCACAATCATATTATTCTTCTCAAAGTTCATGAGCCGTAAATACAATCACTCAATAACCTCCCATATTGATCTTACTTCCTAACAAAAATACGTTGTAATTGATATAACTATCAGGCCAATACATTTGTGTTGCAATATAGGATGCAAAGAACTCAAACAAAAAAAACACACTCGTTCTCTCCAAATTCTTTAGTGCTTCTGTGCTTAAACAAGTCTTTCTTCTTTCTTGCACGATAGCTAGTACTAAATGTATTATGCACGTATATATGTCTTGGTATGTATGACAATGAAGTTGAACCAGCAAGGTCATATAAATGTCTCATTTGTTCCACTTTATATCCTAGTGAAAGAACTAATTGGTGATGGGAAAAGCGCTTCATTCCACTTGTCACATATTACACCATGTGGTGAGACTAACAATCATGAGAGACCTATATCTAGCAAAGAAACATCGGTTGATAGCAAGAAACACATTGCGGTATCGTCTGATAGCAAAGAACTTGAAAGGGTCAGTGACTCTAAGCATGAGGACTTGGAAGGCCAATCATCCCAGTCAAAGGAGAGAGAGGGGATTCAAGCAGCTCAGCCGGCTGAACCAAGCGCAGGTTTAGATACAGCTTGTAAGCAGTACCTTCAGCATTTCACAAATCCTGCCTGGCGCCAGCATATCTACTTGAGAAACAACATTTGAACAAATTAAATGATTCTAGCACTCTCAATTGCTTTTATAGTAGTGATGTTGTGGTAAATGAACAGAGAACAAGTAAGACAGCTTTTGGTGGCACTCGAGCCTCACTTTCTGGCTTAGTTCGTACAGATAAGAAAAAGGATGCCCAAGCAAGTGCTGAGGTACTCAACCCAGTAAAGCACCAAAAGGTAAGGATCGTTCTGATTCAACCATCACAAATAAGTCTATACAGATAACAACTAACCAGCATAACCCAAATCAAATTAACGAATCAAATCAAACAAATTGAGCAACCCCATACCAAAATTCTACATTGAACATGATCAATTGTAAAATAAAACAAAAAAAATCGAACACTAAGATTTAAACGCTTGGAAAATTCAAATCAAAACTAACCGCCTGGAAGGATGATCAAAATTAAGAGTACCTCCGCCACATCATGCCACCACATTCAGGGCGGCGCATCACCCAAGAGGGCAGCAACAATTCACACAGATCCGACTACGGTAGCGAGAGCAGCACGAAACAGGAGAGAAAGGGAGATGCGAGCAAGGGTTAAACAAGATGATAAGCGCCGTAATGGTTCGAGGCAGCAACACAGGTAGGACCGTAGGAGGACGAGATAGAGTGTGTGTGTGAGGGTTTGAGGGTTGAGGGTTGAGGGTTGAGGGTTGAGTGGTTTCCTTTCCAAAACCCGAAAAGAATGAGGAAGGCAAAACCGAGGTGAAAACCAAAGTTTGGTTTCGTATTTGGGCTAAATACAAAACTCATAATACAATAAATATTTAACTGTATATTATGGAGTTTTATTTCATAAAATTAATATAATAACATCAAAATAGATGAACTTTTAAATAAACAAACTTAGAAATATGACTTGGTCCATATAATTTATTCAAAGATATTGACGCTAATTAACTAATAGAAATCTTTTGTAATAATAAATCAAGATTCATATTGCAACCCAAATAAGATAAAGACCTTCGATACGTAATTAAATTGATAATTATAATAAGAACTGAGCAAATGTTTTTTCAAAAAAAAATCAATAAGTAGTGTTAGTGTAGAAATTAAATAAACACGCAACACAATAAAATGTTATCTAAAATATTATAAGTGTTACTTAAAAAAAGTGTTGCCATGTAAAATTGAGATGTTACCTATTAAAAGGTTCACCTTAAGGACTTACATATCAAAAAGTGTTACCTTAAAGAGTTAAAATATTACCTATAAAAAGTGTTACCGTGAAGTGTTACGAATCAAAAAGTGTTACGATAAAAGTGTTACCTACTGTAAAAGTGTTACTGTGAAGTGTTACATATCAAAAAGTGTTACGGTCAGAGTGTTACCTATGGAAAAAGTGTTACCTTAAAAGTGTTACCTATTATAAAGTGTTACATGTCATTGTTACATAACAAGAAAGTGTTACAAAAGTGTTACATTTATGTCAATGAAAATTAGATCTCAAAATGTGTTACCATAGAGTGTTACAATAGGTCAATTATGTAGTAGTGCATAATACTAGCCCTTCCAAGTAAGAAATTATGCACTCAAATCACAAACGAAGACAAATATAGCAAAAGTCATTTATATTTATAGCACTTGTTCCATTAAAGTACAAAAGAGAAAAAGGAGAAAAGAAAAGAAAAGAAACAAAAGCTAAGAGTTCCTGTTCCTTTAAGAGAAACAAGAACTAGACATTAGGAATGGAAGGGATGTTGTGTTCCTCTACGACTTCTTCCTCAACCACTTCTTCCAACTTCTTCATCACCTCTCCATGGTGTCCATTAAGTTGCTGCTTCAAAGTGTTAATGGCTTGGACCATCATCTCCATGTTCTTTTGTTGTTCAATCACAGTATCAATAAGAACTTTCATTAAACCCATCATCTTGTATGTTTTAGCATCTAAAGTCCAGTGAAGATGATTGTAAAGCTTAATCATATGTTGAGCAGGGAGACATACTTCATTGACCCAACCAAATTCATCTGAAGGAACTTGTTCCTTTCCCTTAGAACCAGAGGCAGTGGATGGTTTAGGTGGAGGAACTGGGGTGTTTTCTTGGGATGGACCTTCTATTTCTTTGAGAGAAACAGAAGGTGAGGCGGTGCTGTAAATGGAAGGAAGGAAAGGTGGTTATGGTGGAAGGTCAGTAGATGTAGAGGAGAAAGGATTTGATTCTTTCATCTCAACCTTCAACTGTTTAAAACTGGAAGGAACAGAGAAGGATGAGGGAGAGATGGAAGAGATGGTTGTGAGGGTTACTGGTATTTTTGGTTAGGATGGAGGAGTAGGTTTCTTAGGTGAATTGTGATCCTGTTCCTCTGCATCAGATAGGACTAATGGAGAGTCCTTATTTGAAGGAACAGGTGCAGTTTTAGTAGTTTTCAACCTAGTGCTATGTCTAACTCTTTTAGGAACAGGAGAGGAAGGCTTTTTGTCAACAGTTTTGCGCCTCTTGGGTTTCTGTTCCATTGGTTCTATAGGGGCAGGAACTTGTTCCTCCAGTATTACTTCCACTGGTTCCTCTTCCACTGCCTTAGGCAATTTTCTCTTGTGATAGGAACTAGTAGCAATCCTCTCTTGAGTCAACACGCCATCTTGGACAGAAAGGTCCAATCCATACAAAGTCTTTTCATTTAAAATATTACCTTGTTTTATACCCAAGGTAGGCCAACCACTGGTCTTGACCTTAAAGTGAGAAAGAAGAGAACTGATCAATGCACCATAGCCAACAACACAGTGATTCTCAATGCAATGATTAGATGTTGGATAAAGAGAGAAGGGAAGTTAATTTGAATGTGGTGGTCAAGGCAAAACATATAACACATATCCAAGAGACCCACCTCATTCCTCTTTTAAGTTCTAGGAATGAGTGCTCTCTAAACAAGATTAAACAAAATTTTGTGGACAGGAGAGAGAAGATTTTGGTTTATTTTGATTTGGCCAGCAGGTCCCCCAACGGATTCAACAATATCATCTTGGGAGAAATTGGGAAAGACGACAGTTCCTTTCCTCTTAAAATATAGATCAGTTCCTTTGCAAGGAACTTCCCATATTTTTGCCAAAGTTTCTTGGGAAAATTTAATTTTCTTCCCCCTAACTTCTGTAGTACATACTCCTTCAGTGTTGATGAAGTTTGCACAGAACTCATCCATAGCTAAAGGAAGTAAGGCATTATTATATGCGGTTTCAAACAGGTATTCCATACCCTGTTCCTTTAGTATATCGGTTAATTCATTGAATCTAACTTTCTTAGCCCACTCCAAATCGACACAAAATCCTAAAACATACATTGAATCACTTCGCTCCACTCTTTTCTTGGAGGAAGAAGCAGCAGTTCCTTTGGAAGGAACATGTGTAGCTTCTTCTTCATCCCCCTCAACTAGTTCTAGGGTTTCTTCCTCATCATCTTCCCCAATCAGTTTTCTTCTTCTCACACTTCTCCTTGGTGACTCCAATTTTTGCTCTTCTACCGCCATTGTTGTTTCTTGAGAATTTTCGGCTTCTAGGGTTTTGGATGGAGAAGAGGGGTTTTCCATTTGAGAGGTTTTGGGAGTTTTTGCTTTTGGAAAACGTGAATTGAGAGAGGTTTTTGCCATTTGGTGAAAAGAAATTGTGGTTTTATGTGGTGCGAAGAGGTGTGAAGGAGATGAACAATGGTGAAGTTGAAGCGTTTAAGGAACACGGTTTTGGAAGGGAAGAAGGAAGAAGATGCATGTAACAGTAAATGAAGAGTTACACGCGTAAATATTAAAAGGATAAAAACAAAAATAAAAGATAAAAGTAAAAGAAAAGATAAAAAGGAAATCATGACTTGATTAAATCTGATTCCTATATTTTTGGGATTTTTAATTTTTTAAGGACTTTTTAATTTTATGGAAAGAAAATAAATTCTAAGGAACTTGTGCTACAGGAACAACTTATGCAAAATGTCAACATTCTTCATATCATGCATATTTCTTTAACTTAGGAACAATGGGGAGTATTATGTAACATTTGTGAGTAGCTTTATTCCTTTGAATTCATGTATATGTTTTCAACATCTTAATTTGCAATGGTTTTAGGCAATTAATCACAGTCACTTAATATCACATAGAGTAAGACAAATCAATTCAGACATGGGGGATTGGAATAGGAACAATTACTTAAGTTTTATTAAACCTAACTCAAGCCTTAATTTTTAATATCTATCTCTTTGTTGAGGCTTGGTTAGTATATCAGTAATCGGATTTTCAGTTTGACAAAACTCAAGTTTAATTAAACCTTTTTCCACATTTTCTTTAGAAAGTGATGTATGATATGTATATGCTTACCTCTTGAATGATGCACTGGATCTTTTGAAATACTAATGGCACTAGTATTATCACAATAAATTGGAACACAATTAAAGATTATTCCATAGTCACAAAGTTGTTGTTTTATCCAAAGCATTTGAGAGCAACATGCGCAGCCAGCCTACATATTCTCGCTTCAAAGATGGATAAAGCAACTGTGTTTTGTTTCTTGGTGCTCCAAGAAACTAAACTATGACTAAGAAATTGAACCATACCTAAGGTACTTTTCCTATTTACAAGATCTCCAGCATAATCAGCATCAACATATCCTCTTAACTCAAATGTATCACTTCTTGGATAGAAAAGTCCAATATCATCTGTTCCTTTAGGATATCTAAGAATTCTCTTCACAGGCAGTTAGATGAGACTCCTTGGGTGTTGCTTGAAATCTAGCACACAAACCAACACTAAAAGCTATGTCTGGACGACTAGCAGTTAGATATAAAAGTGAACCAATCATGCCTCTATATTTTGTTTGATCGACACTTGTTCCTATAGAATCTTCATCTAATCTAGTTGAAGTTCCCATCGGAGTGTGATTTATCTATGAATTTTCGAGGCCATATTTCTTTAACAGTTCGTTTATGTATTTTTGTTGGTGAATAATTATTCCTTTTTCAGTTTGCTTAATTTGTAACCCAAGAAAGAAATTTAACTCACCCATCATGCTCATCTCAAATTCATTACTCATAAGGTTTGAGAATTCTTTGCATAATGATTCATTGGTTGCTCCGAAAATAATGTCATCAACATATATTTGAACAAGTAGTATGTCAATTCCTTTCGATTTTAGAAACAAAGTTTTATCCACTTTTCCTCTTTTAAAGTTGTTTTCTAAATTGAACCTAGATAATCTCTCATACCATCACCTAGGCGCTTGCTTTAACCCATAAAGAGCCTTGTCAAGCTTGTAGACATGGTTTGGGAGATCATTGCTTTCAAATCCAGGGGGTTGTTCAACATATAAATCTTCATTTAAATAGCCATTTAGAAATGCACACTTGACATCCATTTGATACGGTTTAAATCCCATATAAGCGGCAAATGCAATTAGTATTCTAATGGCTTCAAGTCTAGCAACAGGAGTAAAGGTTTCTTCATAGTCAATTCCTTCTTGTTGATTATAACCTTTTACTACAAATCTAGCTTTGTTCCTTACAATTGTTCCATACTCATCTAGTTTATTTCTAAACACCCATTTTATGCCTATCACTTTTTGTTGTTTAGAAGAGGGAACTAGATGACATACCTTGTTTCTTTCGAACTCATTTAATTCAGCTTGCATAGCAGTGATCCAATCAGAGTCAGTTAGGGCTTCTTCATGATTTCTTGGTTCTATCATTGATAAGAACGCATGAAATGCACAAAAATTCCTTAACCGAGATATAGTTTACGTACCTTTGGATATGTCACTTATTATGAGTTCCACTTGGATGTGATTTTTGATGTCTCCAAGGCTTTGATTGAAACTCTCTTATAGGAACAGGTTATTCATATTGAGTTTCATGAGAGGATGAGGAGCTTTGTTCATTTGTTCCTTTTTCAGCAATTGTTGAATCAGTTCCTTCAACATTTTCGTTCTTAGTAGGAACAGGGAACAACTTCATCATCTTGAGGAACAAGAACATCATTGTTATGAATGTTTTCATCTACTTCGTTCCTTTCCTCTTTTATTTCAATTGAATCTCGCATCTTTCTCATTTGGTCGTACCAAGCCAATCTCAAAGTCATCAACTCCGATTGCTTGGATTAAAATTGTCAGATTCATCAAAGATTATGTGGACACTTTCTTCAACACACATAGTTCTTTTATTGTAAACTCAATAAGCCTTACTATGTGATGAATATCCTAAGAATATTGCTTCATCACTCCTACCATCAAATTTTCTAAGATTATCTTTCCCATTGTTATGAACAAAACATTTGCAACCAAATGTTCTGAAATGAGTAATGTTGGGTTTCTTTCCGAAATAAAGCTCATAAGTAGTTTTGCTAATGATAGGTCTCATCATGGCACGATTTATTATGTGACAAGCAGTATTAACAGCCTCAGCCCAAAAGTTCATTGGAAGTTCACTGGCAATTAGCATGGTCCTAGCCATTTCTTCCAAAGTTCTATTTTTCCTTTCTACAACCCCATTTTATTGTGGTGTCCTAGGGGCAGAAAAATTATGATCTAGGCCATGGTTTCTGCTTAAGTCATCAAATTTATAATTGTTAAATTCTTTACCATGATCGGATCTAATATGCATCAATTTGTGACCACTCAAATTTTCCACTTCTAAGACAAGGAACTAATCATAAGTCTCATCCTTACTAGAGAGAAAAATAACCCAAGTGTACCTAGAGTAGTCATCAACAACAACTAACACATAGCTCTTTCCACTTCTACTTTGAATTCTCATAGGGCCACACAAATTCATATGAATTAATTCTAAAGGTTTTGTGGTGCTCACAACAGTTTTAGATTTGAAAGAAGATTTAATATGCTTTCCGTTGGCACATGCATCACAAACTTGATCAATATGAAATTTTATAGATGGTAATCCCAAAACAAGATCTTTTGATCGAAGTTTGTCAAGTAATAAAAAGCTAGCATGTCCTAGACGCTTATGCCATAAGAGTCCGATCATCTTCAATAACACTAAGGCATGTTAAATTATTTTTAGGAACAATTTCAAGATCCAAAATATATGTGTTCCCTTTCCTTGTTCCTTCCAAGATGACATTCTTAGATTTAATGTTAACGATCAAGCATTTTTCACTATTAAATTTAACAACATTTTCCTTATCACATAATTGGGAAATACTTAAAAGATTGTGCTTTAAACCTTCAACTAGAAATACATTATCAATGGAATATGATGGTGACTTACCAACCTTACCCATAGCAACTATGTTACCTTTCTTATTGTCACCAAAAGTCACACTTCCACCTTCATAGGTTGAGAGTGAGAGAAACTTAGATTTGTCTCCTGTCATATGCTTAGAACAACCATTATCAAGATACCAAGTGTTGTTCCCCCTCACTCCAACCCGCAAAAATCAACTACTTGTTAGTTGTAGGAACCCCTTGTTTCATGGGTTCCTTTTCTTGACTAGCATTTGATTTGGCACCCCATTTCATGTTGCTCAACTTCACATTTTTGCCAATCATTCAAGTACTTAGTTGACATTGATTTATGTAATGACCTATCTTTTCACATTACATGCAAATTTTATCACTAGGTAGGTCAACATATTTCTTATGCTTGTTCCTCTTCTTGTAGTTTTCAAAACCAAGACTTTCTCTTCTTTTAGTCTGAGGTCTCTCAATCCATTTAGGAACAACCATCACTTTGCCTCTGTTCCTTGCAACAACCAGTTCCTTCTTGAGATTACAGATATGTTCCTTTAAAACATTTTTCTCTTTATTCAAATTTTCGATCTCGGATCTCGTAACCTTTCAAAGAAGTTGATCTAATATCAAAGGAACTTAGAACAGGGACAAATTCCTTTAAGTGTGAAATTTCTAAATTGATTAGATAATTTTCATTCTTCACACTCTCATATAATTCCTTGATTTTTAAATTCTTATCAAATAAATCAAAGAACCTAGTTTCAACATCCGTTCTCATTTTCTTTAGCCATTCTATATGTTCTTTACAAACTTTAACGGCTTGTTCGGTTTGCTCACATTTTTCACGTTCATCTCTACATTCAATAATTGCATCATAAAGAAGATCATAAATTTCAGACCTATTTTTCCATCTAAGTCTGATTCAAGTCCAAGTTGGCTTACCTCAACATTTTCTTCATCTTATTTTTCATCGGTGTTTGCCATGAGGCAAAGATTTGCGGTTTCTTCGGTTTGTTGTTCTTCTTCCTCTTCGTCTACGAATCTCTCCAAGTCGCTATCATAGCCTTTCGAACGTTCGCTTTAGAGAAAGGTGCTTTAGGTTCCTTGTTCCTTTTAGCGAAGCATTCCTTGTTCCTTTCTTTGGTCTTATCATTTTCCCAAAGTGGACATTCCTTGATGAAGTGATCTGTACTACCACATTTATGACAAGCGACTTTGTTAGAAAACCTTTTAGTTTTACCTTTAAAGTTCCCATTCTTCATGTTCCTATACATCTTTCGAAATTTTCGGACCATGAGTGCTTGCTTCCTCTTCTTCCGAGTCGAGTCATCTTCATCATCCGCTTTGAGGGCAATGGACTTTGACTTAGAGCTTTCACCATACTCGGTATCAAGGTGGAGCTCATGAGTCATAAGTGATCCAAGTAAGTTGTTCGAAGTTAAACTTAGTGAAGTTTTTATTTTTTCTTGTGAAGCGATGACCTTAGCCATCCATCTATCCTTAGGAAGACTCCTAAGAACTTTTCGAACATGTTCCTCTGATGAAATAAACTTACCAAGAGAAGCTAACTCATTAGTAATGTTAGTAAAACGAGTAAACATCTCTTGTATGTTTTCCTTAGTCTTCATGGAGAACACTTCATATTGATTCATTAGTAAATCAATTTTAGATCTCTTGACTTCATTAGTTCCTTCATGGGTTACTTCTAGTAAATCCCATATTTGCTTTTATGGATTTGCATCCCATGATCCTATTGTGTTCATGGGGTCCAAGTCCACAATGCAACAGGTTTAACAACCATAACATTTACTTCCATTTTTTCGAAATCGGCTTTGTCATATTCGGAGAAGGGTTTAGGAATTACCTCATTTTTGTCATTAGTAGTTGTGACCTCAAAATCACCAACTTCAATGACTCTCCATACCTAGTAGTTTTCGGCCTTGATGAATATCTCCATTCTCGTTCTTCTAGTAGGAATAGAACTTCGTATTGAACATAGGAGGCCTTTGCGTAGAGTAACCTTCCTCAAGTTTCTCGGTGGTATTCATTGTTCCTTGGATCTTTTTCTCAATAGGGTTTCCTATCTTTCGTGAGTTCCAGCTCTGATACCAATTGTTATTTCACTAGGAACAATACAAGAGGGGGGTGAATTATATGTGTAGAAATAAACGTAACTTTTTGCGGAATTTTAAACTTGAACGAAAAAACAAGCTAAAAGAACACAAGGGATTTTTACGAGGAAAAACTTCTTGGGCCCAACAAGAAGAAACAACCTCGACCACTAGGGATTTTAAACTCAACTCTTTCACTAATTAGGCCAAACAACTTTGTTACAACCTAATTCTACTCACGGGCCACACCTTGAGTTCCTAAACTCAAGTTCCTAAACAACCTGTTCCTCAACAACTGTTCCTCTCAACTTCACTTGAAGTTTTCTCACTTTAACTCGCTTCACTCAAAGCTTCTCTCTTACATAACTTCACTCAAATTCCCTTACCCCAAAAAACCAAAATACAATAGATCAAATAAACTTAGTGGAATTAGAGTAAGAAGGCAAAGAACAAATGGCTTTTATGAGATAATGAAGGCACCGACACTTTACCTAGTTAAACTCACTAATTCATTTGGTCAGACACACCTTGGAACTTAATTAGACATTAGTATTTATAGTGGTAATAACTTAGAACGTGGGATTAAAACATGTGTTAGTGGTAAAACCATTATCCCATGATGTTCCTTACTTTTAGCAACCACATAAAGCAGTAATTCTAAAACCTGATTTAATTTAAAAAGTATTTAATTATTAAAACAAAAATAAAATCCTTTTACCAAAAATATTATCTTTAAAATATTTTGCATAAAAACCAAAAAGGATATTTATTATATATCTATATAAAAATAAAATCTTTTCCTTAAAAAGATTTTCCTTAAAAATCGATTTTTCCTTAAATAAAACGGTTACCTAGAATCTAGGCATAAATTACTCAACAAACATAATTAAACCGTTGTACTGCTTCATCCTAGGTCTAGTTCCTTTTAATAGTTAGTTCCTTTAACTTATTAGTTAAGCGACAGTTCGTCTGTTCCTTACAAAGGAACAAACGCTCATTCTCATTCTAAATTGCCATAGTTCCTTACCATTCTTACTCGTTCCTTACAATGGAACTAGAAACAAAAAGCCTCGCTTTAGTCTTCTTGCTCCAATGCTGCTCCAGTACCAAATCTTGAAGCATCTTTACTTAGTCTTCAAAATCCCAACTTGATTTCTTCCTTTACTTAGTATTCTCTTTGTTCCTTTCATTGATACCTTGAAATTCATTCACTTAAACAACTTGTTAGTCCAATACTTAGTTTGCATCTTTGTTCCTTTGTCATCGTCAAAACTAGGGTTCAACAAAGATGAAGAAAGATTTAAAAGTTCTCAATAGAATAGGGTTTGGTGATGTAGAAGCATCAATGAGAAAGGCTAATGAGTATTTAGAGAGAGCTTAAAATGCTATGCACGGTAATCCAAACAGATAGCGAGCTTGTTAGTAGAGAAAAGATAGCTCTAGAACATTTCAAGCTTGCTATGAAGAATCAAATCTCATTATTGAAACATAAGTCTAAAATTGCGAGGTAAAAAGATGGTGATGAAAACTCTAAGATCCTTTACCAAGCAATCAAGGCTAGGATATATAAGAATAAAATTCACTAAATTCATAACTCGGGTGGTGAATGGGTGAATGATAAAGAGAAAATTGACTTGGATTTCTTAGACTTCTATCGAAATTATTCTCATGTAAAAGCCAAAAACAAGCCGTCCCGAGTACATTGATTGACAAGGGCGAAAAGCTCTCTACTACTCACTTGAACATCATCAACACCGAGTTTGCCAAGGAGGATACAAAAAGAGTACAATGCTATTTAATATTCTAGATGGCAAGACTCCTAGGGAAGATGGTTTTAATAGCAAATTATTCAAGCACTACTTGGTCCATTGTTGGTGAGGAGGTTTTTGATTTCTTTAAAATTAAATTGGGAAACTTTTGAAAGTTGTGAATGTCGTCACTACTCTAACATTGGTGCCTAAAGTGGACTGTCCCGGTAATGTCTCGACTTTAGACCCATAGTTTGCTTTGTACATTGCTTTATAAATGTATCACAAAACCGATTAGTGATAAAGCGAACAAAGACTTACCTAATATGATTCTCCTAGCCAAGGTGCTTTTATGGGTGGTTGAAGTATCCTTGATAATGTGATGATGTGTCAAGATTTGGTCAAGATGTGTATAGGAAGGCTACCGAGAGGTAGTCGTCTTATGAAGCTTGATTTAAGGAAGGCTTATGACACGGTGAACTAGGATTTCATCCAAGCAGATGCTTGAGGTTGTTAGGTTTCCTAGGTACTTTGTGAATCAAATAATGATATGTGTGAAGACTCCTAGATTTTCAATTATGTTAAATGGAACCGCTTCGGGTTCTTTAATTAATGCTCACGAGAGGGCTTATGCAAGGAGATCCTATGTTTCCTTTGCTCTTGCATTAGGAATGCTTATTTGGTTAGAATTTTGTCCTATGTTGGTGAGAATGATTGTAATGACCCGCACTTCCGAGCCGCTAGCTAATCATACGTAACATTCACAAATCTCAATTATCATTTAATAAACCACAATTAGACATTCACTTGCAGCGAAAATATAAACTCAAATACAATCCTTCGAACAAAAATATCTAAATGCTTTTAAAACAATTTATATTATACTAGATCTCCAGAGTATACGATAAGAGAACATACGAATCATTCTTCAGCATCCATCACATTCTCCCAGACATCTCACTTTCAACTTTACCCTTTTATGCTCTTGGTCCTTGAATTACTATTGTCAATTCCTAATACCTGCAAAAATCACTTAGTAATGAACTCGCCCCAGACGGGGTCGATCCCATGAATAAAATCGGTGAAACCGAGTACACACCGTCCAACTAGAAAATCTTTTTGGTGGCTTAAAAAGTATTTACGTAGTTAAGCTTATCTTATGAGACATTTCAAACCAGAAAATAGGAAGGTCATAATGGAGGAATCATGTAACACATACTTGAACATAATTTACAATGTTTATTGTTTAAAATAATAATACAAATATCTCGCAAAATCTAATACGATCTCCTAAAAATCAACTTTCTAAATCTGACATATCCTAAGACATAATAATATCTTCCACTTTTGTGTTTCAAATATAATAACCTTGAATCCAATATGTATAACGTAGCTAACTCCTTACATAAGTTCCTAACGAGTTTTTTTTACTAAATCATTCCCCTATTCGACACATATATTCCATAACTTGGGTGAGTAAAACATCACCCCGAAAAATAAGTTTGAAATAACTTTTCACCAAAACATTTGCATATTCAAATACATATTCTATTTTCATTCAGAAATCATATTATCTATACTGGGGAAGAGAACACGAATAGAGTTGCCATAAAGGTGAATTCTCTAGACTTTTACAAGGGACGTCTCCCTCTTCCATTATGTAATGCTTGCAAGACTTTTCAGGAGATGCCCCTAGAATACAGAATACAAAATATACAGAATACAAAATGTTGTTCATCACTGCTCTAGCAGCTTCTTCCCCTCACAAAAACATAATTCATAATCCAATATTTTCTCAAACTAAATTCATACTTCTGGAGCAAATATATCAAAATCTCATAATAGAATTGCATAAGAGTATTTCATATACAAACTCAAATTGTTTGGTAAACACAGTATACTCGAGTTTCCAATAACTTAGTATAATTCAATCCTTAACAAAATTCATTTCTTAAAACTCAATCAAATACGGACTTTAAAGGAAATATAGTCCAAGCTTATTATAATTGAATACATAGCTTACCAATCAGGAAGTCAAAACAGAATTCAATCTTAAATAAGTTTATATCTTAATTACAAAAGTTCTCTACTTAGAAATAGCTTTTCATTTAATAACATATGCAGCTAAGCAAATCTTGATGCTTATACTTATGCTCAATGATACCAATTATTATATTCTTGTCATATCTCCAGTAGAACTTCTATTATTATTATTTTTGGAACACTCGTCCTAATATCAAAATTTGATAAGAATAATAAATTGTTCATCGCTCATAACCATAAACTTCAAAGTTCATATCATATATACCAAAAGCTTACTATGTACAACATCTTAAAACCCATTTCTGTAATTTAGATGAAAGCTTGTAACTTGTAATGTTCAAACTTATATTCTATAAGTGTAGTTAATACTTCCTCTAACGTGACATGATGGTTAATTCTAAATCTTACTTCGTAATGATTTCAACCCCCTTATACTTGAATTTCCGATCTACTAATAACCCACATGGAAACAACTTTATAACCTCAAATTCAATATCATACAAATGTCATATGAACTCCCAACTTTATTCCTTTTTCCTGACTTAGTTATTTGTTTGAACTTTGCAATCTCAACTAATTAAACATGCATCTATATTTATCTTGTACATATATTTCCCGTCATTATCAAATAACACAAGAAATTCCCGTTACCCTGACTTCCCTAGCTTTTCTTTTAGGAAAAATTATTTTAAATAAGTCATCCTTTGCGCGATCTTCCCATTTTAAGTCTACCTTTTGATTATCCCTGATTGAGTTAGGCTTGTATCTCTGTTTTCTTCTATTGAGTTTTAAGCTATTTGTGACTTGTTTATTAGGTTACTTATGATACGTGCTACAAGTCCCTTCTTCTAAAACAGGGCGAGGGAGGCGAGGGTGGGGGTGGGACATTGTAACACGTATCATAAGTAACCTACTAAACAAGTCACAAACAGGTTAAAACTCAATAGAAGAAAATAGACATACAAGCCTAACTCAATGAGGGATAATCAAAAGGTAGACTTAAAATGGGAAGACCGCGCAAAGGTTGACTTATTTAAAACAATTTTTCCTTTCTTTTAACCTTACTCCTCTAATTAAAAAGTGAAATGTCTACCCTCTGTTGTATATCCTAGTCTGGTACTCATAATATAAGATTCCTAATTTTAATTATATTACATCCTCAAAGATGGGATTTACAACTCTTATGCCATAGACAATACAATATCGAATTACTATCTATTACTCCTTCAACACCCAAATATTAAACTCTTATATTACCAAAATGACATTCTCATCCTTAACTTAACAAGATGTATGTTGTTCATGACATATCGTTAGTAGTTATCTCATCTTTTAGACTCATGAAGTTCTCATATAATTTTCTTATTAACGAATTATAAGGTACTAAAAACTCCGAAACTCGTTTTCGAATTACAACTTTAATCATCAACTCAACTATCTCACACAATAATTTATATTCCTCACTGGACTCTTCAACAACCAATTCATTTCTCAACTACTAACATATATATAAAACCAACTTCCTCAAAGTTCCTTGAAGATATCTCTAAATGGTTTAATTGAGCTTTTTTTTTTATGAATCTTTTCTCCACACAAAGAAGATTATAATACTTCATTAATGACTTCTTAAACTCATATCTTCCAATGTCAAATCCATATATCTCAAAGTTGTTAACCGTTACATCTAAAATCTTATTCCATGCTCAGATCCTCGAAATATATATATACGAAGTTTAAATCTTAAACCTCTTGTCGATCACAATTCACTCGAATTTCCAATAACTAGGAGTAAAAAGACTCTCTGTAACCCCTAAATGCATAAAGTACAAATTTTAGTGGAGATATAGCCATATCTCATACCATTTTCAATTATTCTGAGGTAGAGCTCACCAATTATATGAAACTTGTTGAATTACTCCTTCGAGTTTATCATAATTATCAGTATAATAATAAACACATTAAGAAACTCTAAGTGGTATAATTTACCCTTTAATAATACCCAATTAAGCTCTGACTTACTATATTATACTACTGCTAATAATCCTCCTCCATGAAGTTCATAGTTGTATTTCCAAAATCTATATACAACTCTTTAGTTCAGAGATCACTTACCAAAATAGTATTCTTGAAAGCTCATTAACTAAAAGTAAACTATAACACTGAAACTCCATAAACTTGAAACCGTATTCAACCATATCTCATTAGAGACTTAATCGGATTCTTCGAAATTTAGCTGATCATCTATCACTTAGTTGTACAGAGTCGCTCAATTCAGAAACCACACTTATAATAACATTGGGAAATATATATCGAGAATTCTTTATGAAATATTCACAATCAGACACCTATAACTTCTATATAATATCTTGAAACTTAAGTCACTGAATAACTTATACTATTAAGTCTGATATACTAAAATATACTTGAATTTGAAGACAAGATTGACTTAGTATAATATAAGTTGATTACTTCAAAATATTTGAATGAAACAATATTTCATAGCCAAAACTTATAGACATACTTCAAATCAAAATTAGGAAGTCAATGCCGATCTCTATATAACCGAAACACTTGGCATGAACTAACATACTCAAGAAGTCGAACAAACTTGTAATTAAGAATCACATTTTCAAACAATATTGAACTTTAGGTACATAAAACCACAACAAATTCAAATCCGAAACTCTTTTTTTTTTATATTTGACAATGAACTCATGAAATCCATACAACTTATAATTGTAGAAACATTATTGACTTTACAAGGTGGAAAGACAATGTGTACCTTTACTTAACCTTCAAATATTGCCGAATCCTCGAAATTGATTCCAATAATCAATGATTCTGGCTCAAATGATCATGAACTCCATAATGATTCACCTCATCACAATAACAACTATTAATCATCACTCACTATAATTTCTAGACCACTAGTCTCATTTGAAACCTCCATATTCCGAAACCAATTAGACTGATCAATCCTGATTTCATACCTGCTATTAATGATAATCTCACACAACAGGACTAACTAACTATATTTTCCTCACAAAAATGTATTAACAAACTCTAATTAGATAAGTTAGCAAAACTACTCGATTGATTTCCAATACTAATTGCAATAACTAGTTAACAAAAGCCACTACTAATTACTTTGGAAGAAAATCTAGTGAATTGCTTTTGGGAAATCAGTTACCAACATTAAATAAATCTTCAGGTGGTTTAGTTCTTTTCTTTACCAATGAAATTTTTAATTCAAGATGTGACTACAGAAATCAAACTCATCAAATCTAAAACAATGAATTGGCAAACAAAACTTAGGAAGATAATTTATACCTTGGGATCAAAATCCCATCACTAACCTTGGTTTCATTAAATTCATGAAGAAGAATTAAGTTGGACCGCAAGCTGAGCAACGATAACAACAATACGCAACAACCGTGGTCTTTGCGGGGAGTCATGCGGCGGCGAGAACACGGCGCAACGGCGCCGGCGCCACCACTTAGACATGCGGCGTCAAACGGCGACGACAAGATATAGAGTGAGAAGGGGAAAATGAGGGCAGCAAATACAAAGAGATGGAAGCAACAACTTCGCACGAACGTCAACAACGCCAAAGACCAAAGACTGGTGGTGAGGAGGAGCACCAATACTTGTGCGTCTTCTTCCGGCTGCACACAAGCGTGAACACCAATAGATTCAACAACACCGAAGGGGAAAGAAAAAGAGTGCGAGCAAGAGAGAATTGGGTTTTGGTCTTCAACTTTTAGCTCAATTAATCTTAATATGAATCAGGGATATTTTCTAGCTTTTGATGGAGCACAAGCACATAAAGAGCAAAACAGGATGAAAGAGAGAGATTGTGTGTTGAATAACTTAGGGTTGAATGAGAGTGACTAAATAGGAAACATTGGTTGTGTTCTTGACAATTCTCGATTGCTCTATGAAGCTTGATATTTCCTTTGTCCTCTGTTTTTATTTTTTTTAAAGTCAAGAGGGCATATTTGTAATTTTATTATTGAGCTAAAAATCCAATATTGCATTTCAATCACAATTTTAAAAGTTCAATAAATTAAACTCAATAATAATAAAATAAATTTTTAAAACACTAATAATCATAATTACTAATTAAGAAAGCTGCTTGAAATCTTAGGCTGTTACATTGATGGCTTTAAGTACCATGCTACATGCAAAGAGCTTAAACTGCTAGTTCACTTGTGTTTTGCTGATGACCTATTGCTCTTTTGCAATGGTGACTTCAGGTCTATTTACACTATGTTGCAAGGTTTCCAAATGTTTTCGAATGCTTATGGCTTGGAGGTGAATAGGACTGAAGCTGAAGTTTATTATGTTGGTATGTCTACTCATGAGATCAGTCGAGGTACTAATGTTAGTGGTTTTTCTTGTGGTGCTTATCTTGGAGTGCAATCTACTACATAATTGAGGCTAAGGATTGTCAGGGCTAATTCACAAGATGATTAATTGAATTAGAACCTAGAGTTCCAAAAATCTCTCATTTGCAGCGAGAGCTCAGCTTGTGAATAGTGTGCTGATGAGCATGCACATCTATTGGAGGAATATCTTCATGCTACAGTTGTGTTGACTAAAATCAATAGCATTTGTAGAATTTACTTATGGACTGGTATTTATAATGAAAGTAGGCCAGGAGATGTTGCTTAGGCTAATGTTTGCAGAGCTAAGAACTCAGGGAGTTTGTGGTTTAGGAATATTGAGAAATGGAATATGGCTGTTATTCATAAGCTAGTTGGGCATATAGCTCAAGAGAAAGAAAATTTTTTGGGTGAAATGGGTGAATTGTGTTTAAATTAGAGGAGAAAGTTGGAGTTCTTATGAGGCTCCTAATACAGCAAGTTGGGCTTGGAAAGTTGTTTCCAAGGCTAAGCATGAAGTGAGTGTGAAACTGCATGGGAGCCATTGGCTGCAAGATCTGAATTTCAGTATTAAAAAGCTTTACAAGAAACTGTGTGAGGATGATACACAGGTGCAATGGAGTAGGTATGTCTGGAATTGGTACTCAATACCTAAAAATCGATTTTATTATGTGGTTTGTTGTTCAGAACAGGTTGAAGACTAAGAACAGACTTATGCAGATTGGAGTATGCTATGATGATCTATGCTATATTTGTATGCAGCATAGTGAGGACCAGAATCATCTTTTTCCCGAATGCACTTTCAACAAGAGGTGTATTAAGGAGATCATGGATTGGCTTGATATAAGATGGCAGGGGAGGAATCTTATTCAGCTATGCAGATGGCAGAAAGATAGGTACACTGGGTCAAAATACAAGTAGGGCTAGCTGCAGTACATGCTACTATTTACATGATTTAGCATAATAGAAATCTAGCTTGTAGGGATTCAATTGTGCGTACTATAAAACATACTATTAACGAGATAAACTTCAATGTAAAAAATAGGATTGTACAGATTATGAGTGCAAAAGTAAAAGATAGGGATAGAATGTAGCTTGAGAGCTTGTAAAACTAGGCATTTCCAGTTTAAGGTGGGCTTTTGCTAAGCTCATATTAAGTGTAAGTTTTGTTTCGTTATATTACTCTTAATTACCCAAAAAAAAACCTAACAATAGGGTTGAGTCGTTTGCTTTGGGTCATTTTAGTTTGGTTTGTAGGTCTATTTTAAATCTACAGAGTTTCGATTTGGTTGCTTCGTTCTTTGGTTGTTTGGGTCATTTCGGATTATGTGAAAATTTCAAGTTTATTATTTATTATTTATTATTTATTATTTATTATTTATTATTTATTATTTATTTTTTAATTATTATTTATTATTGATTATTTATTATTTATTATTTATTATTTATTATTTATTATTTATTATTTATTATTTATTATTTATTATTTATTATTTATTATTTATTATTTATTATTTATTATTTATTATTTATTATTTATTATTTATTATTTATTATTTATTATTTATTATTTATTATTTATTATTTATTATTTATTATTTATTATTTATTATTTATTATTTATTATTTATTATTTATTATTTATTATTTATTATTTATTATTTATTATTTATTATTTATTATTTATTATTTATTATTTATTATTTATTATTTATTACTCCCTCCGTTTTCTTTTGTTGTTCCTGTATTCCTTATTGGGAAATTTCAATATGTTGTTCCTATTTTGAATCTTTCCATATATTATGTTATTTATAAATTAAATTTTTCATTCGTTTAAGTTGCAATAAATATGTTCACACTATTGAGTAGTTATTTTTTACTTTTTTACCCCCTCAAATTTTTGTCTCATTGGTTGTCTAACATAGAGTAACTCAAAAGGCAATAAATGTGTTCACACTAGTTTGTAGTCATTTTTACTCATTTACCCCTCAAACTTTTGTGTCATTGGTTCTTCTAACATAAAATATTTCAAAGGGCTATAATCTTTATTTTTAGTTATTTAACTTTATTTAAAATAGTGGAATCTTGCCCATTTTTTGAGTTGCATTGGTATCTTCCCTGATTCCAAATAGGAACAACAAAAGAAAACGGAGGAAGTATTTATTATTTATTATTTATTATTAAGTATTTATTATTTATTATTTATTATTTATTATTTATTATTTATTATTTATTATTAATTATTTATTATTTATTATTTATTATTTATTATTTATTATTTATTATTTATTATTTATTATTTATTATTTATTATTTATTATTTATTATTTATTATTTATTATTTATTATTTATTATTTATTATTTATTATTTATTATTTATTATTTATTATTTATTATTTATTATTTATTATTTATTATTTATTATTTATTATTTATTATTTATTATTTATTATTTATTATTTATTATTTATTATTTATTATTTATTATTTATTATTTATTATTTATTATTTATTATTTATTATTTATTATTTATTATTTATTATTTATTATTTATTATTTATTATTTATTATTTATTATTTATTATTTATTTATTATTATTTATTTATTATTTATTATTTATTATTTATTATTTATTATTTATTATTTATTATTTATTATTTATTATTTATTATTTATTATTTATTATTTATTATTTATTATTTATTATTTATTATTTATTATTTATTATTTATTATTTATTATTTATTATTTATTATTTATTATTTATTATTTATTATTTATTATTTATTATTTATTATTTATTATTTATTATTTATTATTTATTATTTATTATTTATTATTTATTATTTATTATTTATTATTTATTATTTATTATTTATTATTTATTATTTATTATTTATTATTTATTATTTATTATTTATTATTTATTATTTATTATTTATTATTTATTATTTATTATTTATTATTTATTATTTATTATTTATTATTTATTATTTATTATTTATTATTTATTATTTATTATTTATTATTTATTATTTATTATTTATTATTTATTATTTATTATTTATTATTTATTATTTATTATTTATTATTTATTATTTATTATTTATTATTTATTATTTATTATTTATTATTTATTATTTATTATTTATTATTTATTATTTATTATTTATTATTTTATTATTATTATTATTTTTTGTTATTAATATTTATTATTTATTATTTATTATTTATTGTTATTATTAAATATTATTTATTTATTATTTATTATTATAAAATAATAAAATAATAATAATAATAAGTATTGATAATACTATGTTAATACGAGTTTAGTTCAGCAAAAATAAGTTCGGTTCAAAGAAAATAAAATAAGTTCGGTTCGGTTCGGTACGAAATAAGTTCGAAAAGAACGGGGCCTAAGTCAGATCTCGATTCAGATGAACTTTGACAAATCAATAACTTTCCAAATTAGACAACGATGACAATTTATCCGACATAATAGATATTCCAATAGCTTACCTTAGGATTTATCCATCCGTATAATTCTAGATCTTTTTTTATAGTATGAGCTAGTTTGTTTTACCTGTCAAGAACTTTTTTGTTTTACTCCCCCCGTCCCAAAAAGATCTAAACCCTTGTTAGGACACGTAATCTAAGGCGATAAGTTGTAGTGTGGTTATCAAATGTTATTTTATTTAAAAAGTAGATGTGATAGGAGTTGCAGGGGTATTTTTTATTAGAGGAGAGAAAAAATTAGGTAACTTTTTATTGACAAAAGGTAGAGTGTGGGCCAAAAATGGGTAAAAGAAATAATATATTAATAGTGGGACCCTACCAAAAATGAAAGTGTTCAAACTAATTTAGGACAAACATAAAAGGAAAGTGTTCAGATTATTCTGGGACGGAGGGTGTACAAAGTTAAGATTTTATGATATTTCTTCTAAAAACATGGTGTGAATATAGCTTGTGATTTGAAGTTTTTATAATCATATTGTGTATTAAGAATATTTTAGAACTTGATTATGACACGTGTGTTCAGTGATTGATATAATTAATATCATGTTAGAACACGTGACCAACCAATTTTTTTATAAAAAAAAAGTTAACTGAAAAGTCTTCGCTCTGCCCATTGCTTCACTCAGAGGCTTGAATAAAAACGTAATCCACACCACTACTAACACTCAATCATGCAACCATTTCTACTCAACTTTCTTTCTCGTGCCTTTCTTCAGTTTGTTGCTCACTCTCTCTTTCTTGTTGTCGGGTACCACTCCTGCAATGCACCAGGCCATCCACTCGGCACCACCCACCAGGCCACCACTGTTTGCAAGGAGAATTTTAGTAGACATTATCTATATGAAAAATTTTGGCAGATTGTAAAATATAAGGGAATGGTTGCAAAAAAATGAGAATATTCAATGACCTGTCACAAAGGTCTCATCATATTATTTTTGTCATATAATCAGTCATTAGAGCCGCCCCCTCTCTCTTTTTCTCTCTCTCAAACCCTAGCCTCCCCTACCCATTCTTCATCAATTAGGGGCTGCCATGGATGATTTCATCCATGGTAAGCCCCTTTTCCCCTTTTTCAGTTTTTAGTTCATTTTCTTGTTTTGTTTAATAAATTAGTCTCTCTTTATGAGATTTTCTCAAACCCTGTTATGGGGTTTTTAGTTTCTGTTTTGGAAATCTCCTTCTCCCCTATGTGAGTTATGAGTATGGTTTTTTGTTTTTAGGTATGAGAAATTATTCTCATTGGTTGAAGTTCGAGACTCAACATGAAGGTATTGGAATCTCGGATGCGGTCAACCTTGACTCGATCAAGAATGTTCTTCCCAAACTATATCAGAATGATAGACTTTCTCATCAATAACTGCTTGATTCAGCAAATACAAGGGGGCTGCGCTGTATTGCTCGATCTGGTTCATTGTAGTTTCTTCGAAGACGAATTTGATTTAGTCTTGTTTAATTGTATCTTGTTTTTCTTTAATACCTATTGTAGATGTCGTTTGGCCTTCAATTAATGAAATTTCTCTTTCAAAAAAAAAAATAATAATCGGTCATTATATTCCTGAAATTCCAAGCAACCTTTTATAATCATATCGTATATTATGATTATTTTAAAACTGGCTTACGACTCATGTGTTCAGTGACTTATGTAGTAAATATTATGAAGGAACACATGACAAACCATTTTAAATCAATTTTTGTCACTAGTATATAGGAAGGGGAAAACATTAAAATATGTGTTTGGAGATATTAACTGTCAAATGTGTATTTTGGAGATCGTGAAAAAACCAAACGAGTAATCCTTTAAGGAAGGGGAATAGTTTACATAAATTTTTGAACTTAAGTATTTAGTTAATTAAGCGAAAGAATGAAGAAGATTGGTTTCACAGGTTACATTTATTGTTTCTTTTTTGAACATCCCTAGACATCATTGTGAGTCCATTTATGGTACATCCAGGGGCTATTCTGTAATAAATTCTACAAATGAATAAATTTTTAACTCATTTCTAGTCACTTATTTCTCTCTCTTCTTCATCTTCTTTTTTATTGTTTCTCTTACCTCCAATTTTCTCTCTCCTCTATTATTTCTTACTTCCGAATTCTCTCTACTCCTGTAATATATGCTAAAAGGCTGGGCTTCATCAATGGAAAAAACAAATATTAAAGTTTCGGAGTTCATCACTGATGTACTTAGTTTCAAATTTGAAATCAATATTGCATTTTCTAAATGAACAAACACTTGTTGATATTATTTGATAAAATTAGTGAAAAAGTTTGCTCATTTAGGGAAAAGTCCTTGCTCAATTTCTCAAATGAGTAGAAATATTTTTCTATTTGAGAAAGTTTGTTCATTTGGGTGAATGAGTAGAATACGTTAGAAATGAGCAGATATTTGCTCATTTAGTGAATATCAAATGAACAATGAGCTGGGTGGTGTTTTACTCACAACAATAGCTGCTATAGTAATGGGAGGATTATAATAGGTTGGTGACCTCCCTCTTTTACTGTTAACATTGGTTGTGTGAATAGCTAGTTTCTCCAATGTATTGTTAAGCCTAAAAACAGTGATGAATTTGATTGCACATTGGTTTATGGGTTCAATGACCAGAATAATAGAATGGAGTTATGGATTAGTCTCAAAAGTTTTGCTAGCAGTATTAGTAAACCATGGCTCTTAATAGGGGATTTTAATGCTCTTAGTAGTGTGGAAGATAGAATTGGTACAACTGTTAGACATTTAGAAATTGCTCCTATGGTGGATTGCCTGAGAGAGTGTAATTTAGTTGATGTGAAGGCTATTGGAAGATATTTTAATTTACTTGAAATAATAAACAAGATGGAGATCAAAGAGTTTCTCTCGAATTGACAACTAACACTGAATGGATAGACATGAACAACATGGCAGAGGCTGTCTTTCTACCAGAAGGCAATTTTGATCTTACATCGATGTTGTTGAGTGCTTATCATGAAGTTAATCAAAAGAAACCTTTCAGATTCCACAATATATAGTGCAATCATCATGCTTATCATGGAATGTGCAGGTGAGAGGGTGTGCTATGTATAATGTTCAGCAGAAACTGAAGAAGGTGAAGAAAGATTTAAAAGTTCTCAATAGAATAGGGTTTGGTGATGTAGAAGCAGCGGTGATAAAGGCTAAAGAGTATCTAGAGAGAGAGCTCAAAATGCTATGCACAGTAATCCAGTAGATAGTGAGCTTGTTAGTAGAGAAAAGATAGCTCTGGAACATTTCAAGCTTGCTATGAATAATCATATCTCATTGTTGAAACATAAGTCTAAAATTGCTAGGTAAAAAGATGGTGATGAAAACTCTAAGATCTTTTACCAAGCAATCAAGGCTAGGATATATAAGAATAAAATTCACTAAATTCATGACTCAGGTGGTGAATGGGTGAATGATAAAGAGAAAATTGACTTGACTTTCTTAGACTTCTATCATAAATTATTCTCATGTAAAAGCCAAAAACAAGCCGTCCTGAGTACATTGATAACAAGGGTAGGAAGCTCTCTACTACTCACTTGAACATCATCAACACTGAGTTTACCAAGGAGGATATAAAAAGAGTACAATACTAGTTAATATTCTAGATGGTAAGGCTCCTAGGGAAGATGGTTTTAATAGCAAATTATTCAAGCACTGCTGGTCCATTGTTGGTGAGGAGGTTTCAGAGGCTATAATTTTAAAATTAAACTGGGAAACTTTTGAAAGCTGTAAATGTCACTACTCTAACAATGGTACCTAAAGTGGACTGTCCTGGTAATGTCTCTGACTTTAGACCCATAGTTTGTTGTATAGTGCTTTATAAATGTATCACAAAACTGATTAGTGAGAAACTTAACAAAGTCTAATTACCTGATATCATTCTCCTAGCCAAGGTGCTTTTGTGGCTGGTAGAAGTATCCTTAATAATGTGATGATCTGTCAAGATTTTGTCAAGATGTATATAGGAAGGCTACCAGCGCTAGTTGTCTTATGAAGCTTGATTTAAGGAAGGCTTATGACACTGTGAACTAGGATTTCATTCAGCAGATGCATGAGGGTGTTGGGTTTCCTAGGCACTTTGTAAATTAAATAATGATATATGTGAAGACTCCTAGATTTTCAATCATGTTAAATGGGACTCCTTACGGGTTCTTTAATTAATGCTCACAGAGGGCTTAGGCAAGGAGATGCTATGTTTCCTCTACTCTTTGCATTAGGAATGCTTATTTGGTTAGAATTTTGTCCTATGTTGGTGAGACTGATGGCTTTAAGTACCATGCTAGATGCAAAGAGCTTAAACTGCTAGTTCACTTATGTTTTGCTGATGACCTATTGCTCTTTTGCAATGATGACTTTAGGTCTATTTACACTATGTTGCTAGGTTTCCAAATGTTTTCGAATGCTTATGGCTTGGAGGTGAATAGGACTGAAGTTGAAGTTTATTATGTTGGTATGTCTACTCATGAGATCAGTCGAGGTACTGATGTTAGTGGCTTTTCTTGTGGTGCTTTGCCATTCAAATATCTTAGAGTGCAATCTACTACAAAATTACGGCTAAGGATTGTCAGGGGCTAATACACAAGATGATTAACAGAATTAGAACCCGGAGTTCCAAGAATCTCTCATTTGCAGCGAGAGCTCAGCTTGTGAATAGTGTGCTGATGAGCATGCATATCTATTGGGGGGTAGATCTTCATGCTACATGTTGTGTTGACTGAAATCAATAACATTTGTAGAAGTTACTTATGGAATGGGATTTATAATGAAAGTAGGTCAGGTGTTGTTGCTTATGCTAATGTTTGCAGAGCTAAGAACTCAAGGAGTTTGGGTTTTAGGAATATTGAGAAATGGGATATAGCTGCTGTTTGTAAGCTAGTTTAGCATATAGCTCAAGAGAAAGAAATTTTTTGGGTGAAATGGGTGAATTGTGTTTATATTAGAGGAGAAAGTTGGAGTTCTTATGAGGCTCCTATTACAACAAGTTGGGCTTGGAAAGTTGTTTCCAAGGCTAAGCATGAAGTGAGTGTGAAATTGCATGGGAGCCATTGGCTGCAAGATCTGAATTTCAGTATTAAAAAGCTTTATAAGAAACTGTGTGAGGATGATACACAGGTGCAATGGAGTAGGTATGTCTGGAATAGGTACTTAATACCTAAAAATCGATTTATTATGTGGTTAATTGTTCAGAAAAGGCTGAAGACTAAGAACAGACTTATGCAGATTGGAGTATGTATGATGATCTATGCTATATTTGTATGTAGCATAGTGAGGACCACAATCATCTTTTTTCCGAATGCACTTTCAGCAAGAGGTGTATTAAGGAGATCAGGGATTGGCTTGATATAATATGGCAGGGGAGGAATCTTATTCAACTATGCAGATGGCTGAAAGATAGGTTCGCTAGGTCAAAATTCAAAATACAAGTAGGGCTGGCTGCAGTACAGGCTACTATTTACAAGATTTGGCAGAACAAAAATCTAGCTTGCAGGGATTCAATTGTGCGTACTATAAAACATACAATTAACGAGATAAACTTCAATGTAAAAAATAGGATTGTACATATCATGAGTGCAAAAGTAAAAGATATGGATAGAATGTGGCTTGAGAGCTTGTAAAACTGGGCATTTCCAGTTTAAGGTTGATGGGCTTTTGCTAAGCTCATATTAAGTGTAAGTTTTGTTTGGTTATATTACTCTTAATTACCAAAAAAAAACTAACAATAGGGTCGGGTCGTTTGCTTTGGGTCATTTTAGTTTGGTTTGTAGGTCTATTTTAAATCTACAGAGTTTCGATTTGGTTGCTTCGTTCTTTGGTTGTTTGGGTCATTTCGGATTATGTGAAAATTTCAAGTTTAATCGGGTTCATTAGAAATTTGAATATCTAGTTTTTTCCAGTCCAGGATTTCATCGGATCATTTTGGGTTACATCGAGTACATCTTATCAATGACACTTATATTAATATTATCATTATATACTAACAACAATTCACTATCCTTAACCAAGTTGTTGTTGTTAATTACGCTTACAATAACTTGTGAATCGGAACTTTTAAATGATGAAAATGAGGATTGTAAACCATTTTGTTGTGTTTTACATTGCTAAAATAATATCAAAATAAATAAACCTTGGTCATTTGGGTCAAATATATTAATATTATCATTATCTGGATTCAGATGAACTTTGACAAATCAATAACTTTCCAAATTGGACAACAATGACCATTTATCCGACATAATAGATATTCCAATAGCTTACCTTATGATTTATCCATCCGTATAATTCTACATCTTTTTTTTTTAGTATATGAGCTAGTTTGTTTTACCTGTCAAGAACTTTTTTGTTTTACAAAGTTAAGATTTTATGATGTTTCTTCTAAAAATATGGTGTGAATATAGCTTTTGATTTGAAGTTTTTATAATCATATTGTGTATTAAGAATATTTTAGAACTTGATTATGACCCCGTGTGTTTAGTGATTGATTTATATAATATCATGTTAGAACACGTGACCAACCAATTTTTTTTTAAAAAAAATTGACTGAAAAGTCTTCGCTCTGCCCATTGCTTCACTCAGAGGCTCGGATAAAATCGTAATCCGCACCACTACTAACACTCAATCATGCAACCACTTCTACTCAACTTTCTCTCTCGTGCCTTTCTTCAGTTTGTTGCTCACTCTCTCTTTCTTGTTGTCGGGTACCACTCCTGCAATGTACCAGGCCATCCACTCGGCACTACCCACCAAACCACCACTGTTTGCAAGGAGAATCTTAGCAGACATTATCTATATGAAAAATTTTGGCAGATTGTAAAATTTAAGGGGATGGTTGCAAAAAAATGAGAATATTCAATGACATGTCACAAAGGTCTCATCATATTATTTTTGTCATATAATCGATCATTATATTCCTGAAATTCCAAGCAACCATTTATAATCATATCGTATATTAAGAATATTTTAAAATTGGCTTACGACTCGTGTGTTCAGCGATTGATGTAATAAATATTATGGTGGAACACGTGACAAATCATTTTAAAAATAATAATTGAAAAAGTATTCGATCTACCCATTATATTGCTTCTCTTAGAGGTTTAAATAAAATCACCATTCACACTACTACTTGCACATAATCATACAGCCACTTCCGCTTCCGCTTTCTGCAGTCCGGTTCACCCCCTCTTTTAATTCTTGCTGTCTTGCACCACTGCTGCACTAATTAATGCTTTAGTTCTATCTATGAAAAATTTCGTATGATGGAATAAATCTGGTTCGATCTGGGTTATATATTACTTCTAGGTGATGATGTCCCATTTGATAATGAAATTGATTATAATTATGCTATAATTTTAACACATATTCATTGAGATTTAAAGAAGTTGCCTAGTTTTCTTTCTTCTGTAATCCACCTAATTTTCATTGAAAAATATAATATTTGCTGAAAATAGGGACGAAAAATATTGATCCCATAGTTGATTCATAAAACTTGATTAGTTGCTAAAAAAATTGATTTATGATCATGATTTTCTTATTTGAATTTAAATTATATTAATATTAAGCCATATTCTATTACTCGATTTAAAATGTTAACATGTTTCATTCTATGGAGTAAGATACTATACTATAGATCTAAATTTAAACTAATTGATCTAAATTTGATATGTGTCCAAATTTGAATTCCATACACATTTTCATAATTACAATTAATTTTGTGATAATTTCCTAATCAAATAAATTAAATTAAATTTAATTACTTGTCACTATATTGATGCCCTTCCAAATTTGAACTTTAATTTAAAGCAATACTTCGAACATAATGAGTTTTTCCTAAATTAAATAACATCATTTATCATATTTTGTATGTTATAATTTAGTGTGGATCAGATCCATATAAGTTTTTTACATATGTGAATATAATAGTTCGTTCGTCTAGCTTACATAAAATATATAGAAAATCAAGGCCAAATTAATGGTATTGTTATTGTGAATAAAAATGAGTGACACAAAAAATCTCTAATCATTATCAACCTTCACGAATGATTTCATAAATAATCAATGGTGTCCATGATTCTTGTTTGTAACATGTAGACAGATAAATATATCTCCCCAATTTAATACCAAATGATGACTAATATTTCCATCTAATTGGTCAGGTTAGAGAAATAATAAAAAACAAGCTTAAAATTAACCTTTTCAAAGCCAAAACATATTTTTTAGCTGATTTTCTAAGCCTGCTTTTGAAAACCTTTGTATAAATGGTTTTATAAAAGCGCACTTTCGAAAACCTTTTTAAATATAGTTTTACTAAAACCCATTTTCCAAAACCTATTCTTTAGCACAGTTTAGTTTATAGAGTTGCATATTAGAAGAGAGATTAAAAACCTAGTCGCCCCCCTCTCTCTTCTCACTCAAACCCTAGCCTCCCTGCCCTTTCTTCATCAGTTAAGGGCTGCCATGTATGATTTCATCCACGGTAAGCCCCTTTTTCCCTTTTATTTTCAGTTTTTAGTTCATTTTCTTATTTTGTTGAATAAATTAGTCTCTCTTTATGAGATTTTTTCAAACCCTGTTATTGGGTTATTAGTCTCTTTTATGGAGATCTCCTTCTCCCCTATGGGAGTTCTGAGTATGTTTTTTTTGTCTTTAGGTATGAGAAATTGTTTTCATTGGTTGAAGTTCGAGACTCAGCATGAAGGTATTGGATTCTCGAATGCTGTCAACATGGCTCGATCATGAATGCTCTTCCCAAATTATGTTAGAATGATAGACTTCCTCATCACTAGTTGCTTGATTCAGTAAATACAAGGGGGTTGCGCAGTATTTTTCGATCTGGTTCATTGTAGTTTTTTCATAGATGAATTTGATTTAACCTTGTTTAATTGTATCTTGTTTTTCTTTTATATCTATTGTAGACGCCGTTTGACCTTCAATTAATGAAATTTCTCTTTCAAAAAAAAGTTTATAGAATTCATTAATTATATTCATTATCTAAAATAATTCAAAATATCTACTTCTAAAAGATTTCTAAATATTTGTTTTACAAAGAATTTCATTTACTATCCCATTGTTAAGGATGAATTAATTGGTATTTTCAAAAGATAAAATTTTTGTTGTTGTTTCCATACTCTGTCACCTAATCTTCCTACATGTTGGAACTTGTCCTGCAAAGTAGTGGGTAGTTAATTCCTGTTTTTCAGGAGAACGTGTGTTTGTTTGGTCAATAAAAAGCATGTTTGGATCCTCTAGAGTTCTAAAATAACTCTATAAGGTAGAGTTTGAGCAATATCAACTATTGAATTAAAAAACCAATGGCTCATATATTATCTTTCCAAAATCCTCCTATTTTTTCTCATGAAGATTCACCCCCTAATTTTCCCCTTCCCACCAATATGAGCCCTTGATTTAAAAATGTATGGTTCAGAAACAACTTTACCTTGTAGAGTTTTATTAAAACTCTAGAGGATCCGGACTTGTTATGCTATGTTCTTTTGGACTGAATTAAACTGAACTGAATTGAATTTGTCTGAACTAAACTAAACTAAACTGAAATGAACTGAACTGAATTGAATGAAAACTGATAGAGAGAAAACTAACTGAAATGAACTGAATTGAACTAAACTGAACTAAACTGAACTGAATTGAACTTGTCTGAAATGAACTGAACTGAATTGAATTTTTATTAATTCAGTCCAAAAGAACAAAGCCTTAGTGGGATATCTTCGTTATTTCTAATCTTTGTTAGTTATTTTGTTCTTAATATGAATCATGTAACATATTATATTGAATTACGTTTCTATCTTTTTTTTATCTTCTCTTCCCCTCTCTTCTCTTACATCTCCAAATTCAACATGGTATCAGTGTTGGATTGGATTCCAGAGAGAGATAGTAGCAAGTAAGTCATTATTGCACGCCATCTTCCATTTTAGGAGTGAACAAAAAGGCAAAATACCATGGCCAGAGTGTAGGTTGACGATAATTTTTTGCATCATGGTGAAGAGAAGTGCTTCACAAGGTCATATTGAGAGCTGTGCTCCATTGAATGAAGGTTGGTGATGATGTACATCAACAAATTAAAAGTTGGTGGTGTTGATAATGTGCATCGACAACAACTATTGATGAGAAGTGCATCAAATATAGTAAATCTATGACAATATAGAAGTTCAAGTTGTTGATGATCCAATTTTGGAGGAAGGGGGTATGTTGAAATTAAAATAGTGGGTAGTTAGTTCCTGTTATTTAAAAGCATGTGTGTTTAAGTCAAAAAAAACATATAGGAAACTTAACTTGTTCATAGCATGTTATTACTGGAAAATAGTGGGCAGCTTATTTTGGCATGAGCTAAGTTAAAGGGATATTTTTTTATTTCTTTTATTTATAGTCTTTGTTAATTATTTTATCCTTTATATAGAATCATGTAAGGGATTGAATTAGTGGAAATAGTGTACAACTTATTTTGGCATGAGTTAAGTTAGTGGGATATTTTTTTTAATTCTAATCTTTGTTAGTTATTATTTTATCTTCTCTTCCTCTCTTCTGAAGGATTTATGTCCTCGACTTAAATGCAATTACTAATTATATTATGGATCGTATTATAGAGATAATAAATTCGTTCTATTGGGTCGTCTATACGTCTTGCTAGAGAATGCTATAGAACTTTGGGTTAGGAAATAATAAACCCAAAGCCCAATATAATGGATCCTATTAGGTCACACAAAATACTTGGATCAACAAAAGAAACCTAGAGCCCGTAAGGGGCCCTAGGGTGGCCGGCCAAGAGGAAGAGAGAGAGGAGAATTGATTCTCCTCCTAACCTAATTATATCTATATATACTTGGTTAGGCAATAAGGAAAGAGAGAAGATATCTTTCATTATTCTCTCTCTCTCATAATCTTTCCAAAAGTCACAAAAACTCCATTAAAGTAGAAGAAGAATTTCTTCCTTCCAACTAGCATTGGTGGAGTGTTGATCCGGGTTGGTGGACCAAGTAGAGGAATCGCAATTGAGGTTCTAAATCCGGGTTATTCAAGCTTTGTGGAATTCACGCTTCAAAGGTAAATTCCTAACTATTATGTGATCCTTGAATGTATATGCATGAGATCCTGTTTTAAGTGCTTATGAATTTGATTCATGAAATTCCGCTTAGAGTACTTATATAATCCTACAGTGGTATCAGTTTTAGCCTCTTGCATATAATTTTTGGTCACAATAATTATGTGTTCTTGACTAATTTTAATTGATTAAGGGGAGGAATTGAATTATGGATGTTTTGTTTAATTGGATTAATTAAATTTGATTTAATCTGCATAATAAACGATTTTATTTTCTATAATTCGACCTAAATTTTTTTTTTTATTCGAATTACTTTTATTTGGCCGAATTTTTATGAAAATAAAATCATGAATTTCGAAATTAAAATTAAATTTTAGATCTCAATTTTTTCGAAAAATTAGAGAGTTAGATTTATATTATTAATCTGTTTTTCCATATTTAAATTGTTTATGTATGATAAATTAATTCATGTGAAAAGAGTTTTATGTGAATTAGAGGTTAATACATGTGAATAATGCTAAAATTAAAATAAAATAGAGATTTTATGTTAATTTCGAATATTCACATCATATAATTAATCTGAATTTTCATATTTAAATTAGTTATGTATGATAAATTAATTCATGTAAAAGGAGTTTTATGTGAATTTAAGGTTAATTGATATGAATAGCCCTAATATTAATTAAAATGGAGATTTAAGTTAATTTGCAGAATTAGGCATAAAGGAGTTTATGTTTAATTTTATTTTGATCACTAAATTAATTTACAAGAAGTTGTGATTTAATTTATTTCCCACAAAAAAAAAAAAAAAATAAAACAAGGGGAGGGAAGGGGAGCGACCACGGGCCGGGTGGCGCCGCCACCTCGGTGGGGCCACGGTGGTCGCTCCCGTGTGATCCGTGCGTGGCCGCCGGAGGCGTGGCTGCGAGCAGCCCATCTTTCGCGGTGGCGGCAGCGATGCTGCGGTGGCAAGCCGGCGATGCTGCGGCGGCAGCAGCGTGGCTTGCTAGCCACGTTTTCTTTGCTACCCACAGGGTTTAAAAAAAAAAAAATTTTTTTTGGAAAATCATTAAATCTCGATTTTCAAAGATATTGAGCGATTTTTCGTTAAATATTTCCATAATTTTATTCTTTAATCTAATTAAAGTTAGTATGAAAGTATAATAGGATAGAATCTTTAGGTGGTTATGAATTACTTAAATGTTTTATCAACTTACCATAATTAAGAATATTTGATATTTTGATTGATGGCAAGTATAATATGTGATATTATGATGTGGCTTTTATATTTTTTGATATAATTGCTATGTATGACTAGTATGGCCCAAATTAAGTTAGAAAATACGATCCGCGCATCGTGATGTATTCTTGTAATTTTAAATACGATCTCGCGTATCGTTAAGTATTCTTGTAATTTATTTTAGTTATTATTTAAATTATTTTGATACTTATGTAATCCAAAGACGAAGTCCATCAAGAGAAGGCCCATGGATAAGGTGGATGGAGATCCATGAAGAGTCCAAGAATGAGCCATTGATGATTAGTTCTTAGGATTAGGGGCCATACTAGATCATTTTATTTTCGCATTTTATTATTCTTTAAAATGCTTATAAGTTTATTGTATGTTGGTTGATGATGCGCTAGAGTTCACTAATTCATAACAACATAATAAACTTAGGTCCCGTAAAAATTAAGGTTGCTTTTCCAAACATAAAGTACTTATCAAACCCTTAATTAATAGTAATAGGTCATGCCTCCGCAGGGTGTTATCATTAATTTTGGGAATATAAGGTAAAATTGCGAATTTTACAACTTAGTTTGGTTGTCCTTAACAAAATTATCAAAAGCGTTTTGAATTTTGAAGTAAGAGATAGTTAAGCATGCGATGTTTATCCATCTAAACAAGAGTTATAATTTGTTATAATTAGTAAAAGAGTTTACTTACCTTGATAATGTAACGTTAAAGATAAGGCCTCCGTCTGCTTAGTGTTGCATGTTGATAGGATCTTGTAAAACACTTATTCAAATGGGACATTAAAATTGAATAGGTGATCAACCTAGAAACCTTTGCATATTTTAGGTTACTTTATAAACATAAATTGAACTTTGCTTTATTTTTCTGTCTGTAGATACTATGTCTAATAACAACAACAACAACAACTCCGGTTTCAACATTCGTCCTTTTCTGGAAAAGGACAGACTGAATGGTGAAAATTTCCTTAATTGGGAAAGGACCTTAAGACTTGTTTTGAGGTCTAAGGGTTGAGAGGATGTCATAGAAACTGATACGCTCAAGTTATACGATGTTTTTGCGTTATTTTGGGTGCACTTTGCTAAGGGTTTGATTGTAATTGTTAACATTCGTGTTTTATTTAGCCCTTAGCGGAAGTTCGGAGCTTTGCGAGATAATTTGTGTTAACGTTATGTATTCCGAGCTTTCAAGATGAAATGGATTTGAATGATGTTTGATTGAAGTTGTCTTTGGAGAGCTTGGGAGATTTGGCATCGGAGCATAATGGGCAATCATCGGAAGCTCTAAGCACCAAGCATGCGCGTAACTCGACCACCTACACACGGCTCACGTCAACCCGAGCCGGCGTCATCATCACCAACTGGCACATGCCGGTCTTCGCATGCCGGCCATCGCACGGCCCGCAGCCTCCGCGCACAAACGAGCACGAGAACTCGCCTCAAAGAAGCGAGCTCGCGACTCGCGAGGGATGTCGCGACTCGCGACCCCTGCTTGTCGCACCTCGCGATGTTCTTCGCGACTCGCGATGCTTGCCCAACCATTTTGTGCGCGGGGAGACAGAGTCCTCGTTGCGACTCGCGATCAGTGTCGCGACTCGCGACGCTTTTGACGGTTTGGGGCCACGATTTTGTGCGGGGTTTAAATGCTTCCTATAACCTAATTTTTGAGGGAGACGAAGAGAAGTACGAAGAGGAGAGCTGAAATGTAGATCTTGGAGTGGCAAGCTTGAGGGGAGAGCTCCTCTCCTCATCCTTCCTTCTTCATGATTCTCTTTTCATCTTTCCTTCTTCGTTCCTCTTTGTTCTTCATTTCTCTTTTCTTTGTTTTTCATTTCTTAGTTTTAGTTTTCAATTCTTAGTTTAGTTTTTAGGGATTTCAATTATGGATTTGGTTTTTGCTCTCGGATTGTAGCTTGAACTGTTCTTGGATCAATTAACATGAAGCTTCAACCGTTATTGTGAGATCTTTCCTCTCTTTCTCTTTTCCTTGATTATGGTTCAATTTCTATGTTTGTGATTTATGATTGTTGCATAATTATGCTAGGAACGTTACTAGTTTGATTGTGTAGTTAATCTAATGCTAGATTTAAGAATAGAATCGGATTGTTTTATTCTTTTATCAATTGGTAGCAAACTAGGGAGTAATTAAGATGCTGATCATCTTGGTTATTTCTTAGGGAAATTGAATTAACTGTTGAATGTTTATCGCGTGTATGACATTAGCAGGTCTATTGGTTCTCTGTGTTTATTGCTGCTATTGGATTGAACTTAGACGCAGATCGGACTAGGTTATCCTTTAGTTAAGGTTTTATAGTCACGCTGATCGTGCTATTCAACTAAGAATAAGGAGAATGCGAGATTAATTCTCAACAATAGATAATTATGGAAATAATTAGAGTGGAGGTTCGAGGATCGATAATGAATTGAAGTGGATGTTAATCGGATTCAAGATCTTTCCATAATTGATTTCTCATTCTATTTATTTGTTAGTTAGTTGTAGTTTGTTTATAATCTCTTTTGAAACCCCCCTTTGTAATTAGGTTTCTCGGCCCTTAGCTTAATCTAGGTTTCGAATCACGCTGAGTACTAAGCTCGTCCCTGTTTCCCTGTGGATACGACCCCTACTTCCACTATACTACCTTAGTTGGTGAAGAGAGTAGGAGAAATTTTATCTTTGGCCGGGTGCGGTGCAAACGACGACACATCCGCGCCCGCGCAAATTTTGGCGCCGTTGCCGGGGAAACGGTGTTACTTGTTTGTATTTAGCGTGATTTTTGGATGGTATTGCTTGTGCTCTTTGTTTTTGATTGGCCACTCATATAAAGAATTCCCTTTTTGTTTGAGTTTCTAGTTTTCATCTTCCATTGAGCTCTATGTATTTCACTTTCGTATTTTGGACAAGAAGCATGGAACTTGTTGCTTAAACTATCTTGGGAATGATTGATTGAAGCTTTTGACGGCTTATTGTTTGGTTATTGTCTAGCTTTAATTATTGATATTAATGGTCATGACTTGGATTAGCTAGGAGTACTACTAGTTGATGTTTGTTGTTGACTTAATGCTAGGTTTTGGATATAATCTGATGTTATATGCTCAACCATGATGTAGTAAGCTAGCACTAACAATGCATTGCAAGAGTCCTTCTCAATCAATTTTGCAGGTATTTGAAGTGGAGATTGACATGGAACCACCATTGTCACACATGGAGCACAATCCCACTGATTGAGCTTAAGGTAATAAGTCGAGCTAACGACTTTAAACAACAGCGCTTCTCGGGAGGCAACCCGAGACCCTTTTTATTTTCTTTCTTTCCTTTATTTCTCATCAAATTTCCACCACCACATCAAATTTTCTTCCACCCACTGCCCACCCACTCAAAAGAACCACAACAAATCTTAATCCACTTTGAGCCCAAGTCCACAAAAGAAAACCCGTTGGGAGGAGTTCAATAGCTAGGAGTTGGTAACACTAGAGGAGTGAGATTGTTGTATCTTTTCGATCTCTTGAGCTAGGTGTCAATCTCAAAAATTTATAACTTTTGAATTTGTCATTTGTTTGAGTGATTTGAGGGAGAGGGTTGTGAGTTGATTTCAGATATTTGAGATGGTGTTGTTAAGAAATTTGAGTTTGACGGATTGTTTGGTCATGAGTTTTGAGCATTCGATCTTCGATTTACCCGATTTTCGATTTTCTCTCTCCATTTTCAGTTTACTTTTTCTTCTAATTGTCGTCACATTGAGGACAATGTGTAGTTTAAGTAGGGGGGAGGGTATTCTCATTCTCATGTATCTATGTTGTATTTATGTTGTATTTATTTCAATTTGAAAAAAAAAAGGAAAAAAAATTGAAAAAAAAATATAAAAAAAAAGTGATGAAATGAAACCCGCTGAGTTGAAAACCCGCAAGGGCGGGCGACTCAGGCAAAAATGGGGGCCCGGATAGGTTGAAACCCGAAAGGGCAACCTATGCAAAAAGTGGCTTATATTGAGCGGGTAAGATGGTGAGGTGCAACCAAAAAGAAATGTGTGAAGCTAGGATGAAAACCCGAAAGGGCTCCTAGGCAAAATGAGAGATTAAGAGAGAATTATATACTTTGAAAACTCATTTGCCGGAGACGGTGTCATAAGGTGGAAAGCGTTTTCGGGTTGGGTTAGTGAATTCATCCTTTGTTTTGTGAAGATCTATTTATTTGTGCTTTCGCATTCTTTTGGTTGATTGTTTGTTTTTGGGAGTAAGCATGGAATTTATCCCTTTTTGTCTTTGTTCCATGGCTTGCTATTTTAAGTTAGTTGTTGTAGTAGTAGGTCATCTTTTGAGGTTTGGGAGAGCTGATACTTTAGTGTGTCGTGCGCTGGCATTTTGATTCTTGTTAGTGTTGTTGGTTAAACTTGTTGGCGTTCTTGGTTATTATTGTTGTTGTCGCGTCTTTGTATATTTCCGGTGAGCTTGAATCTAAGTGTGGGGAATCATCATCCCTTACGTTTAGGTTTTGAGCGTATATTGTTAAGATGTGATGATGATGATGTAGTTGATGGGGAGTGTAGGTTGGTTTCGATAGCTTGGGCGATGATTTAATTGGTATTTCTCATTTTTGAGTTTACTCGAGGTCGAGTAAAGTTCAAGTGTGGGGGTATTTGATACGCTCAAGTTATACGATGTTTTTGCGTTATTTTGGGTGCACTTTGCTAAGGGTTTGATTGTAATTGTTAACATTCGTGTTTTATTTAGCCCTTAGCGGAAGTTCTGAGCTTTGCGAAATAATTTGTGTTAACGTCATGTATTCCGAGCTTTCAAGATGAAATGGATTTGAATGATGTTTGATTGAAGTTGTCTTTGGAGAGCTTGGGAGATTTGGCATCGGAGCATAATGGGCAATCATCGGAAGCTCTAAGCACCAAGCATGCGCGTAACTTCGACCACCTACACAGCTCACGTCAACCCAGCGAGCCAGCGTCATCACCAACCAAGCACGCGAACTTCGCACGCCTGGTCATCGCACACCGGCTCGCACGGCCCGGCGCTCGCACGGCGAGGCACGAGAACCCGCCCAGGCGGCGAGGCTCGCGACTCGCGAGGGATGTCGCGACTCGCGACCCCGCTGTCGCACCTCGCGATGTTCTTCGCAACTCGCGATGCTTGCCCGACCATTTTGTGCGCGGGAGACAGAGTCCTCGTCGCGACTCGCGATCCGTGTCGCGACTCGCGACGCTTTGACGGTTTGGGGCCACGATTTTGTGCGGGGTTTAAATGCTTCCTAAAACCTAATTTTTGAGGGAGACGAAGAGAAGTACGAAGAGGAGAGCTGAAATGTAGATCTTGGAGTGGCAAGCTTGAGGGGAGAGCTCCTCTCCTCATCCTTCCTTCTTCATGATTCTCTTTTCATCTTTCCTTCTTCGTTCCTCTTTGTTCTTCATTTCTCTTTTCTTTGTTTTTCATTTCTTAGTTTTAGTTTTCAATTCTTAGTTTAGTTTTTAGGGATTTCAATTATGGATTTGGTTTTTGCTCTCGGATTGTAGCTTGAACTGTTCTTGGATCAATTAACATGAAGCTTCAACCGTTATTGTGAGATCTTTCCTCTCTTTCTCTTTTCCTTGATTATGGTTCAATTTCTATGTTTGTGATTTATGATTGTTGCATAATTATGCTAGGAACGTTACTAGTTTGATTGTGTAGTTAATCTAATGCTAGATTTAAGAATAGAATCGGATTGTTTTATTCTTTTATCAATTGGTAGCAAACTAGGGAGTAATTAAGATGCTGATCATCTTGGTTATTTCTTAGGGAAATTGAATCAACTGTTGAATGTTTATCGCGTGTATGACATTAGCAGGTCTATTGGTTCTCTGTGTTTATTCGTTGCTATTGGATTGAACTTAGACGCGGATCGGACTAGGTTATCCTTTAGTTAGGGTTTTATAGTCACGCTGATCGTGCTATTCAACTAAGAATAAGGAGAATGCGAGATTAATTCTCAACAATAGATAATTATGGAAATAATTAGAGTGGAGGTTCGAGGATCGATAATGAATTGAAGTGGATGTTAATCGGATTCAAGATCTTTCCATAATTGATTTCTCATTCTATTTATTTGTTAGTTAGTTGTAGTTTGTTTATAATCTCTTTTGAAACCCCCCTTTGTAATTAGGTTTCTCGGCCCTTAGCTTAATCTAGGTTTCGAATCACGCTGAGTACTAAGCTCGTCCCTGTTTCCCTGTGGATACGACCCCTACTTCCACTATACTACCTTAGTTGGTGAAGAGAGTAGGAGAAATTTTATCTTTGGCCGGGTGCGGTGCAAACGACGACACATCCGCGCCCGCGCAGAAACCCCACTTCCTGTGATTACTGATGAGTCAACTGAAGCAGACAAACGTCGTGCTAAGCAGGCAAATGATAGGTCTGTACCGATCACTTGCTTGATGATAGCAGCCATGGAGCCGGACCTCCAAAGGAGATTCGAAACCAAGGATGCTTATACCATCATGCAAGAGCTACGGGCTATGTTTCAAACACAAGCCCGAGTTGAGAGGTATGAGACTAATAGGGAGATACTTGAATGTCACATGAAGCCGGGTCAAGCTGTTGGCCCCCATGTTTTCGCGATGATGGGTCTTTTCGAAAACATGGAACGACTTGGATTCCCTTATAGGGTTGAGTTGGCACTCGACATTATTCTCCACTCATTACCCGGTTTCAATCGCCCGAATGACCTACAATATGAATGAGTCCGAAAAGACTTTGCAAGAGTTGCATGGATTGTTGGTCAACGCCGAAAAGGAACATCCCTAAAGTTGAACCAAAGAAAGAGGTTTTGATGGTTCAAAAGGGAAAGGGTTTCAAGAAGAAATGGGCAGGAAAGAAGGACAAAGGCAAGCAAGTTGCCACTGTTGCTGAAAAACCTAAGCCAACCGCCAAGCCAAAGGTCGCTGCGGAAAGCAAGTGCTTCCATTGTCACAAGATAGGACACTGGAAGAGGAACTGCCCGGTATACTTGGAGGAAAAGAAGTCTGGGGCTTCCACTTCAGGTATATATGTTATAGAAATCAATTTGACTTCTACTTCTTTATGGGTATTTGATACCGGCTGTGGTTCTCACATAGTTAATGATGTGCAGGGACTAAAAAGAAGTAGGAAGTCGGGCAAAAGGCGAGGTAGAGCTACGCGTTGGAAATGGAGCACGAGCTGCTGCACTTGCCATAGGAAACTATAGTCTACACTTGCCATCTGGGCTTATTTTAGAACTAAATAATTGTTATTTCGTTCCTTCAATAACTAAGAACATAATTTTCGTTTCGGTTTTGGATTCTGAAGGGTTTTGTTTTGAAATAAAGAACAAGTGTTGTTCCATTTCTTACAATAATATGTTCTATGCCAATGCTAAATTGATAAATGGCTTATATGTGCTTGATAAGTCGTTACAAATCTATAACATAGATAGCAAGAAACAAAAATCAAATGATTCCAACCTAACCTACATTTGGCATTGTTGAATGGGTCATATAAACCAAAAGCGTATTCACAAGTTACAAAAGGATGGTATAATTCCATCATTTGATTTTGAATCATTTGATGTATGTGAATCATGCTTAATGGGAAAGATGACAAAATCACCATTTACTAGAAAAGGTGAAAGGGCCAGCGATCTTTTAGGACTCATACATACAGATGTGTGTGGTCCTATGAGCACAAAGGCAAGGGGAGGGTTTAACTACTTCATTACATTCACTGATGATTTGAGTAGATATGGATATATATACTTAATGAAACATAAGTCGGAATCTTTTGATAGATTCAAAGAGTTCCAAAATGAAGTACAGAATCAACTTGGTAAGACAATAAAAGCACTACGATCCGATCATGGTGGTGAATATTTGAGCCAAGAATTTGATGATCATCTAAAGGGTTGTGGAATTCTTTCACAATTAACTCCACCAGGAACACCACAGTTGAATGGTGTATCTGAAAGGAGGAACCGAACCTTGCTAGATATGGTTCGATCAATGATGAGTCTTGCCGATCTTCCGATTTCTTTTTGGGGATACGTCTCGAAACCGGCTGCACACACACTAAATAGGAGCCCGTCAAAGGTCAGTAGAAAAGACTCCATATGAGTTATGGGATGGAAAAACTCCAAACTTGTCTTTTCTTAAAATCTGGGGATGTGAGGTCTATGTAAAGCGGTTACTATCAGACAAGCTTGCACCCAAGTCAGATAAATGTCTCTTTGTGGGATACCCAAAAGAGACAAGGGGTTATTACTTCTATAACCGTCAAGAGAACAAAGTGTTTGTTGCTCGTGATGGTGTCTTTCTTGAAAAGGAATTTGTTTCTAGAAAGACAAGTGGGAGTAAAATAATTCTCGAAGAAATTTGAGATGAGCAACAAAAAGACGTAGTTCACACTATGTCAGAGACGGCCCGACAAGACGAAAGTCTAGCTCAGGATATGATGTATTCAACGCATGTACCTCCTACCATCCCAATTGAATCAAGTGAAGATCTTCAAGGAGTTGAAGAGAACTCTTTTCTTGATGCTCAGGCCCCGCGTAGATCTAGTAGAGAAAGGATTCCAAACAAAAGGTTGGTTGATTTCCTGTTAACTGAAAACTCTGAAATTATGATTTTGGAGAATTCAGAGCCTACTACCTACAAACAAGCTTTGACGAGCCCAGACTTTGAGAAATGGCTTGAAGCCATGAAATCCGAGTTAGACTCCATGTCTAAGAATAAAGTTTGGACCCTGGTCGACTTGCCTAGTGGGGTTAACCCTATTGGATGCAAGTGGGTGTTCAAATTGAAAACAGACAAAGATGGGAATGTCTATGTATATAAAGCAAGACTGGTTGCAAAAGGATTCAGACAAATTCATGGTGTAGACTATGATGAGACCTTTTCTCCAGTAGCAATGCTTAAATCAATTCAGATACTTTTAGCGATTCACGCATTTTATGATTATGATATTTGTGAGATGGATGTCAAAACTGCATTCTTGAATGGGTTTTTGAATGAGGATGTGTACATGACACAACCTGAGGGTTTTGAGGATCCAGAAAATCCTAAAAGGGTTTGCAAGCTTCAGAGATCCATCTATGGATTGAAGCAGGCATCTCGGAGCTGGAATCTTCGATTTGATGAAGCAATCAAGAAATTTGATTTCATCAAAAGCGAAGAAGAATCTTGTGTCTATAAAAAGTTTAGTGGGAGCAGCTTAGTCTTCTTGGTACTGTATGTAGATGACATACTACTCATGGGAAATGACATACCAATGCTTGAGTCAGTCAAGGAATGGTTAAAGAGTTGTTTCTCTATGAAGGACCTGGGAGAAGCTGAGTACATACTGGGAATCAAAATCCATAGAGATAGGTCTCGAAGAATGATTGGACTAAGTCAAGAAACTTATATTGATAAGGTTCTTACAAGGTTCAACATGGAAAACTCGAAGAGAGGTTTCGTTCCCATGTCACATGGCATATCGCTTAGCAAGAGTCAGTGCCCGACTGAACCTGATGTGTTGAAGCGAATGAGTAGCATTCCTTATGCTTCGGCTATAGGATCTATCATGTATGCCATGATAAGTACTCGACCAGATGTTGCATATGCCTTGAGCATGTGTAGCAGGTTCCAAGCAAATCCAGGAGAAGCACACTGGATTGCAGCTAAGAGCATCCTCAAGTACTTGAGAAGAACTAAAGGCATGTTCTTAGTTTATGGGGGACAAAGTGAGTTGGTTGTTGAAGGTTACACGGATGCAAGCTTCCAAACCGACAGAGATGATTATCGCTCTCGGTCCGGGGTATGTCTTTCGTCTAAATGGAGGAGCAAAGTGGAGCCGGAAGAGCTCAAAGCAAAGCACTCGTAGCGTACTCTACGACAGAATCGGAATATTTAGCGGCATTGAAGCGGCTAAAGAAGCCGTTTTGGATCAAGAAATTCTTGACAGAGCTGGATATCATACCTAGTGCTCAGGAAGGGATTGAGTTGTTCTGTGATAACAATGGTGCTATTGCGCAAGCAAAAGAACCGAGATCACATAACAAATCCAAACATGTAATGAGGAAGTATCACCTCATTAGGGAGATTGTTGACAGGAAGGATGTCAGGATCTGCAAAGTTCACACGGATGAGAATGTGGGCCGATCCGCTCACTAAACCACTACCTCAACCCAAGCATGAGTGTCACGCTAGGGCTATAGGCTTGAAGCAAATGTTAGAGTGGCTTTAGATTGTACTAGGTTTAGAGAAACTTGTTACAATGTAAAGACATGGTTTTGCTATTTATGTTTATAAATTTTACATTATTTAATTATTGGTTTAGTATTAAATAAAATGTCCAAAATATATCTTGAATTCTATGGTTTTGTTAAATATGTGATTTGATAAATGAAACACCATAAGTGAACAGAATTCATAGAATATTAAAAGTTCCTAATCTAAGTCATTAAACTGGACATGAATGACTTGTTAAAAGGGATTAGCATATAAGATTGATTGATAGCACCGTTTCATGGGCTATAGAAACATAGAGATGTTTAATCAATCATATGGATGTGTATAGTTGATACATAATCGAACTAGACCTGCTTAGAAGTTTTATAACTTCGAAATTATATTAGTAGATTCCTTAGACATGAGTGGAACATTACTTAGCCCAATGATGGTATAACTTTGATACTGTCAAACGTCATGCCGTAAAAGGGGACTATAAAGGCAGCATTCAGGTTGTGCCATAAATTGAGTGGGAGTATTGATTACCATAAGATTGAAAAGGTCCTCCTATATGAGATAGGATAGGTGTCTTGGCCCCTGAAGAGCGAAAATTGAAAAATGCATGGCCATGCTCAAATGGATCATTCGATGATCATTTGTTTGTCAATTCGAACTTGGATTTCAAGGATTAATTTGAAAAACTAGTATGGATGATATGTAAATATGATCATACTATCAAATTAAGACATTAAGAGACTTGAGGAAATTAAACATTGCACACTCGTCTCGGACAAGTGGGAGATTGAAGAATTTATGTCCTCGACTTAAATGCAATTACTAATTATATTATGGATCGTATTATAGAGATAATAAATTCGTTCTATTGGGTCGTCTATACGTCTTGCTAGAGAATGCTATAGAACTTTGGGTTAGGAAATAATAAACCCAAAGCCCAATATAATGGATCCTATTAGGTCACACAAAATACTTGGATCAACAAAAGAAACCTAGAGCCCGTAAGGGGCCCTAGGGTGGCCGGCCAAGAGGAAGAGAGAGAGGAGAATTGATTCTCCTCCTAGCCTAATTATATCTATATATACTTGGTTAGGCAATAAGGAAAGAAAGAAGATATCTTTCATTATTCTCTCTCTCTCATAATCTTTCCAAAAGTCACAAAAACTCCATTAAAGTAGAAGAAGAATTTCTTCCTTCCAACTAGCATTGGTGGAGTGTTGATCCGGGTTGGTGGACCAAGTAGAGGAATCGCAATTGAGGTTCTAAATCCGGGTTATTCAAGCTTTGTGGAATTCACGCTTCAAAGGTAAATTCCTAACTATTATGTGATCCTTGAATGTATATGCATGAGATCCTGTTTTAAGTGCTTATGAATTTGATTCATGAAATTCCGCTTAGAGTACTTATATAATCCTACATCTTCTCTTAAAGCCCGACCAATAAGGTGCTCAACATGTTGTGTAAAACAGGGCTTCTTGTTTTTGGGTGCCTTAAAATGGAAAAAAAAAAACTAACTGTAAAGTGTAAATGCATCAACAATGTTCGAACTTCTACTTAAATCTATGAGAACCCTCTTTCCTTAAGCGAACCTTTTTTTTTTTGCACTATTTATCAAAAATTAATTTATTTCATGTTACTCTTCAAAAATAACTCCCTTTAAATTAGTCAACAACAAGCTTTTTTTAATTATATAGTGCATTTTTTTCTAAAAAAAAGAATAATTACGGGCCTAAATTGTACAGTATAATAGGGCCTCCAACATTTTTAAGACGGCCTCAATTCTCTTACATCTCTAGATTCAACATTACCTTGTGATCTTTTCAATAAAGCAAGCCATAGAATATGACACTTTACTTCGGGTTATTAATATTCTTATCTTTAAATACAACATTAAAATTGTATACATTTTAATTGTGCGTGCAACTTATATGATCATCATACGCTAACACATAAAGGATATGTGCAACCTATTGATCACCACAAGCTAACTATGTGCACATTCCCTTTGTGTGCAACCTATTGACTATGTGCAAACTAAAATTTGTTTTCTATATCAGTACAAAACCTTTGTTCAACATTAGTCTGTGAGTAATATAAAAATCAAACCATTGCAACTTAAAACAACGAAGGTGGTATATATTCAATGGTTGATATTGCTCGAACTCTACCTTGTAGAGTTTTTTTTAGAACTATAGAGGATCCAAACACATATGAAAGCGAGCGAGTAGAAGCAACATCATTGGATTGATCTGGTACGATACGAAAGATAATCAAACTAATATGTCCATATATATATATTACAAAGAAAACAACCGATGGCATCATAACGAAATAAACTATAAAATAAATTATAGAATATGATCAACCAGGAAAAAGAATTAAAGATGAGCCTACTTTTTTTTTTGTTCTTTTTTTATACTAGTGATGGTGATGATGCTTCTTTTGCTGCTTGATGAGCTCCTGTTTGGCTTCTTTCTTCTTGTGATGTTCACGGAATACGAAACCAGCAGCACCAACTGCAACTGCAGCTGCTACCCCTTCTTTCACCTTGTGTTTGTGAGCGTTCTCGGGGTCTTTTTTGGCCTGTTTCTTCTCATGCTACAAAATATTCACAAGGAAATGTAAGTATATGCAATAAAAAAAACCTAGCTCAAGAATAAATTTATGTTTGATAACTTGGTTTATAGTACTTGATAGAGAAGCTTATAGTGTGTTTAGGAGGAAAGAAGAAAACGAATGCATGTAACAATCAAATAAGGACTAAGCTGCTCAACTCATTACTTCGAAATTCTCTCTATGTTTCTATTTTGTTCAATCAACTCTACATGCTACATCTCATATTATTTAATGGGATATATAATGTTATAATAAATCTATAACAAGATATATATCACATGGTAAATATTTTTGGGCAAAACACAAGCTCACGTTGAAGATGAGTCTGGCAGCCTGGCCACATATACATACAAATCCAACGGGTTTTATCCTAAAAGTAATTGATAATAGAAAGAGTAGCCCACTAGGCTTATTTGTTAATTATTCTCTTCTTTCTTCTGTAATATAATACTCATATATATGTTATCATAAAGCTGGCCTCGTAGACATCTCCTTAATTCTTGAGCAATGATATTGAAATGCTTACATCTTTTATATAGAAAAATCCCAGATAATAATAGAAATTTATATGGTAAACAATAATATCTTAAAATTACCAGAGCATAAGTACCAGCAGCAACAACAGTCGCCTTTCCGAGATGTTGAAGGTGTTTATGGTGCTTCAATTCCTTCTTTGGGTCTTTTTGCGCTTCCTCCTTGTAATGGTGACCCGTCATATTGTTTTTAATAACTCTTTTAAAATATTGACTAAATTAAAGTCGAAAGATATTCAATGATTTGAAGATAAGATATGGGAAATAACGATAATATCTTATGCTAATTGAAAGATGTTTGAATTACATTCTAATAAGGCATGTTCAGGTGTTTATATATAAGTGAGACGCAATTGTTGCTTCTGAGCTAAGTTAATTTACGCGTGGCATACGACTAAATTTCGCAAGCTTACCTTCCCTCTTTTTTTTTTTTTTTTTTTTTTTTTTTTGGCATCCACCTTCGCCGTGTTTTTTTTTGGTGAACTCCTTCGCCGTGTTGAACGGTAGTATTACGTATGTTCAGTTCAGAGAAGCTTCAAAAGCTTCAATAGCCTATTACCATAGCATGCGTTCGCGATGTCATCCTCTACTTTTGTAGATAACATTACATGATTACAATTAAATTGGTCACCTAATTAAACTGGTTCATACGCGTGGATTAGTTGGAGTTTTTTTTTTTTTTTTTTTGAAATTGCATGTATGAAAATTTAAATTGGTCGATATCGAACGCATGCACATATATATAGTTCACCATATATCCTTTCTCATCAATGGGGTCTTTTCAATTATTGGAATGCATCACCGACGGCCAAACGGTCGTTAATCAGCCGTCGCTGTATCGATGGTCGCTAATATTGGAATCAACGACCGTCTGACCGTCGGTGAAAATATCAACGACAGTTTTAGGACAATCAGCGACCGTTTCCCGAAACCGACGTTGACTTCATGTCAGCAACTATTAATAACAAACGTTGATACGACGACGGTTTTAAGCAGTCGTTAATACAACGACGGTTTAAAGCGGTCGTTGATATCAACGACTGCTGTGAGCGGTCGTTGTATTAACGTCTGTTTATAACAGTCGTAAGTTCAACGACAGTATATAGCCGTCGCGCTTATTATCTAGCAGTCGTTGAAATTCAAGTCCATGGCAACATTCATTACCTTACAGCGACTGCCTAACCGTCGTTGATTCAATGTGTAGCCGTCTTTATTTTTAAAATTTATTGTTCGAAATTATAATTAACCCCTATCCTTCACTGCTGCACCTAAATATACTACACTAAAGTTGTTCCTCCATCGCATTGTCAATTTTTCAATTACAAAAATATGCAATTTTGATATATATTACAATTTGCGTAGATACATATATAATTACATGAAATAGATTAAAATTATATACACAAAATAGATCCCGGTGTCGGAAAATAAAGTAGAAATTTGGTTCTACAAAAATATATATCGACAAATCTAGAAACTAATAAGCTAGATGCCGATAAATATAGACACTAAATGTCTATAGTTAGACAAACTACCTACATTAAATATATGTACGCAAAATAGATCCCGGTGTCAGAAAATAAAGTAGAAGTCGGGTTCCAACAAAAAATAACCCGACACATCTAGAAACAAAGCAAGATACCGATTAATATTGACACTAAATGCATATAATTAGACTAACTATATAGAAACTATAAGTTACTTACCTAGGTGTCAAAACCAAAAAAAACTACACTGTCAAGGTTGTCTCTGTAGCACTACCGCCACCACCAAACCTTGGGTCATCTTCTGGTCTGCGTTGTGGAGGGGGGCCTGGGTTGCAACCTGAGAACATGTGGCCGAAAGTAGACATGTTCCTCATCATTTCCTCTACGAGGGCCCGGCTTGACTCATCCACCCGTGCTGCGACCCTTGCCTCCAACTCTTCCATCCGTGTAGCGACCTTTGCCTCCACCTGCGCCTCAAGCTGAGAAAAAATGGACGGCTCATATGGTTGTGAAGAGCCGCCATCTCCTCGCCCTGATGAAGAGTTGTAGTACAAATGATCTCCCTGACCCAACCCCTGCACTTTTCCTCTGTTCCTCCCACCAACTGTCTCCCAATACAACAAATCAGGGTTCGGCTGTGACCCTTGAGTGGTACAATGATCCAGCTTCTTATTGTATGTCTTCTACATTTGGTTAAATGTACTCATATTCAAGTAATATAAAATGGCCTAAAATGGCGTATATTTAGTTCTAACATGGCTATATTTTGTATTTTCAATGAAAACTACTTATAAATTCATTAAACTAACTATATATATGATGTTTGAGGTGTTTATAACTTAAACTAACTTCAAACTACTCATATTCATTCATTTTCAAGTAAAATGGCCTAAAATGGCCTCAAAAGGCCTATATTTGGTTCTAACTTGCCTATATTGCGTATTTTCAATCAAAACTACTTATACATACATTAAACTAACTATATATATGATGTTTGAGGTGTTTATAACTTAAACTAACTTCAAACTACTCAAATTCATTTATTTTCAAGTAAAATGGCCTAAAATGCCCTATATTTGCCTATATTTGGTTCTAACTTGCCTATATTGTGTATTTTCAATCAAAACTACTTATACATACATTAAACTAACTATATATATGATGTTTGAGGTGTTTATAACTTAAACTAACTTCAGACTACTCATATTCATTCATTTTCAAGTAAAATGGCCTAAAATGCCCTATATTTGCCTATATTTGGTTCTAACATGCCTATATTTTGTATTTTCAATCAAAACTACTTATACATACATTAAACTAACTATATATATATGATGTTTGAGGTGTTTATAACTTAAACTAACTTCAAACTACTTATATTCATTCATTTTCAAGTAAAATGGCCTAAAATACCCTATATTTGCCTATATTTGGTTCTAACTTGCCTATATTGTGTATTTTCAATCAAAACTACTTATACATATATTAAACTAACTATATATATGATGTTTGAGGAGTTTATAACTTAAACTAACTTCAAACTACTCATATTCATTCATTATCAAGTAAAATGGCCTAAAATGGCCTCAAAAGGCCTATATTTGGTTCTAACTTGCCTATATTGCGTATTTTCAATCAAAACTACTTATACATACATTAAACTAACTATATATATGATGTTTGAGGTGTTTATAACTTAAACTAACTTCAAACTACTCATATTCATTTATTTTCAAGTAAAATGGCCTAAAATGGCCTCAAAAGGCCTATATTTGGTTCTAACTTGCCTATATTGTGTATTTTCAATCAAAATTAGTTATACATACATTAAACTAACCATATATATGATGTTTGAGGTGTTTATAACTTAAACTAACTTCAAACTACTCATATTCATTCATTTTTAAGTAAAATGGCCTAAAATGCCCTATATTTGCCTATATTTGGTTCTAACTTGCCTATATTGTGTATTTTCAATCAAAACTACTTATAAATACATTAAACTAACTATATATATGATGTTTGAGGTGTTTATAACTTAAACTAACTTTAAACTACTCATATTCATTCATTTTGGTTCTAACTTGCCTATGTTTGGTTCTAACTTGTCTATATTGTGTATTTTCAATCAAAACTAATTTCAATATATGTTTAGAAGTATGTACCGAGATTTGCTTTGCTTTTTTGTTTGCTGGAATTTCCCCTTTTCCAGGAACAGTCTTAAAATGAGTCTTCAAGAACAACTCGGAAGCGGTAGGGAGTACTCCTCCTCTACTCTTTGCCTGTACACATTGTTGAACAAAGGCTTTATTTTTTACTTATACCGAAAATGTCATGTAAATTAAACTATGTAGTAGATATGAAACATTTTTACCATCTTTCTAGCATACTGTGCCGCCGAAATAGAACCCTGAAAGTGTGACGGCTCAATTGGATTAGACATGGAGCCACCTCTTCGGTTCTTCTTCGCCTTTTCAGATTTTTCCAGAAACGTGGGCTCTTCACTTCTCTTCTTCATGTCTTCGTAGATGGTCTCCCCCAACCATTTTGGCCTTTCTTTGGCTTTCTTAAGCACCCAGTATCGCAAGTCTCTCAGACGATATGAAGCTTTTTTCTTGTAAGCCTTCCTCACTAGGCCATCTAACTCAGGAGCCCATTCGTAAAGATCCTTTAATCAAACATTAAACCAAGTTATTAATAAATTAATATAATCAATTTCATTCTTCATAATTCGATTCATACATACTGTGAAAATGTTCCACCAATGCGTCTTTGTTGCATCGTCTACCTCACTGTAATTGAACCAAGGTTATCGAAAATGGCCCTGGAAAATGTCAGTGATGGACCCACTAATCTTGTTATCATCAAACCTGAATTGAAAACCAAACAAACACGTGAATTGTGAATATCATTTCATACAAATATCATGAAGCATATATTAGCTTACAAACATACCACAATCCAGTAGGGCTTAAAACCTTTTTTGGTGCACGGTTCGAACCTTCACCTTCCTCCATATGAGTGTTCGGAGTCTCCGGTACGTGGTTACCAAAGTCACGTGCCTGTGAATCATCTCCTTGTGTCTCTGAGATAGGGTTCTGGCTTTTTTCTACTTCAGGTGACTGAAAAAGCTCCCTGGGAATCAAATTCCCACGACCTTGGCTTCCACCTAAGCCATCTCGACCTCCGCGCCCCTTAGGATTAGACATGATTATCTAAAATGAAAGAAATTAGAAACGCGCAAGATTAAACAAAAAATATGAAATAAATTATAAATACATTAAAGTATGAAAGGTGTAACTTCAGAATCAAAGTACAGATGAAATCTCTCACATTCTTTTTGCAGAATTCAACAACATAAATATAACCCACAAACTACAAGCAATGAATGAAGAAACGAGTAATTAACATTGAAATAAATTCCCAGAACAAAAATGGGAGTTTTAATCTTAGTCCCAGAACAAAAACAAAAGCTAAATTTAATTCTACTTGTATTTGTAGTGCTGCAAATATATTTGGTAGGTGAAAGTGAAATGCACAAGTCCGATTCATCGGCCATGAAGTCCACCCCCACTACTCCCACCCATGCACTCCCACCCCTGCACTCCCCCCTTCACCGACCCCCCGCACCCCCACCCATGCCCACCCCCACCCCCCGCCCACCCCTACCCCCCGCCCACCCCCCGCCGACCCACCCCCGCCCACCCCCCGCCGACCCACCCCCGCACTCCCACCCCTTGACCCCCACCCCTTGACCCCCACCCCTGCCCACCCCCGCACTCCCCATCCCCCGCACCGCCCCCTACCCCGCACTCCCCACCGCCTTCACCGCCCCCCTTCACGACCCCCCGCACTCCCACCCCTACATTAACAAAGCCTAATGAGGTTTTGGTGAGTGCCAAAATATTAAAATAAATTATTAAATAGGTAGGGTTTTGGTATTACCGGCGGCGAGGAGAAAGATTTGGAGTGAGACTTGATTTTCACCACAGATGTGAAATGTTCTCTCAGCAACAAAGAAATTGCAGATTTCGATATTTGTGAATTGTTCTCTCAGCAACAAAGAAACTGGGAAGAAAGTACCAATATCAACCTCAGATGTTGCGATAAAGTGTCCCTAGCATAAACTAACAAGTAGGGATGGGCATGGGTCCTGGACCCGACCCGGACCCTACTGGACCCGACCCTAATTTAAGGGTCTGGGTCCAACTTTTTCAGACCCTAAGGGTCCGGGTGCGGGTCTGGGTCCAAGTAAATTTTTTAGGGTCCGGGTCCGGGTCTTGATATTTTAGACCCGGACCCAGACCCTACCCTTAGACCCTAAAATAATTTAGTATATAAATTTTAACTTTTTAAAAAAAAAATTGATTTACTAAGAAACAAAAACAACAATTTGATTTTCTCACTTTGTTTGAAAATTAGACCCTGTTTTTTTCAAACTAAGACAACTAGACCCAGATTTACTAAGAAATAAAAACACCAGTTTGAAAATTAGACCCTTATTCTCACTTGGAAAACACAGTTTCTACTCTCTACCCTAAGTATACAGAACCAAAACGCAACAACTCTCATCGAACAAAGTGAACTCAATGGCTCTTTCTCTCTCCTCTTCTTCATCTTCAACCTTCGAAGCTCTTCATCAATGGCGTCAGGCGAGAAGATGGTGCTTCAGTTCGACCACCCAACCAAGCTGAACGGGTCATTGGAACTCTTCTCAGATCTGTTTTACCCGGCGGTACTGTCGATGTTCGCAACTCTTACGCTGTTCCTCATAATGAATTCTCCGATCAGTTTTTTTTCTCTCTCTCCTCTTAATTGTTGTTTTCAGCTTTTATTTCATTCATGAAATTTATTTATTTTTTTGGTTTAATTTGTTCATTGTTAGTTGTAGATTCGGTTTAATTTGATTACGTTGGATACTTTTGTGAAATCTTTTGCTTTGGATGAGTCGAATTTATAGAAATTTAGGGTTATAATCTGAAATTTTGGCAAAAATAAAGAATTTAGGCCTGGACCCTAGACCCGACCCTAGACCCTCCAGACCCTAAGGGTTCGGGTCCGGGTCTAATTTTTTCAGACCCTTAGGGTCCGGGTCCGGGTATGGGTGTGCAAAAAAAAATCAGGGTCCGGGTCTAGGGTCCGGCTGGACCCGACCCAGACCCGACCCTTGCCCATCCCTACTAACAAGTAACAATATCAATCAGAAATTCAACAAAAAGAGAGGAAAATCTGCAATTATTCACACTTAGATAATTTCTAATTCAAGCCAAATTAAACATAGATTACAAAATGTTGCATCAAAATATGCTAACAAATAACCCTAGCACGAAGAAAATCGATAATTTATGAAAACAATGAAGTATTTACTATCAAATGAAGGTACTTGCTGAATTCATCTCGCAAAAAGTATAACGCAAATATAAACAAACATCGCAAGAAATTTGAAAAAATACGGAAAATTCTCAACTAATTTCGGAGCAAAAGTTAGCAAAATAGGAATTAAAGCTTCAATGAAAGACAGCAAAACTAAACTTGCTAGTAATTGCAGATAATACATAGAATAGATCACGCCTCTATCTAACTCTATTTATGATTTAATAGATTCGATTACAATTTGAACCCGAGAAGAACTACGAAAAGTATGAATTGTATAAAGCTATTAAACCCTACAACAGTGAATCCTCTTCAAACCCTTAAACCCTCCAATTTGCCTCTTAAAACCCTTAAACCCTCCAATTTGATTCTTCAATGTTCCAAACAAAAAATGTGCAGAATGATAACTATGATTGCATTGAACTAATAAATTTACACCAATAACTATGTATATATATTATGTAATATAAGTATGTAATTTAAATATGAATTGAAAAAATTATACTAATTGCAAAATTAGCTTACCAAAGAAAAATAAAGAGGAGGCAGAAGCAGCAATGTCAGTGCGTGGGCGGCGCCGCCTTGGTTGAGTGGCTAACGTGGCACGGTGAAGAACAGGAAAAAGGAGGGAGTTGTAACTGCTTCAGCCTGCAATGCCGCTTTAATTCAACAGGGAAAACCCACTTTTTAGGGTTTGGTTTCATGAGTAACAAAAATTTTAGAAAAAAGAACAGAAAATGAAGCAGTGCTAACCGGCGGCAAAAAGGCGGAGAGAAAATGAAGTTGTCGTTCGTTGGTTAGAGGTCGGCCGTCAATGGCTTCTTGCCTTCTTCAATTCGCCGACTGAAAGAGGCAACTTATCTCTTTTAAGTTGCGTGGAAATAAACCCGACTGAAAGGGGCCACTTTATGTTAACCCCCTTTTCCTTCCATCACCGACCGTTTAAGACCGTCGCCTTAGGTAAACAAAATTTCAGAGTCACATTAATCAACTTAATGACGGTTTGAAACCGTTTTTATTTTTCAACGACTGTTAAACCGTCGTTGTATCCTTCACAAACAGTCGGTGTTCACCGACGGCTTAAAGCGGTCGCTGTTTTAGTATTAACGACCGTTTTTCTGACCGTCGCTGGGAAGCAGTCGTTGTTTTAGCATTTTCTTGTACTGAATTTGTGTGACAATTTAACTCAATATAAATTCTTAAATAAGAAAATTATTCAAATTCGTTGGCCAGTTTTTATTTTCAAAAAAAGGTATGTTGTTCTTTTAAGAATGTAAATTATATGTCCATTTTCTATATGTTCGTTTCACTACAACCTATGTTCTTTATTTTATAAATGGATATTATACATGTTCTCTAATTACGAATTTTGTGTTATTTTTACTTAGAAAAGTTGCTGAAAAAAGTTTGTATTTGGTATTAGAGCTTGAAGTAGGTTTTGGTGTTTGAATTAGTATTTTGAAAAGCAATAAATATTAGCTTTTGGGATAAAACTAGTTTTGCAGAGTAGCTTTTGAAAATTGAATATAGTTTATCTTTTTAAAAGTAACAACTAGTTTGCCGAACACTATTTATCAATAAAAGCAATTTTCTCAAACTCTAAGAGCTAACAACTAGTACAATAGCTAACAGGTACTGCTACAACTAACATTTACCTAGTGGTGTCAGAAACAGATCATTCGACCGGGTCAACTCGATATTGACCCGACTTGAACCCTGGGTTCGACCCGTGAGGGTCGGGCCCCCGCACTCGACCGAAACCCGACTCGGGATTACCCGCACTGACCCAAGACCAAGCAAGATTATATTCTGACCTGACCACATAGACCTGCATTCAAACCCGAACATGACCGTAACCCAACAAGATGTTAACCCAAAACCCAACTAGACCCAGTATACCCAATTTGTTGATGACTGACCCGAATTCAACTATAATTCATGTTAACCAGATAAAATAAGATTTGCCTTATTTGATCCAATTTTCCAAACCCACCTATTTGGACAACTAAACCCCACAAAATTATAAAAATTCAATTAATTTTCTATATCTACAAAATCATTTAAATATGTTATATATTTTGCCGGATATGACGTAATTTGATCCAATTTTTCAAACCAACCTACGACGCACTACAAAAAAACAGGCTTTGTCTACCGCATAAATCAGTAGCTAAAATAGGGAAATCGATCAACAATCTTGATTAGCAACTGCTAGAGACCAATTTTGTGTTGGTCACTAAATGATTTTAGCAACTAAAATTGAGTTAGATGCTAGTTTTGCGACTGATAAGCGACAGTTGGCGACTAATTGAAGAGTCGAAGACTATTATTAGTTATAGCACCTAACATGGTACTTCAAGCTTAGATCACAGCGAGCAACTACATGATGACTAAGAACTACACTGATAATACTCTTTAAGTAAAAAGAGATAGAATCGCAGCTAAACTATTAAGGCAAAAGAAGTATAAAATCGTATTACTGGCTATAATGGATTGCGACCTTCACTCCTCAATAGTAAATGACCTTGGCCAGTTAATTATGTAAATAACGCTTAATCAAGTACTTGCTAACTACTGGTTTTCTGCAGATCTTGTTCCATTAGCAAGCACCACCAACAATATTTATCATTTCTGAAAAAGCAAGAGAGATTCTACATACCATATCATAGTACAATTAAGTTAATAAAAAAAAACAGTAAATGAAGAAACAAATTAATAAAAACAAGAAAAATGAATTACAAAATTCCCAATTATTCAGTAGAATGTACGCAAAAAATAATAATATACGAATTAAAAATCTAAAAAATAATATCTAAACAAGCTAAATTAATAAACAAAATACGAAAATAATATACATTGACAAGCTAAATTAAAAATCTAAAAAAATTCAGACTTGTTGAAGATTTCTACAATGTTTGTGATACAGTAACAAGCTAAATTAAGAAACGATTTAGAACAATCAACAAACTCAATTAAAAATAGAAAAAAGAAACTCTAACCCTAACCTGAAGATGAATGGTAGATAAAAAATTAAAATAAAAAACTCAAACCCAATTCATGTTCCTTCAACAAACCCAATTCCAACTCAAATTTCTTCAATCTCCTCCGTTTTCAGCAACACTTCTTATTAGTAGAAGAAGGGCGGGGAAACCCTTGAAGGAAGATATTGGTGTTGTTGTTGATGGCGGTTTTGAACGATGGTGAAAACTTCGGGTGGTTGTTGGGGAAGCAAATAGGGAAGAACGATGGTGGCGGTGGTGAGGAGAGAGCGTTAGAGTGGTGGCGTTAGAGTGGATCTGGCGTGAGGAGGAGAGATAGAGGGAGCAGAGGAGGGTTGAGGGTCGAGGGAGGCGGTAGGCAGAAAAAAATGTGGGGGAAAAACACACTTCTTTTATACCTAATAATATTAGGGTTTCTAGATTGGATGAGATTAGATCCCATCTTTTTTTTCCTCTTTTATGTTTCAATACACAATTAATGGTTTGATTTTAATCCTTTTCAGATCAATGGTTCTAATTCATAATCCATGATATCATTCTTTAGCCAATAGAAAAATAGAATAACCTAGCACATGGATTGATGACCTAGCACATGGAGATAATCTTATATTATTATAATTTTAATAGTTGTTGTCTTGATTTAGTAACTTACAATCTTTAGTAATTAGTTAATTATTATTTCATTATAATTTAAAATTTTAATTATCTTTATTGAAGTTGTTATTAGTATTATTTAAGTATAACTATCATTTATTAATTAGCATAGTGTTATTATTATCATTATTATTATTAGATTAAAATTTGAGTTTCTAAATTTTTATTAGACTCCTTATAACGTTACTTATACAACTATCAGTCTATTACTCAATTAAGTAATAGTATAATTATATTTATTTAAGTGATGCATTCATTGATCTCGTCCGATAACAATTGTTTCAATCCAAATACATGTTTTTAGTTTTGAAATGCATTTCACATGAAGACTATTAGCTAAAATAGTGTATTATTCTTGAATTTGCTTATAGTCAATATTGATACATCCATTAACTTATCTAGTAACAACTTCTTTCATCTATCTAGGAATAAATTAGTGAGTTACTGAGTTGGTATAAGTCTAAGTGAGTACCTGACTAAATGATAAAATAACATATGGTTGTTAATAAGTTATTATCTAGTAAGTACTTGTTAACTTATTGATTTATGGTTGTTATGCTTACTATCAATTATATAAACTGTTGTTAGGGTTTATTATTATTATTGTACAACATATGAACTCTCGTTATAATCATTTATGCCTCATACGAACTGTTGTTGTAAACATATGATTGTCATTTGTTATAATATTATAACATATAAAGAGTCGTCGTACTAATCTATAATCAATATAGTATTAGAATGGTTTTAGAATTATTTTAATACCAATGTACTACTAAAATAATTAAACATATTGATAAAATATTTTGTTTATACTTCATTACATATAGTCACAGCATAATACATATATACCGCGTTATGTTTGTTATTGTTATCGCTATTATTAGCATTGTTGCTACTATTACTATTACTATTAGCATTTGTATTTTTATTGTTATTGTTATTGTTAGTATTCTTGTTTTTATTTGTATTACTATAGCTATTATTAGCATATTGTTACTATTACTGTTATTATTTGGATTATTATTATTATCATCATCGCTTTATGTTCATTATTATTACTATTCTCATTATCATCATAGCTATTTACAAACTTATATATCAATCATAACGCTTATAATATATAAACCATGGAACTAATCGTCTACTCGTTATTAATGTCGTTGGTTATAATGTATAATATTAGAACATATAAAGAGTCGTTCTACTCCTTTACTTATTAAAGTGGTTTTACACAGTTGATTAGTCGAAATAAGAGTTGACTAAGAGAGTAAACAATATAGTGTTTTTATTAGTTTTTCGTTATCATCCACATATTTATGGCACACACACAAATGCATAAAAAAAAAATATATGTCGATCTTAATACTTTTAATTTAATAATATGATTCGTTTACAAAATCCAAATGACCCGACCAGGAGTTAACCGAAGTTGAATTGACGTTCAATAGCGAATGGACCCGATGCTTTACAATGATCGAACTAAGGTCATTAGTGATTTAACCCGAGTATACTTGACTCTACCCAAGCGTACATGAAACCCAAATACGACCTGCGCAAACCCGGCTAAAAAATGTCCACGGGCGATCTTACCCGGGCATGGATCGACTTGTAAATGGAACGGTCAGACCTGTCCGGCGCCCGGCAATTCCATGATTCAAATGTGTTCGACCCAAATGAACTAAAACTAACCAATCACGACTTGGGGCACTGACTGACAGAATCCCGACATGTCCGGGTCTGACCTAGTTCGCCATGGGTATACCCAGAACCTGTTTGAGAACCTGTCTTGACACCACTATATTTACCGCAGTAGGTACTTTCCAAATAGACCCAAATGTATAGAGACCCCATTGATGAGAAAGGAGATATGGTGAACTATATATGTGCCTTAGTGTTTGATACTAATAAATTAATGTTTTTGGTCGGTATTAAAAAAGTGGTCTTCGGATGGTACTTATATATGGAGGTACGTTGCGCACTTAAAAACGAGGAATGACCTCTAAGTGCCATAACAAATACTTTCTTTCTCTCTCTACACTAACTCTATGCCTTCTCTTCTAAAACGAAACCCACACCACCTCTAAACGTAGAAACTCGCCGGATTTATGGTACAGCGTAGGTTTTCGGCGGGTTCTCCCTGTTTTTTCTAGCTTTTCCTAGTTTTCTTCAGTGTTTTCTCTAGGTTTTGGGGTCGTTCTTCTTTGTGAGGAAAAGCAAGAGGTTTTTCTTCATTCAGAGCACGATTTTGTGGTAAAGTTGCCAGCAATATAATTCAAGGGTCTTGGGCTATTTCTATCGCCTCCATCGTGGGTTTTACCAGAAAAAGGGTGATCGTGATGTTGTAGGTGAAGGTAAAGTTACGGTTTCGTTGATTTCTCGTGTTGGGGTCCGTTTAATCACCGCCATTTCGGTCTCAAGGTTTCAGTGGTTAGCGCTAACGCTGCCGTCTGTGGGTCCTCATTAACGATTTCCCGTCGATAAACATGAAGTTAGAGTTATGGTTTATTAAAATTTTGATTTTGTTGTTTCTAATTTCCTATGTTATTTTTAGTTTCGCAGTTGTTTAATTTCTTATGTTTCTTCAGTGGTTGGAATGGTGATTGGTCTTTTATTCACCTTTTGTTTAATTTTAGTGGTTGTTCTCTACCTAGTTTATAGGCTTTATATGTCTTGGTGCAAAATCAGTTGGTTGACTTTGCAAGTAAGTCAATGCACACCCAGTAGTTTGGTATCGAATGTCACGGGAGACTTAGCCCCTGGGGGTTACCGGTTTTAATTAGATAAAACCTTGCTAACATACTTTGTTGTAAATTAATTTAGGATTAAACCACAACGCCTAATAAATTCAAGCGAAATGCAATAAATAGAGCAAACAATAATTAATCTATTAATTAAAGCACGATATTCCCATACATGCCACAAACTTTTAGGAAAGAACTTTACAACACATTGGGGGATAAGCCAGGCTCGACAACTAAAGGGAAGACACGAAGGGAGTTACCTCCATGGTTCCTTGCTTCAATCGGAGAATTACAGGACTCGTCGCCAGAACATGTTCTACGTCTAAGGACTAAACTATAAACCCAGAAGGGCGTTGGCTAGGCTAGAGCTAGGCTACGCTAAGAAAAGAGTAATTTGCAAGTTGTTTTGTGTGTTGTTGTTGTTTGCTTGATGATCGCTCTTCTATTTATAGAGAAGCATAATGCGTAACTTCTGTGCTTTCTTGGAGGGAAAACATTTGAATAATATTTGATTCAAACCTTCAACCGTCTTCTGGCGCTGAACAACTGTAGCCTTACACGTTCTTCCTTATGTGGATTCGTCTAATGGTTGCTCTTTAACTACTCGTACGCTTATCATTATTGACTTTCATCTCCTGATGGTCTTGGTAATCTCCTCTTATTGAGTTTGACTTGTGTTGACTTTATCCACTGGGCTTCATGCTCTTGTTGGGCTTTCATGTTAAGACTAAATTAAACCTTTTGAGGTCTAATACAATGTACCATAATAAATGTTATTGGTCATCTAAAAATGGTAGTAACAAATTGCCCCCTTGATTTGTGGAGTGATGTACTCAGCACCCACAAATTATGAGCAGAGATGGACTCTCAATGGTTATAGCCAATGTCATCCAATAGTATCTTGAATGTGACTTCTTCCATTGTTCTAAGATGATCGATGAACATCCTTTTAGGATGACTGAATTTGGTTGAGAAGAATAACTTTTCGTGCATTCCTTCCTTTTCTTTCTAGCCATTGTGAAATCCATTAAGAAATTTTCTTCAAGATGTGAACTTGTAGGATTATTTGGAGATAACCAACAAGGACTTACATCATAGGTCATGAGATCATACCAAATTTGACATGCGCATTGTATTGTACCAAATCTCTTGATGATGACCCATCCATCAATCTATATACTTTTACTTTCCTTGTTGTTCCCTTGACAAAAAGCCTCTTTAGATATCTCCAAGGCATGTTAGGTTTCCACATTTCTTCCGTAATGACTTTGCCCCATGATTTGCAAACCAGAAGAGATGTGACCTGATCATTCCTATCAAGTTTAGGAAATATCCATTCTTTCATGAGATCTAAATTGGACCCCATTTGGAAGGCCTTAGATCCCTTTTTATCTTTCGGATCCTGTTGTATGACAGGATTGTCCCCGATTGGATAGAAGAAACCAATTTGGTGGCTTCATTCTTAATAAATTCATCTTTATCTCCAGATATGACATTCAATGCCTTGTGATGATTTGGGCATTTTGATGGATATGGCATATGTTCTGGAGCAGCTTGACGAAAGATGTGGTTATATGTGCAATCCATTTTAATTAAAATTTTGAGTTTTTTAGAGGTTACACACACACACACACACACACACACACACACACACACACACACACACACACACACATATATATATATATATATATATACATATATATATATACATACATATATATATATATATATATATATATATATATATATATATATATATATATATATATATATATATATATATATATATATATATATACATACATATATATATATATATATATATATACATATATATATATATATATATATATACATACATATATATATATACATACATATATATATATATACATACATATATATATATATGTATGTATATATATATATATATAAAGCATTTTGATGCCTTAACCGTTCAATAATTCTCCCTAACCACTTAACTTTATTAGAGCAGTTTCTTAAGGGATGCGAGTCTTAATTGGACACGTGTTTGTTTCTATTTCACTTTGGTGAACTAAAACTGATGTCAAAACAATTAAGTCATTGCAAATATGTGAAAATATATTTAATAAGATTACCATTGGGGGTAATTTCATAACACTGATAAAATGATTTATCTTTATGAAGATAAAATCATTAGTTACATTTTAATTAAAAATGCTTGGGTCTAGAGACAGCATTTGGAAGTGATTTTTACATACTATGTTTATCATAGCATTACATTCGTTGATATCCAACTCGCGCCCTGCACTACTCCTAATAACTGTAATGTAATAATCTTCTCCAGGGGAGTTGTTGAACCTTGCCTTGAAGATAATCCTATGGTAGCTGTTGTCCCATGCGTCTCTCCTATCAATCAGTACGATATACATCCAAGGAAGGAAATATTCTTGGGCCAACTCCCATCGTTGGCAGACACACTTAAAAAGTACTATCCTCCCTTGATTTCCGTCTTGGCCCTCTTTTGCCCTCACCACTTTGAGGGAGGTCTGAGTGCAAGAAATAGTTAAACTCTTGGCGTAGACCCAATTCAGCCTTTGAGGCCTTGGGAAGTTTAAGATAGTGGAAACTTCTTTGCCCCACTTCTTACAAACTGTTAGCAGCTTGTCTTAGCTTGTGATTCCCCATATAATTTGGGCCATATGTGGGTGGACAAGATATCGATATTTGTACCGATTTTTGTAGCGCTTGACTCCACCAGCCTAGAGTCTTCTGGCCTCATTACAGGTGCATCGCCAAAGATGCGCGTCATTTGCTCTACCCATCTAGCCCTCTCATTTGTGATGAAGGTTTCTTTGTCTTCCTTTATGATGTTGAGGGCGAAGCGATGATTGAAACAATCATCATCAAACTCGGCTGCCAAGTTTGCATGTGTTCCGTAATCCATTTTAATTTTTTGAAATGAAAATGTCATGGTGGGATGCTATGGCCAAATCCCTTTACATAACCAAGTCATTTTATTTAACGGCTATTTTCATAATAACTTCTAGGGTCAGTGAGTAATTGAGTACTTTGACCTCTTTTTTCGAGAAGTTTATGGATTTTTAATTGACTATTATTTATTTTAAGATTACCAATTTGTTGATAAGTCTTAAAATTAATATGTCACTTTTTTAGGCATTTGGGCCTATACTTACTTCCTTAGATTCATTATTCATTTTATGAATAACAACCAAGTCTGCAATTGGTACTTGATATGGAGGCATATTGTACAGAAATAAGATTTATTCCATAAATGAAGTAAATCATGAAAAAATAGTTATCCATAATATTAATACTAAGTACATAGTTTATTAAAGAAAATTTAAGCTGCATACGATGACTAGGATTACTAATTATCCGCTATGCCACTTGATCGATCAAGAGCGGAAATGAGCGAAACTGATGGTGATTTGTGACTCCTCATGCTCATCAACATCAGGATCATCATCATCGGAGTAAGCCTCATTCAATAGCATATGGATGCCTCTTCCTGATAAGTACTCTTGTCATAAGAGACATGTACACTTGTATTGTATGAGTTTTTTGAAACTCGTATTTTCATCCATTTGGACAACCCTATACTTTCTAGTGAACACGCCCAAACTGCTTTCACAGACTATGGACCTGTGATACTTTAGTGTGAGTTCAGGCAGAAAATGTTGTTTTGCAATGCCTTTTCCCCATGCCTTGCAAATGCTTAGGAGTTTTAATAAATCTCCATTTTCCATTTTCGGCCATAGATTCAATGCTAGGAAGTCAATATCCCTCCCCATTATGGTTGCACTAGGCTTTTGCTCCTCGGAATCTCCAGATTGGACCTTTTCCGAAGAGTTTTATGATTTTGAGTTCCCATTTTTTCATCGCCTCTTCTCTAAACTCTTACCAATCCTCTTGTGTGATGTCCTTATTGAACCGGTGTCTCCAACATTCACCGGGAAATGGTAGAGGAACAACCTGTTGGTTAGCCATACTCACATATGTTTTTGGATTTGTTGATGGTAGAGTAAAAATATTATGAGCGAAAAATGCTCAAGGTTAAGGCAACATATTTATAATATGATAATTATAACCGTTGTCCCTATTTGTTAGGGGTTAATGGGGCGATTGGTATTATCTGTTTAGATAATTGTATCACGTTATATTTTTATAACTGATCTTAATTTCATCTAGTTATTTTTTATAACTGATCTTAATAACTCTTAAATCATGGCCTTAGTGGATAGGAATGGGCTTGCCCATTAACTCCTTAATATGTCATGTCACTGCTAGGAATTGGCCATTGGTGACGTGTGGAGTTAGATGGTAATTATTACTTTTTGAAGTAACTTCTTGCCAACAAGTCATTTCCCGGACTAGCATCCCAAGAGTCACTTTATTTCTTTCTTTTATTTAATTTTAACTGTGAATTTTGCATTATTTGATTTGACAGTTATTTTTGAATAACACAATATAATTTAATTCGCACAATTTTGATTGGGCAAAATAAACAATGCAAAATAGATATAAGATAAAAGAAACTTGGACTGAGTTGAGAAATTATATTAATTAAAAAGGGAAATTTACAACCTAGATTAAATTTTTTTATCTTTGGATAAAAATTTACAAAATTCGTTTAGAATTTTAGAATTCTAAACTCTAGGCCTATGTCTAGTCCCTTGGAGACCGTGGCTTGTCGCCATCGGTGTCTTCATCCTCCTCATCATCTCCAGCAGCGGCGTCGCTGGAGTCATCGCCAATAGGATAGAAGAAGCGTTCTTCTCTGGCGAAGGGTTCTTCGAGGAGATCTTCCTCGTCGACCCTCATCCGCTTGGCGGCGGGTTCGTCATCATCTTCATCCTCATCCTCTTCATCATCATCAGATTTGTCTGATGATGGCCCTTCTCATCTTCTTCTTCTTCCTCTTCTTCCTCCTCTTCGTCTTCTCTTTCTTCCAGTATTTCTAGAGGTGGAACGAAAGGTTGGTCAATCTTTTGGGGGTTGACCTCATGAGTCCCTGTGATACAGGACTTTGTAGATGGCTGAGGCATATCCATGTTTGGTGAAGGAAGTTTTTTGGGAAGGTTAGGAGATGAAAGGGTTTTTGGAGATGATGCTTTCAAGAGATGAGTAGTGTGAAGATTTCCTTACACTTACCCCTTTTTATAAAGAGATTTACCATCTCTTGAAAAACGGAAAGTTACGCCCTTTGGAAACGGGCTTTAGAGTAACTATTCTTCAGAAATGGGCCTTTAAATCACGCGCCCTTTGAAAATGGGCTTTTAGATGACTCCAGGACCTTATGTTTTAATTTTTTTAAAACTAGGCTTTAACTTGACCCAATTACACATGATACAAGATAAAACGTATCACGTATTGTGCACATGTTCTCTTTTACTGTTCTATTTTAGTTGTCTTCTCCATTAATACCCTTTTCAAGGATTTTAGTAAGATTAGAGAGTTTCAGACAAATTTAATTCTCTTTCTAAAAAATTCACAACCATCATCAAATTTCAATTCAAATTTCAATTCACCATGTCTAATAAAAGAATTCGCGAGGATGAAATTCGTGAAGCAATTGCCAAGAAACGTGATGCCATGCAATTTGAGGCAGCCCGTCAATTATGCAACGCCATTAGAGTGAACCTTGGAACTTATAAGTCTCAAGTATTCTGGTATGTGAACAAAAGCTCTGACTCTAATACTCCTTTGGAGGAGAAAATTGCCACTATTGGTCCTTGTTTTCCTTTCAAGATTCAAAAACCAAAGCGCCAACTTGTCTTAAAGCAACAGTGCTACCCATTCTTGGACCATATTATTTTAGAAGATAATAAGCCTAGAATGCTTCCATTTGCCCCAAAATCCCTTCAACATATGCATTGGCCTTTGACCAACAAACCTTTTAAAGGTTGGATTTCAAGAGTGGATGCAAGAGCATGGTTTTTGCAAATGAAACCTTTTCATGACAAATGGTCCAAAAACAAAATATTGCCATTCTTAAGACTAGCTTCTTATGAAGCCATCCCTTTTGACGGAGCTATATCTACTGCCTTATTGGCATACTGGGACCCTACCATCAACTGTTTCTTGTTCCGATGGTGACCAATAACTGTGACTTTAGCTGATATTGCCTTTATTACTGGGACTTCTCCAACAGGTAAATATGGAATTGAACTTTCTATCCTTCACCATGTTAAAGAACACAATCAACTGTACAGTCAATGCTTATCAACTTTTCGCCAGATTGCTAGTCCTTCTGCTAGTGCTAGCAAGTGTGGCTTTCAGAAATTTATTGATTTCTTCCTCAATAAGAATACTAATGAGGAAGTTACTCCTCAAGAGGAAGTACTTTTTCTCACCTTTTCTTTCTCCAAATTGATGATGTTTAGAGATGGAGGAGTAGTAACATTATGGCTATCTTTAGCTGTTAACATCTCCTCTACTTCTGAAGAAGTAGCTTTGGCTCCTGTTCTATTAGGACAACTTTATAGATGTCTTTTCATGAGTAGAGAATCTTTCAAAGGTTTTGGAATTCATACCTCTGAATCTCCCATATTCTCTACTGACAAGGGATTTGGACCCCTTTGGCTCTTGACTTATTGGGGTCATATGTATCTACCCTGCCTAATGGTTATCAAGCCCTTTTTTGCTTTTAAAGCATCTAAGAGTTCAGAGGAGGAAAATCTTTCTTTTGATCCCCTTTTGTTCCTCTCAAGTCTTGATGATTGTAGCTGTTATGGTGAAGTCAGCTTCAATCTTATATCTCCAGACGAAGTTTGGCATCCAAGTTTAATCTTTTCATACTTCTTGGTTTCTAAGTCCAATCCTGGTGTTTGGAATATTTTTCCGGATAAGGTGGCTGTTTCTGTTGCAGACGAAACTTGTGCCATCAAATAATGCCTTCTTTGCTAAAATCCCTGAACATCCACTCTGGTTCCCTAGGGAGTGGAAATTTTTGGGGTAGTGTTCTTAGGTCTAGGGATTTAATAGCTGTCGAGCCTGAATATTTTGGCTTTGAGGCTTATAATCCACAGCTGGTAGCTAGGCAATTTGGATTGGTCCAAACACTAGCTATTCCTTACTTCTTGACCCGTAATGATCCTTGGACTTCAAGGGGTCGTTTTGAAAAAGGTAGAGCCCTTCAGAGCAGAACTCTTGGCCTTACTTCCATGTACATATCTCCTTGGAAATGGATAACTAAAGCTGTTAGAGGCTTCCATCTGTGGTGGGATCATGTTTTCCCAAATGACTCAATGTGTTCTAATGCTTTGGCGAACTTTGAGGATCAGCTCTTCTTAGGCTGTAAGTAATTTTCCTTCCTTAGTTATTTTATAACTTTTTGTAGGAGTAAATATTACTAAACCTTCTTTATGCTCTACTTCTGACTTTTTAGCAAAAGCTGGCAAGAAGAAGTTAAGGGTGCCTGATGGTATGACAATGGAGTCTAGATATGACAAGCTGTATTGGAATACCATAGACAAAAGGGTTCCTCCTCATACCTCTTCAAAGGATGAAGATGATGCTGCTTATGAACAAAGGATCTCCTATGGAGATGTTCAGTCTGTGGATGACATTCAATCCATAGGACCACTGGAGCAGATTGACCCTTTCAAAAGAGCTGCAAGGAAAAGAGATTATAATTGTCTCTCTGCTTCCAAGGACACCCAACCCGAAGGGTTAGTGGAGCACCCTGAGCCTTTTAAGAAGGCTCCTAAGAAGAGAGAAAATGGTTGTAAATCTACCTCCAGGCCTTTAAGACATTCCTACAGGAAACGTCTAAAGTTAGAGGTTTGTTCAGAAATACCACAGTATACCATCTCCTCAGATGAAGATGATGACAAAATCATATCTCAGATTTTCAAAAGGAAACCATGAGTTAAAGCAAGTACGAATCTGACTTTTACTCCTTTTATGAGAAGTTTCACTTTTCTAGCATACTGATTAATTTGTTCCAGGTTCCTCTGGTGCTGATGATAATGAGCCTAAGATTATTAGTGACCTTTCTTTTAAGAAGTCATCACCTCTTGGCTCTATCAACAATCACTAGAGGAAAAAAGCCCAAGGGCTGCGGTCAAAAGGGGCCCAAGGGCTGCGTTTTTTGACCGCAGCCATTGGACTAGCAGCCCTTGGCATTTAGGAAGGGCTGCGGTTTTTAACCGCAGCCCTTGACGCGTTAAGGGCTGCGGTCAAGGCAAAAACCGCAGCCCTTGGTGGGTTAAGGGCTGCGGTTATGGGCAAAACCGCGACCCTTGTTGAGTTAAGGGCTGCGGTTTTGGCCCTTAACCACAACCCTTAATCCACCAAGGGCTGCGGTTTTTGCCAGAACCGCAGCCCTTGTGACCCAAATTTTTTTTTTTTATTTTGCATTTTTTTGTCCTAAATAATTCCAAACAGTTATATATATATTAGTATCATAAATTATGTTTTTTTACACAAATATAGAGAAAACAATAACTGAATTACATTAGTTTGAGGTTGCCCTCAAGTGTTCGAATTGCAATACATGAGCAGGATCACAAGCACAAACTAGCATTACAACAACTCCACCAAGACTAGCATCCGGATCCCTCGAAAGCAACTTCTCTGGAGATGATAGAACCTGGGCAAATAAAACCAAAATCGATATAATTTGGAGGTGAACCAGGGGGGTGTCGGGCGCACGGGGGTGATGGGGTCTTCGCTGGGCGGTGGGGGGCTGGGAGGTGTAGCGGGGGCGGGGGTGCGGGGCGGCAGGGGGCTTGGGGCTGGGGGTGGTGTAGCAAGGGGGCGGCGGGGGGAGCGGGGGTGCTAGGGTAGGGGTGTCTGCGGCGTAGGGGGTAGCAAGGGCGGGGTGGGGGGGCGGCCAGGGGGTGCGGGTCAGGGGGGGTGTAGCAAGGGGGAGTGGGGGCGGGGCTTAAAACAATGACTAAATGCTAGAACTTTGGCTTAAAACGAATAGCGTGAATGTTGTAGCATGAAACTTTTGATACAAAAAAAGTACACAGAGAAAAAGAAAAGAAGAAAAAGAATAGACTAAAAATTTGACAATATCAGATAATAATTGTAATACTTTGGTATTCAACAAGTAAAGTGTAGCTAAAACAACAAATTCATTTCAATGTATGTCTAATAGAACTTATAAACATTCAACCTATAAAGTAATAGGCAAAAGAAGAAAAAAAATCATGACGATTCTTGAAGAATGATGGAGAAATGTAATGTGTAAAAAATATATCAATATGCAACTAATCTTTTTTTCTTGAAAGCTAATTTTTGAGCACCGGATTCAAGCAATTACAATTTACAAGTCGTTAACACTAAAGACCCAAATATAAAGAAACACATCGTCGGATGAAGGCATGAAGCTTACAATTCCTGGAGACAAGACTAAGATATAATTACAGAAACAAGAAAAACACGTACCTAGGATCCATGAAGCTAGTTTGATCCTAGCCACAAAAATATTCCTAAAGCATCTGGGGATGGTACTATAGCATCTGTTTACTTCCACGGATAATTATTTATAGTGGTTACTATCATGTCAAACCAACCACTAATATTATATTTCAAACATACCCAATTTTTTTTGCATTTTTAGTCCTAAATGATCCCTAAACAGTTATATATATATATATATATATATATATATATATATATATATATATATCATTTTCCATTACAAATTATGTTTTTTATACAAATATAAGAAATTTACAAAAATATAGATGCTAAAATATTGGGGGTGGGGGGCGGGGGGGAAGGAAGGTGGGTGGGCTTGGGGGCTGTGCGGGGGGGGGCGTTCGGCGGGGGGAGGGTGGCGGGGCGGGGAGGGCGCAGAAAGAGTGCAACCGGTGGGGCAAAGATTCAAGAATGGGGGGGGTGGGGGAGTGCGGGGGGGAATTGCGGGGGCGGGGGAGTAAAGGTAGGCATGCTTATTATCATAAATTTACAACTATTTTATGCACTACTATATACCTTTACTCTTTTTGTCCATAATTAATTGTTATCTTTGTTCTAATCTCCCATAACCGAAGTTTTTTGACATGATTAAACAAAAAAAAAATGTTCTCTACTTACCCCAAATGTAGTTGAAAATGAATCAACAAACTTAGATGATTATAATACTTTGTCAAACTATATTTGATGACACTAAATGCATAATATTACATTATACCATCATGTTTTTGCATGAATCAAGAGATAAAAAACCATGAAAACATCCACTTAATTGCTTATTAGGCCAACAAATCACACAAATATCAAGCCGCAACCACTTAGATGCATAGTAGGCCAAGAAATCCTACAAAAACCATTAACTAACTAATGTTCACCAACTTTATGCATGAAACAATCAATCAATGCCAAAACGATTCAATAAAACCAACACCATGATCCCAAAGGGGCTACAATGCCCATACTAATTCCTCGAACACTCATCTTCAACTAAGGGGAAAAGGGGGATAAATAAGGTTCATCCTCGAAAAATCAACTTCGGATAGGATGGTTCTAATTTCTAAAACATAATCGGAAAAAGAATTCTAAGATAAGTTAATAGAAGGGGGATAAATAGAAGGATGAGATGGTCTGAGATTGAGTACCTGATCAGTCTTATCCTTGGCAATAACGTCAACAAATGCAGCATCTTTAAGCATCTGATAAAGATAAGTTACATGATTGTTAATATTATGAAATCATGACAACTACAAAGCAAAACGTAAAGAAAGAACATCCAATCTAAGCCAACAGGGGGGTGTGCGGGGGGTTGTGGGAGGGGGTGTGTGGGCGTGGGGAGGGGGTGCGTGCTGCAGGGGGTGCGTGCATGGGGGTGGTGTGCGGGGGCTGTTTAGGGGATGGGGTGCTACGGCAGTAGGTTGGGGGCCGTGGAGCAGGGGGTCTTGCATGGTAGGGGTTGTGTACAAGGGATGTGGAAGGGGGTGTTTATGCGGGGGCGTGGGAGGGGTGTGTCTTGTGGGAGGGGGTGTGTGTGCGGGGGCTCGGGAGGGGGGTGTGTTCTAGACATGTATTATATTGACGTTGGAAGGTGGGGATGTGTTCTTGATGTTTCTTGCGGAGTGTATATATCTATATCTACCTCATGTAAACATACAAGACCCTAAATAAGATTCGGGGAAAGTTCGAAACATTTACAAAGTATTACCCTAAATGTATCGAAAGGCTTTAAGTGAAGCTATTTGCATATCACAACTAAATGCTCATAATACATTAATCCAAGAAAATTTAAGCACAGATGACGCGACAAAAAATGTAATTTCACCAAACAACTAAACCAAACAACATCATCCCAACACATGCCAACCAAATAACAAAACAACCTAATACTCAATATTATAAGAAGCATACTTTAACTTCGGAAGACCAATGATCAAGAGTCCGTAAGCGCACACGAATAATCAAAGCATACATTTCGCCCAAATGCGGATGCTCAACCCGCAACCACCAATACCACATTCATCAATTCTATTTAAACCTCAAATTACAATTGACATAATAGAAATTTCATTAAAAAGATTTCAAAAAAGAAACCTGTGAGACAAACCATCTAAGCTGATAAGCAGCAACAATGGCGTAAGCAAGAGGAGTCCTAGCAGACGCAACAGATATTTCATCAACATAGGGGGAGTGCAGCAGGGGGGAGGGTTGGCAGGGGCTGGGGAGGCTGGGCAGGGGGAGTGCAGCAGGGGGAGTGCAACGGGGGGCGGCAATGGGGGGAAGCATGTTTCTTCATTCAAGTAGAAAAACTCAGGTGTCTGCAACACGATAAGAGCATGTTCTTTCAAATTTTACCACCTCAAATCTTGAATTTAAGATAGCTAAAAAGAGGTGCGAGATCGAAGATACTATACAAAAATACTTCACAAAGCAACTATAATCTAATTCAGTGCTGAACATCCAGACCAGATAATGAAGAGACAGAACAAAAACATTTGCGATAACATCAAGCTCGCAGCTCAGTGAAGACAACAGGTGATGCCAAGAACATAAACCAAAACATGGCTTATCCAAGATCAGCATTAGAGCTCATCAATCAACCATTCATCAAAAGAACATTTTTAAAATAGAAAGGATGCAGACCCCACCCAATCGCACTTTCATCAATGATAGCGATGTTAGGCACCTGAGAGTGTTCTATTTTCCATCAGAACCAATTTAATTGGAAAAAGAAAAAATTAATGCTTACCATCCACATGATCGGGATGGTGATGCGTAACAAACACCACCAACTTTCTCGGTAAAGCCGCAATAATATTCGCAAGCTGATAAAACACAAAACTTCTTTCATCACATCTCGGTTAAAGAATCAAGCCATATTGAACTGCACTTATGGTTGTCTGCAGTATTCTACTCCATCTAAGACAGACCAACTTTTAGAAAGAACTAACAAAATGACATGATTTCACGCAGTATATGTCGAGAATGGAACAACAATTATATTTGAGTAAGCATACATGCAAAAAGCGACCTGAGTGTGAATGTACATGCTTGCAATTTAAGCATTTTGAAACCTCATTTTAACAGACTTCATCATGTAACATTCGTAAACAAATAAACATTCACAAACTCAAATTCATTGCATAATAAGGAACAATTGTTGTAATTCAAAGTAAGTTTTGTAAGATCCTAAAGAAGACCCAAACCCTAAGTTCGACAAAATCAATCAAACAAACAACAAAAAAGGCAAGAATGGGAGTAACTTAAATCAATAACAAAAGAAACTCAAGCCATTGCAAGAAACAATTTCAAACCCTAGATCCACGAAAATCATAAAAAAAAAACAAGCAAAATCAGGTAAAAACTTAAAATTAAAAGAGAGGAGAGAGAATATACCTCAGCGGCGAGGTAGTCCAGAACGGCGTCGAGGTAAACCGGAGCTCCGGACGATCAGCAGTAGTAGTCGTGCGATAAACGAAAGGAGGAGGTGAGTTTATGGATAGCGGCGAGCAGAGGAGATGACAACGGCGGCGGCGAGTAGAGGAGATGACAGCGGCGGCGGCGAAGCGCGAGGCTCCGGCGAACGTTAACTGGGAAAGAGAGAGAAGATAACTGTGCGAGTTAGAGGGAGGGAGGGAGGGAGGGAATTCGTGCGAGTTATTAGAGAGAGGGAGGGAAGCAGTGTGTATAAGTATAAGCGCGCAAAATATTAAAAAAAAAAAGAAAAAAAGAACGTGAAGGGCTGCGGTTTGTAAGAAAAACTGCAGCCCTTTTGTGAAGGGCTACGGTTTTCGGGCTAACAGCAGCCCTTCACTATCAAGTGCTGCATTTTTCAATAAACCGCAGCCCTTGCATCGCAGCCCTTGCGTTTTTTTCCACTAGTGAATGCTCCAGGAGAAGCTTCCCAGGTAGCTGCTCCAGAGTTAGTTTCAAAGGGTGGCTCTATTGATAAATTTGTCATCAATCATCCCATCTCAAGTGGTGCTGCCCCCCAGATGGAAAATGTGGCTACCCTTGTTTTGGAAGGGTGTACTTCCCCCTAGTTTGAAGAAACTGAGCATTTTTATGTGGAATCTCCTGAAGAGGAATTATTTCATCATCTTGACGAAAATCCCTTGGAACCAAGTCCTTTGGATATTGTCATAGCAATTCCTTCTGTTGCTAAAGATGAAGTTCCAAAGACTACTGTCCCTTTAGAGGTTACACCTTTGCAGAGCAATATTGACCTTGTAATTACCTCTGTTTGCAAAGGCTCTTCAACTTCAGCATCTACTTCAGGGACTGGTCTGCCTCTCTTTCCTCATGAATTCATTTTAGATTTCCTTTATATGAGTCCAAGTCCTCATAATACCAGACTTCACTCTCTTGCTAACTTGGCTTCTCTTCTTTATGATGTAGAGGGAAGCATTCAAGGAGCAAGTGTGATGAAAGAGTCTGATGGAAGGAAGGAAATTAGTCTGCAGACAGCTATTATTGTAAGGGATCAACCTGTAAGTGATCAACCCACTTTGGCCAACAGTGATCATTCCAGTGATGAGTCATCGGCACACATAAAACAAGAAGATAAAATCTGGGATCTCTGCTTAACCTTAACCAGCAACCCTTATGATCAGGCTTCTGCACAGGCTCTTAAGCAAATTTTGGAATCCCTGATTTCTCAAGGCTTTGAATACTGGATGCCTTGTCTTGATTATGTTAAGGAAACTCTTGTTCTTCAACAATGTACTGCTGAATCAAGAGTCCAACCTCCAAAATTCTCAGCTCAGAAACTTCAGGAATAGGAGACTTCTTTGGAAGTCTAGGCTAAATCCTTCAAAAATTTCAGTAAGGAGATCCAAGATTCCTTGAGTTCTTGTGATCAGAAACTGAAACTTCTTTCTGAGGAGAGACAATTTTTACAAAATCGCCTAGCTGAGTCATTTCTGAACAATTTACTACATCATTTCTGAACAATCCACTACATCATTTAGACACTCACTATTTCTATAAAATATACATATATTAAAAAAATTATAGAAAACATTGAGAATGAAATTTATCTCTATCAAATAGATTCTATGGAGATTTTCTGCCCTAGTTTACTTTTCATTATACAACGATATAATAGATTTTGATAAAAAGTTGATTAGCTATTTAGTTGCCCCTAGGTATGTTGTCAAAAATCTCTATATAGACAATGTTCCTTGTATAGTTTGATGGAGCAGATCCCTGGTTATCAATGAATATTCGTAGTCCCTCCCTCTAAGTCACCCTTGACACTGCCACATATAGCTGGCCATGGGTGTGCAAATATCATCCTCCCGATGCTTTGTCCCTGTTTTCGAGGTCTCCACTCTTTTGTATCACTATGCCACACAAATTTCTCTGGGAATTGAGCATAAGTGATCCCTGCCACCTCTAGATACCGAGAATTAGCTGCGATCCTTGCTATGAACATTGTGGTATTGATACCTTCCATGTCCAATACAATGTTAATTTGTCTTTTTTCATTGAATGTGATTGTGCAAAGCTGACCGCTAAAAATCTATAATATGTAGTTCACGTAATTAGCTTAAGTGGAAATAAAATATAGGGAAGAAAACTCAATGTGCAAAGTTGACCGCTGACAATCTAGTATATATAACTTTGAATATTCTAATTCTAACATGAGTAGGTTTTATAGAACAACCCTAATTCTAATTGAATCTCTTATAACAACCCTAATTCTAATTGAATCCGTAATTTCAATTGCAGTAGATTACTTTAATACTTTAACCCTAATTCTAGTTGAATCGCTAATTCTAATTGCAGTATGTTACTTTAATACGTTAGTATAGTCAATATTTCCTTTTATATGTTAGTTGAATATACAATTTTAAGTATATTATAAATGGATCTTATTTTAAAGTACTTTTTAAACAATTTTCCATGGTACAAAAATTATAATTTTACGAACTACTTCCTCCGTTCTTTTTCTATTGCAACAATGAGATTTTTACACTATTCACTCACCACTCTTTCACTATCTCTTGTGATTTTTACGTAAGGAAAACTATAGTCATGTGGGATCTTGTTAGATTCGTCTTGATTTATACTTTCAAAATATCAAATTTGTATAATTTTTACTAAAAAGTAATTAAAGATATTAATAGTTAAAGTTGGGCATTGGCAAACGTGAAAACTCTATTATTGCAATAGAAAAAGAACGGAGGTAGTATATATTAAAAGTTATAATCAATTTAGTATATTTAAGTTTTTCATTGTGAACCCAACTCTATTTATTCTTATCCTAAATTATATTTGTAATTTAATCAATTTAGAACGCTATTTATATTCAAAAAAATATGACATGGTACTTAATGAGCCCGACAAACGACGTCCAATGAGAACGCCAAATGTCGCGATCTCATGAAACGCCTTTTGTACTATGCTTTTTCTATTGCAACAATAAAGTTTTAACGTTTGCCAATGCACAACTTTAACTATTAATATATTTAATTAATTTTTAATTAAAAATATACAAATTTGATATTTTAAAAGTATAAATCGAGACGAATCTAACAAGATCTCACATGACCATATTTTTCCTTACTTAAAAATCACAAGAGATAGTGAAAGGGTGGTGAGTGAAAAGTGTAAAAATATCATTGTTGCAATAGAAAAAGAACGGAGGAAGTATATTAGTTATATGATATGATTATATGATTTAGATTTAGATTAGGTGGCCCACTCAATTGTTATCTACAGAAGATTATCATAGACACGTGACACACGTCAACTCATCTCGATCTCATGGTGAGAGCATTTGAACCTTCTCCGAAATGAACATATAAGATGATATTCAACGCGGCGAGCCGGCGACGGTAAACATGCGAAATTGATTATTATTATCCTTATCTGTCACACGGATAAATTAACTTAGCTAATAAGCAATAAACAATATCACTGCTTATATATAAACACCGAAGTAAACCCATAAGAATGTAATCCAACCAACTTCTAATTATAAGATATTATTGTTATCTCATATTATTTAGCATAATCATCTTGAAAATCTTTTTTACTTTAACTAACATTTTGAAAAAAAAGTATAGCAACAATGACTGCTAACCCACATCAAAAGGAGGAAGCACAAAAGGACCCAAGGAAGGAATTGGAGCACCATAAGCACCTTCAACATCTCGGCAAGGCTGCAACTGTTTTTGTCGGTGCTTATGCTATGGTAATTTTAACATACGATTACTATCGTGTGGGTTTTTTTTTTTTTTAAATTATAAAATATAAGCATTTTATTATTATTATTAAATTCAAGGACTAAGGAGATGTCTATGAGGCCGAAGTCTAAATAGACACCTTCCTTGGAACAGTTCTATTATCATGTTGTATTATGTGAAAATCCCGCGTATGAGAGTCACATTAAAGAAGAGGAAAGAGGATAACTAACATATAAGACTAGTGGGCTACTCGTCATTACCAATTGGGTTTTAGGATTGAGCCATGTTGGGCTTATATAATGAGGCTTTCTTTCAACGTGCGCTTGTGTGTTGGCCCGATAAAAATTATCATGTACCATTTGTTTGATTTATTATAATATACTATGATATACATAGTGGTCTATATATAGTTTTCATCAAAAATCAAAATGCAAGAAGTGAAGAGTGTATATCAAAATTACTTCTATGAGCTTAGGAGTGTAGTCTTCATATTATCGTTACATGCACTCCTTTTGTTATTTCTATACACACTATAACATCACTCTCAAGTATCAACCAAGTTATCAAACATATATTTACGACTTTTTTTTTGCCAAATGTTGCCCCTTTAAAGTGACCACTTTGTTAATTGCAGCCCTTTTATTTCAATCTCTTAAATAGCAGCCTCAAATAAACCAAACACTTTAATGTTGCAGCGCAAATCCAACCAATCTTCACGCCTTTTGGGCTGCAACTTTAAAGTGTTTGGTTTATTTGAGGCTCCAATTAAAGAGATTGAAATGAAAGGGCTTCACGCCTTTTGGGCTGCAAATTTAAAGTGTTTGGTTTATTTGAGGCTCCAATTAAAGAGATTGAAATGAAAGGGTCACGCAATTAACAAAGTGACCACTTTAAAAGGCTGCATTTGGCAAAAAATTCTATATTTATTCTTAAACTAACTTTTTTTTACATACGTACATTTCCTTGTGAATATTTGTAGCATGAGAAGAAACAAGCCAAAAAAGACCCAGAGCATGCTCACAAGCACAAGGTAAAATAAGGCATAGCAGCTGCAATTGCAGTTGGGGCAGCTGGTTTTGTATTCCACGAACATCACAAGAAGAAGGAGGCCAAACATGAGCTTAAGCAACACAAGAAGCATCATCACCATCACTAATGTATCATGTAGTTTTACCTTGATTGCTACACGTACCTACTGGATCATATTGTATAATTTATGAAGTATTATAGTTTCAATTGATTTTCGTATATATATATACATATATATATATATATATATATATATATATATATATATATATATATATATATATATATATATGTGTGTGTGTGTATATATACATATATATATATGTGTATATATACATGTATATATATACATATATATATATGTATATATACACATATATATATATATGTATATATACACATATATATATATATGTATATATACACATATATATATATATGTATATATACACATATATATATATATATGTATATATACACATATATATATATATGTATATATACACATATATATATATATATGTATATATACACATATATATATATATGTATATATACACATATATATATATATATGTATATATACACATATATATATATATGTATATATACACATATATATATATGTATATATACACATATATATATATGTATATATACACATATATATATATGTATATATACACATATATATATATATATATATATATATATATATATATATAGTACTTCTTTAATTTGACAAATATTCACTTAACTTTGATCTAATCTTTTTAGGTTTTTCAGTTTATGGTCTTGCTTCTACAATTAACAGATTCGTTATAGGAATTCACTTTGAAAATGACTAACTAAGTCATGAAAAAACTAGACTAATGTTTTTGATAGAATATAAATATAGTTAGGATATATTTTGTTCTTAGAATTCTAATCTGGATAGGTTTCCTAATCATAATAGCATTATCCTAGGATGTATAACTATAAATATTGATCAACGGTAATCACTCCAATTAAGGAGTTTTCCCAAATCTAGCATGGTATCACAACTTTAGGTTCAATAAAAAAAAAAATTATTCCCTGCGCTTGCACCCTTTTGTGCGCCTAAGCTTCAACCTCCATGGCACCCGCCGAACAGGCCGAGCCCTCAAAAAACCGAGCCCCCCACCACTGAATTTCACCCCGCACATTCCATCACTAATATAAAAAATTGTATCCCCTTAATTCTTGATCGTGAAAAAGTTCAGTATTCCAATTGGGTTGAGTTATTTGAGTGTCATGCTCATGCCTTCAATGTTTTAGATCACATAAACGATGACGCCAAGCGTCTTGCTGACAACTCCGATGCGTTGTGGGCGTGTCTTGATTCCAATGTTAAATAGTGGATATATGGTACTATTTCCTCTGAACTATTACAAACAGTTCTTTGCCGTGGAGATTCCGCGCAATAAATCTGGGACAAGTTATAGGCAATTTTTCAGGATAACAAACACACTCGGACAGTGTATCTTGAAAGTCAGTTTAATGCCCTTCACTTGAATAATTTTTCTGATGTCTCATCCTATTGCAAACAATTAAAGAATTTTAAGGATCAACTTGCCAACCTTGATCAACCAGTTTCGGAGCAAAAACTGGTACTTAGGCTTGTTTCCGGTCTCATCAATACTGATTTCGATGTTGTGGCTACAATTATACAACAAACATACCCTTTACCGTTGTTTGAATCTGCAAGATCTCGCCTTTTGCTTGAGGAATCCCGCCATGCCAGGACATGACAACACAAGGCTTGTCCTTCGTCACCCAAGGACCACCGTCGGCATCACCAACCACCACCGCACCACAACCTGCAGCAGCACAATCCGCAAGGTCAGCGTAGGGGTGATGGTAGGGGTCGTGGCAGAGGGGGAGGTCGTCGCGGCAGGGGTCGTGGCCGAGGCACCCAACCACAAGCACAACAGACTGCCCAGCAGTCCTCGCGCTAGCCCACATAAGTCGTGGCCTGGCTCGCATCCCCAGCAACAGGCCCAATGCGATCCTGGTCTATCTCCGTACCCCCCGACAGCCTTCCAATGCATATCGGGCCCCTGCCCCTGCTCCATATAGGCCCAGCCCTGCCCTGCGGTATGCGCCCCACGGCCTTTACTCCTGTTATCCAGAATATGGGCCTCAAGCCTACTATGCTACTCCTTCTCCTTATTCGGATCACGGGCCACTCATGACTCCTACGGAATTAACCAATGCTTTCGATACGATGACTCTTCCGCTGGACAACTCTTGGTAGATGGACTCGGGCGCGACATCTCATATGACAAACTCGTCAGGTACTCTCTTGCCCTTGTTTAATTTAAGACTCCTAATCATATTTTGGTTAGTAATTGTCATCGCATTCCTATTCTTGGTTATGGTCAAACATCCCTCCCGACTCCTCACCATCCTTTACCCCTTCGTGATGTCCTGTTTGCCCCACAAATCATCAAAAACTTAATCTATGTCCGTAAATTCACAACTGATAATAATGCATCTATTGAATTTGATCCTTATGGTTTTTCTGTGAAGGACCTCCGCACGGGGAATATAATAGTGAGATGTAATAGTTTGGGGGAGTTATATCCAGTGACCACTCAACCATCTACATGTCTAGCAACCGCCCTCACGGCCACCTCATCAACCACCTGGCATGATCGTCTTGGACATCCAGGATCTCAAGTTTTAAGCTTTCTTAGGTCTAGAGATTTAATAAATTGTAATAAGGAGCATCACACCGATTTTTGCAATTCTTGTCAAGTAGGAAAACATCTTCATTTACCGTTTCATGAATCCACTAGTACTACTCATTTTGCTTTTGATATCATTCATGCTGATTTATGGACCTCTCCTATTTGTGGTGCTCAAGGTCATAAATATTATTTAGTACTCTTGGATGATTTTACTCATTTTGTGTGGACTATTCCTCTTAAATTTAAATCTGAGGTCTATCATAATTTCCTTCATTTTCAACAATATGTCCACACCCAATTTGAGCGTCCCATTAAAGCTTTCCAATGTGATCATGGTCGAGAATTTGATAATAGCCCTTTTAAATTATTATGTGCCCAACATGGCATTATTTTTCGCTTCTCTTGTCCTCATACTTCATCACAAAATGCAAAAGCTGGACGCATGATTAAAACTCTCAATAACTTGTCTCACACTCTATTATGCCATGCCTCTATTCCTCCTCAATATTGGGTAGAATCTCTTGAAACGGCCACCTACCTTGTCAATCTCTTACCTTCTAAGACACAAAATAATATTCCTCCTTCTGAAATATTGTTTAAAATTACCCCCTCTTATGACCATATCAAGGTGTTTTAGGTCTCTTTGCTTTCCCGATTTAACAGCTACCACCCCGCACACATTAGCCCCTCGTTCTACTCCATTTTTTTTTCTTGGGTATCCTTCACATCATCGGGTGTATCGGTGTCTAGATATTGTCATAAATAAAATCATCATCTCTCATCATGTTACCTTTGATGATAATACATTTCCTTTTAGGAATTTGGACTCCTTTAAGCAACCTGATTATACCTTTCTTGATGAATCTAGGCATGGCCCTTTATTACTTCCCTATTGGTCTGCCCCTTCCACTTCCACTGCAGGCCCAATCCCATAAATTGTTGCTCACACGCGGATCCCAGGCCCAGCAGCCCCATCCGCTGCTCCTCATTCTCCCCCGCGTGATCCAGGCCCAATAGCACCCCCCTTCCTTCTCCACGCCTCTGCGTGGCTCTCCTAGGCCCAGTAGTGGTTCAGGCCAAACAACACCCCATTCTTTCTTCTCCACTCCTCCGCGTGGCTATCCCAGGCCTAACAGCCACCTAACCCCCTGCCTATTGGGGACTCAAGCCCAGCATCACAGCCAACCTCAGTACATCCCCCCTCTCTGTGGCTTGCCTCCTCTTTGGCCAACAAGGCCTCCCCCTTCCCCGCATCCTATGCGTACTCGGTCTCAGTCCAGAGTTCACAAGCCCCTTCTTTTCCCCTTCATCGCTCTCCTATACCAAAATCTCACAAAATAGCCTTGACTGACCCGAATTGGAATGTGGCGATGCATGATGAATATAGTGCTTTAATTAATACAGGGACATGGGAATTAGTACCTAGGCCTATGGGGGTGAATATTGTAAATTGCATGTAGATTTATACTCACAAAGAAAATGATAAAGGTGACCTTCAAAGGCACAAAGCTCGTCTTGTTTGTGATGGCAGGTCTCAGGAGGTTGGTGTGGATTGTGATGAAACTTTTAGTCCAATTATTTGTCCGGTTACTATTCGTACAGTGCTAGGGTTAGCTATGGCTCCTAATGGGTCTATTCATCAGTTTGATGTTAAAAATGCCTTTTACATGGCGACTTACAGGAAACAGTGTATATGCATCAACCACCTAGTTTTGCTGATAAAAGGTTCCCTCATTATGTTTGTCGCCTGCGCAAGGCTCTTTATGGACTCAAACAAGCTCCCCGGGCTTAGTTTCACCATTTTGCGCATTTTCTTCTTCAAATGGGATTTGTTGTTGCTAAGAGTGACAACTCTTTATATACTTTTCGTCAGGGTAACGATATGACTTATCTTCTTCTCTATGTTAATGATAATATTTTTTACACATCGTCTGATGCTTTGCGGGATCGTATCATTACTCATTTGACATATGAATTTCATATGTCTGATTTGGGGCTACTTAGTTATTTTTTAGACATTTCAGTTACTCGCACTCCTTCCTACATGCTTCTTTCTTAGAAAAAGTATGCATAAGAAATATTGGAGCGCCTAGGTATGGGGACATGTAAGCCTGCAGCGAATCCTGTTGACACTAACTCTAAGCTTGGTGCAAATTCGAATCCACCGGTCGCAGATCCGACTCATTATCGCAGTTTAGCAGGTGCTCTGCAGTACCTCACTTTTACTCGACCAAATATTGCTTATGCAGTACTGCATGTATGCCTTTTTATACATGATCCCAGGGAGACTCATTATAATGCATTAAAATGCATCCTGCGTTATATTCAGTGAACCATTGATCATGGATTACATTTATATCCTACTACTTAGTTGCTCTTGATCACATATACTGATGCTGATTGGGGTGGGTGTCTTGACACTCGTCGTTCTACTTCCGGTTATTGTTGTTTTCTTAGGGATAACTTAATTTCTTTGCAGTCTAAGCGTCAGCCTACTTCCGGTTATCCGGGTTTTGCATGTTCCTACTAGGTATCAGTTTGCTGACCTATTCACTAAAGGTCTTCCACGAAAATTATTTTCGGAGTTTAAGTCCAGTCTCAGCGTTCGCCCTCCTTCCGCTCCGACTGTGGGGGTGTGATAGAATATAAATATAGTTAGGATATATTTTGTTCTTATAATTCTAATCTGGATAGGTTTCCTAATCATAATAGGACTATCCTAGGATGTATAACTATAAATATTGATCAATGGTAATCACTCCAATTAAGGAGTTTTCCCAAATCTAGCAGTTTTTAGTTTTTACTATAAAAGTCGATAAAAAATTTCGGTAAATTTTTTTGTATAACCGTGGGAGCAATAACTACACCTTTAAACCCTAAGACAATATAATGTAAAATATTTAACCTTCGTATAGATCTTAGCCAACACGTTGGTAGCTAACACTAGCTATTTTTATGAGATATTCATGAGCTTTTAGTTCTAAACCATTTACACGCAAGTCAATGAAACACTAATACCATTGATATACAAAGCATAAATGATGATACATGTTGCATGTCACTATTAATGAAGAAAATTAACTCATGTAACATAATTTGAGAAAACTAAAATTACTAGTGTTATCTTGATGCTTTCCTCCTAAACCTATACTAAGGCTTAAAATTTATCCGACGCAGTGCTCTCCTCTCAGATCCTACCTTATAAGAGCCATAGTAATTTAAATCATCACGAAATTTATCTGGATATAGCATGAGCAATGTTTTTAAAAATATAGGCAAATTTTTCGCTGAGTGTTGTTAACTTTCAAAACAGGGAAACATGTCGACACGCGAAACGCTGACCAAAATCATGTTTCCATGCATCGATATTGCTCATAGTTTCCATCCGAGTTGAAACTATTTCCATCTAACCTCAGTTCGGATAGTATTATATTATTACAGACTAGGGAGCGCGTTACAATATTTTCGAGATTGAAGTTACATCTTTCATCCTTCCTTGATGCCTTTGCAATGTTGTCGGCGAACGAATTGTAACTGCATGCTTGATGCTAAGATATGGCTCCTTCTTTTGGCCTTGGAGCATCCTGCATTTTTGTATAATGTTTGTTAGTTTCTCATTGCACGCTTTGGAATTTATATCCCCACTGCTGTTGGATTTCGAGCACAAAACATAGACAAAACTCACAAAAGAGGAAAATAAAAAGTGTAATCTATTGAATAACTTGAACTCAGCTTACAATGCATATAAATAGGAAATGAAACAAAACAAAGCAACTACTTCCATTACTTATGTGAGTGGTTGACATTTAGGGAATTCAAACTAACTACTGACATAATGCTCCTGAATAATAGCAACTAACAATTGACTGTTTGACTCCAACTCACACGTGCTTGAATGTTGAATCACATTTCAACACCTCCCCGTGATTCAAATTCTCTCATTCCAATCTTCTCCATGAAGAATCTATGTTTTGCTTGACGCTATGCTTTAGTGAACAAATCAAAATGTTGATAATGTGTTCCACAAAAGCTTAATTCAACCATGTCTTTAAGTACCAGTTTCCTGATAAAGTGATGTTGGATGTCTATATGCTTTGTTCTGGCATGAAAGGCAGGATTTTTTGTCATGGCAATTGCTGACTTCTTGTCACACCACAACTTAGTTGCACCTCCTTGTTCACTGCATAAGTCCTTAAGCAATTTCCTTAGCCACATTGCTTGCCTTCCAGCTGCTCCTGCTACCACATACTCTGCCTCAGATGAGGATAGAGCTACTATGTCTTGCTTCTTTGAACTCCATGTGACTGCTCCTGATCCAAAACTAAACACTGAGCCAGAGGTGCTTTTTCTATCATCTAAGCAACCTGCCCAGTCAATATCAGTATAGCCCAGCAGGCTAAAATTCTCTACACTCTCATACCATATTCCATAGTTCACACTTCCAACTACATATTTAAGTATCCTTCTTGCTGCTCCAAAGTGTTGCTTAGTTGGATTGTGCATATACCTTGATAATACACTCACACTAAAGGCTATGTCAGGCCTGGTGTGTGTGAGATATAGTAGACCTCCAACCATGCTCCTGAACTGCTTCTCATCAGCCTTGCTTGTTCCATCTTCTCTCTGAAGCTTCTCATTTGTATTCATAGGTGTTCCTGTAGTTTCTTCAATGCTGAAGTTCTTGAGCAGATCTCTTGCATACCTCCTTTGACATACAAACACCCCTATTTTTCCTTGATTCACTTCCAACCCAAGGAAATAATGTAATGTTCCTAGATCAGTCATCTCAAACTCACTCATCATTGAGTGTTTGAATTCATTTAACAACTGTTGTGCAGAGTTGAAATAGATGATATAGTCAACATAGAGACATACCACTATGAAATCGTGTGCTCCTTGCTTCTTGATGTAGAGTGTAGGTACGTTTTCACTCCTTTCAAAGTTGTTGTTGATAAAAAAAGCATCAATCTTGTTGTACCATGCTCTAGGTGCCTGTTTCAGTCCATAAAGTGCTTTGCACAGTTTGTAAACTTTCTCTTCTTCTCCTTCTTTGATGAACCCTTTTGGTTGCTCAACAAAAAATTCTTCTTCCAAGTCTCCATTCAAGAAGGCTGACTTGACATCCAATTGAAATACTTGCAGCTTTAGCTGTGCAGCAAGTGCAAGTACAACTCTTACAGTCTCAAATCTTGCAACAGGTGAGAAGGTCTCTTCAAAATCTTCTCCCTCTTGTTGTGCATATCCTTTGGCAACAAGTCTAGCCTTGTGCTTTTGGACACTTCCATCTGTGTGGTATTTTGTTCTGAAAACCCACTTCAACCCAATTAAATTATTCTCTTTTGGAAGATCCACCAGTTGCCATGTGTTATTCTTCTCAATAGACTTCATTTCTTCCTTCATTGCTGCCTGTCATTCTTCTTTCACTTCTGCTTCTTCAAATGTTGCAGGTTCAGTGACTAGCTACAAGGGCAAAGTCACATCTTCCACATATCTCTGCTAAAGTTCTTGTCTTCCTTGGAGGAGATTCGTTTGATGAATCTGAGGAAACATAACTAGCAAAATCTTCTACATTGCTTATAGGACTATGTGGTCCTGTAGGGGAGTTTGGAGGAGATAGCACCTCTTCTTCTACAACTGAAAATTTGGGTCAGCTATTGTTGTATCAAAGATAACAATAGACTGGCTTCCATCACTTATTTCTTCATGCTTCCAATTCCACACTCCATCTTCATTAAAGATGACATTCCTACTAATGATCACTTTACCACTAATAGGATTGTACAGCCTATATGCTTTGGATTGAGCAGAATATCCAATAAAAATGCATTTTACAAATTTTTCATCTATTTTGGATCTTAACTTAACTAAGGTGTATGCAATACATCTAAATGTTCTAAAATGACATACATGTGGTCTCTTCCCTCTCCAAACTTCATATGGTGTTTTTCCCATGTATGACTGCTCTTATTGGAGAAACATTGAGAATGTACACTGCTGCTGCTACTGCTTCACTCTACAATTCATTTGGCAAGCCTTTTGCCTTCAACATACTTCTTGCCATTTCAACCACATTTATGTTCTTCCTTTTTGCCACTCCATTTTGCTCTGGAGTATATGGTGCAATTAGCTCTCTCTCCTGATTCCTTCTACTTCACATAACTCAGTGAATTCATGTGAGGTGAACTCTCCTCCTCTATCTGTTCTTAGAGCTTTGATTTGTTTCCCATGTTGCTTCTCCATCATCACTTTGAACTTCTTGAAATTTGGAAAAGCTTCTGACTTGTTTTGCTGAAAGAATACCCAGCTCATTCTACTGTAGTCATCAGCGAGTAAGAAAAAAATACTTACTTCCTCCTAATGATTGAGTTTGCATTGGCCCACATAGATCAACATGTAGCATTCCCTAGCATTCACTTGCTCTCCATGTATTTCCACTTGAAAATAACCCTCTAGATTGCTTGCCATATATACACCCTTCACACAGCTCAAGTTCACCCATTTGTGGTAACATATTACCATTTCTTTCTCAGCCAGCAGCTTCAAACTCTTCATATTCAGATGGCCATATCTCAAATGCCAAAGCCTTGCATTTTCATACACCTTCTTGCAGATTTAAAAGTACACATCCTATTCTTTCCCATGGCCACCTTGACAATTGATTCCTGAGCTTCCTTATCTTTAATGATACAGTACTCATTTTCAAAGAGCACTGAATATCCAAAGTTCACCAGTTGTCCCACACTCAGCAGATTGTGAGCCAAGTTTGGAACATATTGAACATCATACAGTAATTTGATGTTCCCTTGTTCAGTTTTGAGAGCTATTGTCCCCTTTCCTTCAACATTGAGTTGTTTTCCATCACCAAGTGTGACTTTGCTCTTCAGTCCGTCATCTAACTCTCTGAACATAGCTTTTGTGCCTGACATGTGATTTGAACATCCACTGTCAATGTACCAGGAAGTTTCTTCCTTGGTTTCAATAGGTTTGACTGCTATGAACAACTTCTCTTCTTGTTCTACATAGTTAGACTTTTGCTCAGTCTTTTGTTCTCCCTTTTCTCATTTTTATTCCAACAATTTATCTCATTATGGCATGGCTTCTTATAGTAGTAGCATTTAATAGTGCTCTTGTAAGAGTTTTGCTCTCTTCCTTCATTTCCTTGCCATCTACCTCTGCCTCTACCACCAAACCTTCCTCTACCTTCCTCTTCCATTGAACTGTTTGGATTTATCTCAATTATGAGATTCATCCTTCACTGAAAAGGCATTCTCTTCCTTCTTTTCAATTGATCTATTCAATCTCTCTTCATGGGCTTGTAATGATCCCATTAATTCTTCAAAGGTATATGTTTCCCTATGCTTGGACTCCTCAATTGCAGCCATGTACAACATGATCATATTGCTTGGTGAGACTTCTCAGAATCTTACCAACAATGTGCTCATTGCTCATCTCTTCTCCATAGGCTTTCATCTGGTTCAGAACTCCAATTCCTCGAGAAAGATACTCTTATTCTTTCTCCTTCATAAGGGAATTCTCAAACTCCCTTCTTATATATTGATTGCAGCTTAACTGTAATCACCTTCTTATCTCTTAAGTACTCTTGCTTTAGAGTACTCCAAGCTTCATGAGATGTGGATGCAGATGCTATCCTAGGGATGATCTCAACATCCAAGGCTTGCTGTAACATAGACAAGGCCTTGGAATCTTTCTTTCTTTTCTCTCGAAGTGCCTGATCTGGTTGCCAGTATCATCATCTTCAAAACCATTTTCAACTAATCCCCACAGCTCTAGGGATATAAATAGAGTTTTCATTTTCAAACTCCAGAATTGATGAGCTATTGTTGTTTGATCCAGTAGATTACATCATGATCAAACCTCACTTTTACCCGTGTTTCCCTTGTGTTTAAACTCTCACTTTCCTCACAATTCCCTGAATATGAACCCGGAATTACTTTAGCTCTGATACCAATTGTTGGATTTAGAGCACAAAACTTAGACAAAACTCACAAAAGAGGAAAATAGAAACTGCAATCTATTGAATAACTTGAACTCAGCTTACAATGCATCTAAATAGGAAATGAAACAAAACAAAGCAACTACTTCCACTACTTATGTGAGTGACTGACATTTAGGGAATTCAAACTAACTACTGACATAATGCTCCTGAATAATAGCAACTAACAATTGACTGCTTGACTCCAACTAACACGTGCTTGAATGTTGAATCACATTTCAAAACCTGCTCTTTTCACTACAATAAAAATCGCCTATAGAGGCAAGGTAGATTTGCCTCTGAAACCAAAGATGTAGCCTCTAATTGCTTTTTGAAGCAAATTAGTGGTTCCCTCTAATAGTTCCGTCGCTAATTAATGGTTGCCTCTAAAATTCCCTTTTTGAGGCAATATAACTTGTTGCCTCTAAAAGACTATGCATTTAGAGGCAACCATAGATTCTTGCCTCAAAATATAATTAGAGGCAACCACATATTCTTGCCTCAAAATATAATTAGAGGCAATATGAAACATTGCTTCTAAAAATTACATATATTTACGGGCAACCATATAATTTTTGTTCACAATATAATTAGAGGCAATATAGCAAGTTGCTTCTAAAACTACATATATTTAGGGGCAATCATATAATTTTGCCTCGAGATGTAATTAGAAGCAATATAAAAATTTGTTTTTGAAAATTTATATATTTTTCAACAACCATATAATTTTCACTCAAGATATAATTAGAGACGATGTCTTATTTTTCAAATAATGATATTCACATGCAATTTGAGACCTGTCATGAAAGGTGTTTAGATACACCGAAAATAATTTAGCGTATTATTTTGTACATTTCTAAGCACGATCACCTATAAGAAGTAACCTTGACAAAATTGCAAAAGTAAACCAACAAATTTCATGGAAATCAAAGATTTATTAATTCCAAGAAATATTACTAAACAAAAGCAAATATACTATAGTAAAATCTCAAAAACTATAGTACAATCTAAACCAAATAAAACGTTGTATGCCGTACAATAAGCTACAAGCCCAAAACTAACAAAAACTACCAAAGTCAAACCAAGTCAAAATTGGTCTTCATCACTAGCTGAACAAAATAGTAGAGTAGATAGCATAACAGCAACAACAGTAATACCTCATAGTCGACCAAAGTCATACAACACTTCATTTGTTTGCATTTCACCACACTCTTCATCCTCATCATCATCATCAACCTGCCATTTTAGAATTAAAATGTACTATTAATAATAAATGAAATGTTTATTTAAACAAAAAATATAATGAACCTTCTTGTAAATGTGTGAGGGTTGCTTTAATTGTTTGTGCTTCTTTTGCTCCATGTTTTGCTTGTTTTTCATTGTTCGATCTTGTTCCTAATAACTTGGCAACTGACATCGGTGCAATAAAGTATTCGTTTCCCTCCTCCTTTGATCTCGTTACTTTTAACCTAAAAAATTCTATAATAAAATGTAGGGATAAATTAACATATTAATCTAGAAATCGCAAAACAGTAGTAATAGTGATAAAAAGAAGAAAAAGAAGTGCAGTTAAAGTAGAGTAATCGGGGACAATCTTGCCTGAGAATCAGGCAAAGTCTTGAAGAAGTATAGCAATACAAGAAAATTAGAAAGGTTCAGTGATGCTGACAGTGTGAAGTTACCAAGGGTTATACTATGAGGCAACCAAGATAAACTTAGCTATATAGGAATCCCCGTAGTTACAGTCGATAGCAATAAAATTTAGTCCGAAAATCCTTAAACCACCAATCTCTAAGGTACATAATCCCATTCCCATCCCAATCTGTGAAGACGACATGTGATCTTTTAGTTTAAGTGGAACATGAACAAAACTGAAACGCTGCATATCCATATTCATAAACTGGAACTAAATAATTCAGACAGAGCTAAAAGAAAGGCGGCAAAGTGAAGTAATAGATTTAGGCCCCCTCCTCCAGCCCACCCACCAATAATCTTGTAAGAGAATGTTATTTCTATTTCCATCAAAGGTGACATTCCTTATTAACCTTTTCCTCATTCCCTCTTAGATACGTGCTGCAAGTTTACAGCACTCCAGAATATAATTTGCACTTAAACTAAAAGATCACATGTCCCCAATTACTCTACTCTGTTTGCACTCTTCATTTTTCATTCCATGGTACTATAAATGCCGAAATGTATATGGATTACATTTATAGTCCCATGGAATCGAAAATGGAGATGAAACTAAGTATAGTATATGCCCATAAAGATAAGGAGTTCAACACAACTCCCCCTCGATTCTCACAAATGACACTCAAAGAAAGATGGTTCGATCATTAAAAAGACAATCACGACTTCGAGTAAAACCAGCTAAAGGGTGGTGAACTCTAAAAAAATGATTAAGAACATTTAGACACCGAACTGGAATTATACCAATATTTAAACTAAACTGTAATTAAACCAATATTTAAACTAAACTGAAATTAAACCAATATTAAACTAACATTCTCGGTCCGGGTTTCACAAATTTTGTAGTTCATGGACAAACACAAAGAAGTGTAGACATTCACATCATATCACACATCGTAGCCAAGTTTTGGAGGTAGAATCTACAACAGCAGCAACAGAACTGCTACAACTACAAGAATACTAATGTGAGAGTCGTCATTGCAAGTTAACTAACCAAGAAAATAAACACATAGCTTGAAAATAATAATCAATTTGGGATACCCCAGTTGGTGGGTGACTAGTTTGTTGGGGATCAAGGGTAATCTAAGATAAAAACAAACATCAAACTAAGAGTAGACAGGAATACCAAGCAAAAATTAGTGGTCAATTTTCTGAGACTAAAAGCATAAGTATTGGACAGTATGGAGCATAAAGAATACAATATATTTTCTAAAGCATAAGGAATACAAGTTCGCATAAGCAAAAGTAGATCAATTCGTTATTAATTTTCGTCTGACCCAATACGAAACTGATTCACATCACAAACAATGATAATTCAGCAGCATCAATATCACACAACCAACAACCACAATTCATCATCAAATTATTAACCATTATTCACGATTCAAAGGAACGAAATCAAGATCAAAGAAATGAACCCTGCTTCAAGTAATTATTTGACTTCTACAGCTGCCGCAGTGTTTCTTTCGGGGCCTTGATGCCTCAACTTCTGTTTGACTGGCTTGAATCCTTCCTTGATGTTGAGCTCGTGGCACATGACTTTGGGGTCGAGTCCAGGCATTTATGTGGCTTCGTAGGCAAAGACGTCCTTGTACTCTGTGAGTACCTGAATGATTTCCTTTCTTGTTTGAGGGTCCATGGCCTTGCCTACTCTTAAAGTCCGACCGAGTCTTTCGTCAATGATGCAGACCAAGAAAATTTCTTCAACTGACTTTGAGGCACTGGTTCAAAAGATATGTGCCAGAATTAGAGTGTGGAGCAGTAGGCACCTTTCATATAGTAGAAGACTACAACTGGTTAACTCTATGCTTATGTCCATATGTGTGTATTGGTGTTAGGTTTTTATTTTGCTTAAAGCGGTTATTAAGAAGATAAACATTGTATGTCTTCACTTTTTATGACATGGCACTTATGATAGCAACAAACATGGCTTAGTTGCTTGGCATTCTGTTTCTCTTCCTAAGGATTGTGGGAGTTTGGGCATTAGTAATTTCTTGCTTTGGAACCAAGCTGCTGTGGGGAAGTTAGTATGGGCTATTGAAAAGAAAGCTGACAGTATATGGGTCAAATGGGTACATGCAGTCTACATCAAAGAGAGAAATTGGCATGATTATCATCCCCTACATCTGGCTAGTTGGATCTGGAAATGCATTTGTAATGTGAAAGAAGGGCTACTTTCCACTATTAGGCAAAATGATGGGACTCAATACAACATTAAAAGGGTTTATAAAGCTTTATTGCCAACTGCTGAAAAAGTACACTGGCTGCTGGGGTCTGGAACAGGTATTATATTCCTAGCACAAATTTATTTTCTGGCTTGCAATGAGGGATAGATTATCCACTAGGAGCAGGCCGGCCAAGATAGGTGTTGCTTCTAGTGATCAGTGCTGCATCTGTGAGAATGTTGTTGAAACTACAAAACATCTATTTTCGAATGTTGCTTCAGTGCTACCTGTTTTGCAGCTACTAAAAGCTGGTTGGGGGTAAGACTCCCTACTTTAACTGCGCCTGGAATGGTTCAGTGGCTACACAGGATCTTAAAAGGGGGGAAAGTTAGAAGAGTTGTTGTATTTGCTGCTATGGCTGCTATCATATACAACATTTGAAGGCTAGGAATGACGCCTTATGGTCCAGTAGGGTTCCTATGGTTTCTGCTACTGTCAAGCATATTTAATTCTGCGTGAAGGCAATAATTTCTCAAATACTTAGTAAGAAATCAAGTGCATAGATCAAAATTGATTGATTCTTTGTAATTGTGTTTATTTAGCCTTGTATAGCTATTTTTTTGAGTTCTTATTTTGAACTCTGTTTTGGTTTTGTGCTTGTGTTGGCTTTTTATGGGAGTCCTACCTAGTAGGTTTGCCACCCTCACTAGCACTTAGGTTATATACTGATTTTGTTGAAGCAATATATCTTCTTTCTTGCCTTTCAAAAAACTGTATAGATATAGAAACATAAAAATTAGAGGTTGGAATATACAAGAGCATTAATTTCTTTAAAATCAACATCATGAAAGTAGATTGTTAGTATAATAAGAAAAAAAGTTAGGAATGACCCTCAGGAATTATACCTTTATCGCTTGGGTCTTGAATAACGATCCGTAGTAAGAGCAATCTTGCAGCTTAAATGGAGATTTGATGGAAATTTGAAGGTGTTTGAACATGCTTGAAGTGTTTTGAGAGTATTTTCTTAACTAGTATGAGAGCGTAGGAAAGCGTATGTCGAAGTGTATGAAAGCCGAGTAGAACATGCACGAGGCTAATATTTTTAGGAAAACAATTATGAAAATCGCGCAGTAGATAGAAAATTGTGGTGCGCTTAGCACAAGGAGCGTGCGCTTCGCGCAGGCTCCTTGCGTTAGCAAAGGTTCTTCTACACTTCTTTGTTTCGTTGACTGTCTTGAAGTTGTGTGCATGCATCCTCGTGTGCTTGACACATCCGACTGCGCATTGCGCAACCGCATATCTGACTGGATTATGTTTATTAAAAGATCCCTTTTTATTTTTGATTAAATAATATCTTTTAGATTCGGAAGTCATTTATTTAAGGAATAAAAAACTGGTTTTCTTCATATCTTTTTAGAATACTTAAAACAATTGTCAAAAATGATTAATATTTATCAAAAGTATAATTAATTATCAGAAATAATTAATTGACTTTTCGAAAATGGGCTTTAAAATGCAATTAATTATCATGAATAATTAACTAGGCTTTTAAAACTTGTTGTAGAATAAATTAATAGACTTTACGTTCTTAAAATGATTTTGGGCATAGGTTTTTAGATTGTTCTCCTTTGGACCGGGCCATTATGACGAAGATATGTTTCTTCATTGGGTATTGAATGGGGAGACACTTTTTTCATTGCCCTAAAAAAGTCTTTGTTCAATAGATTTCTGTAATAACCCGCTTCTCCGAGCTGCTAATGAAACACACTCGACAACTATAAACTAAAATTAACTCTTAAATAAATAAAATCACAGCTGTATATATCCTTAATTACATTAATAACTCCACTAAATTCCCAAAATATACAGAATGAAATATCTTTGAGAACTATTCTCAAATCAACTAATTAAAATACAAACTCAATTCTTAATCCACAATGACATCTTGATCTCGCTCCATTTTGGCTTCCAAGCACTCAAAACACAACCTGCAAATTCAGAGAAGAATACAAAACAAACAATATTCCAAAATGAGTGAAAAACTCTTAACTTTTACTTCAGTCCGTTAAAGATAACTTTGATTTATCAACCAATTTCTTTACGTTACGATGTTGGCATAGCTCATTCTCTTAAACAAATCACTGGCAAGTACAGGATTTAGACAAACGCCGCTTCCAAGGTTCGTTATGGAGCACAATATTACTACCCCCAAGGTTCGTTATGGGGCATAGTTGATCATATTAGGTCTAAAGGGTAACCATCCTCCGCCATTACCTTACCTACCTTTTATTTTCAGTTCACAAACTAAGCCAGCAAAACGATTGTGTATTCATAACCATCCAATAACATTTCCACAATCAACACCTTCATAAGTAAATTATTTTACTGAACATAGTACAAACTTATATATATACGAAAACAAAACATAGAGATTCACACACACATGGGCATAAGTAAATTATTTTACTGAACTTGCTGAATAATGGCATCACTTTCATTATTAATCTTGATCTCACAACCATAACTATAATTACTACGATTTTTTCACCATATAGCCCTGACAAATTAAAAAATTCACCATATACCCCCATCATTTCAGATATTCACCATATACCCCTAACTTTCAAAAAAAAATGTATAGGATACCCTTAATGACTAATAGAAGTTAACTCTGTTAGTCATTAATGGTAATTCTATTAATTAACCCTTTAATCATATAATTAACCCTAACTAAATAACCTTAATTAATCCTAATTATTTAATTTCTTTTTCTGCCTCCACCAAACCACCACCACCACCCAAGCACTTTAATTTCTCCATCCTCCCCACCCCCACCCACACCCGGCCCACTTGGAAACCACCCTCTCCCCACCCCCACCCACCCACTGGAAACCGCTTCCCCATTCTCTGCGACAACCACCGCCCTTACGCCCCTCCCCCACCCACCCACACCACCTACCTCATTCCCACACAAGTTTTCTTTGAATTATAATACCACTCTAGATGTCATACAACTTCAATCTCAAAACAAACAGCCGCAAGGTACACGCACGCAAGTAATTAGAATTTAGGGATGTGCAATTGGGTACTATAGAAAATTAGATGTTTGTGCGCACAATGGATTGAAAATTTAGGCTCCGTTCTTTTGGACTGAGAGAAACTTAACAGAATTGAACAGAAATGAACTGAAATAATAATAATAGTAATAGTAATAATAATAATAATAGTTAAAAATGTAATAATTAATATTAATATTAATATTAATATTAATATTAATATTAATAATTATTATGATGATAGAAATAATTATTAAATAATAATATTATAACGGTTATTTCACCATATACCCTCGACAAATCACGAAATTCATCATATACCCTCAATTTTTGGAAATTCACCATATACCCTGAGTTTTTGAAAACGTTCACCAAATACCCTTTTCCTAACTGACGTTAACTTGTCGTTAGCCTTATTTACAATTTTGCCATCATTAACCCCTAACCCTAACCCCTAAACCCTAGGTTAGGGATTAGCAATTAGGGTTAGGGGTTAATAATGGCAAAATTATAAATATAGCAAACGTCAACTTAACGTCAGTTAGAAAAAGGGCATTTGCTGAACGTTTTCGAAACTCAGGGGTATATGGTGAATATCTGAATCATTGAGGTTATATAGTGAATTTCGTGATTTGTCAAGGGTATTTGGTGTAGTTAGTAAATATAATAATAATTAATATTAACATTAATAATAATAATAATAATAATAATAATAATAATATAATAATAATAATAATAATTAATAATAATTATTTCTATTATAATTGTAATAATAATTTCTATAATGATAATAATAATAATAATAATTATTATTATTATTATTATTATTATAATTAATAATGTAATAATAGTTAATAATAATAATAAATAATATAATAATAATAATAATGATAAAAATAATAAATAATAATTATTTCTATTATAATTGTAATAATAATAATTATAATGATAATTATAATAATAATAATTATTATTATAATTAATAATGTAATAATAGTTAATAATTATTATTATTATTATTATTATTATTATTATTAGAATAATAACAATAATTAGTATAATAATAATAATAATAATAAATGCTGATAATAATAATAATAATAATAATAATAAATGAAAATAATAATAACAATACAATAATAATAATAATAATAATAATAATAATAATAATAATAATAATAATAATAATACTAATAATAATAATAATAATAATAATAATAATAATAATAATAATAATAATAATGATAATCATAATAATAATAATAATAATAATAATAATAATAATAATAATAATAATAATAATAATAATAATAATAATAATAATAATAATAATAATAATAATAATAATAATAATAATAATAACTGAACTGAAAATAAGTCCAAAAGAACAGGGCCTTAGTGTATAGCTCTTCACACTTAAATTATTTCAACATGCATTTCTTGGTTATTTGCCAACTGCAGCAAACCAATCTAGATATCCAGATATTGATTAACTATAACATAACAACAATTGAATCACGATGCATTCAGCTTATGTTTTAAGACCACAATACGTCATTTGATGTGCATCAAAGAATGTATTTCTCGATGTAAAAAAAAAAAGAATGTATTTCTATACGAAGAAATGTCCAAAAGTACCAACAAGCCCCTCCTAAGAAAATATGACACTGCTGGCGGTAAGTCCTAGCGTAAATCGAAGGGGAGGGGAGGAGGAGGCTGCGACAATATGTACGACAGCACCAGCAGCACAGGGAAGGGAGTGAGATGTGGGGGAGGGCGAGGGAGATATACGGGGTTGGGGTTTTGGGGTTTGGATAACCACGAGAGAGAAAAAGAATTGGGGGTGGGTTTATGTTTCCAAAAATTAACCGACAAACATAAATGGAAGGAAGGAAAATCGACTTTGATATACTATTCGGCTAAATACAATCCAATAAATAATTAATAACCAAAAAAATATTTAACTCCATAAAATTAAAATAATAAATATATTAATTACAAACATAACAAATGAAAATCATACTACAACACAAAACAAATAAGAATATCCGAAACAGAATTAACTTAATAAATATGACTAGCATTGATAGGCGTGTCGCACACCTAACAAAAATAAATAACCTAACTAATCATCCTAAATATGTAGTAGGGTAAGTCAGAGTCGATCCCACAGAGACAAAGTTGTTCTATGATTAGCCCTTAAATAATGGTAAGACTAAAAGAAGGTTAATATCGAAGATGGTCGAATCAACTATACTAATCAATCTATAAACAAAAGACTCTATAGTTAAGTATCCCCATTAGCATGAATTAGTACAATAATAATTCCTACCCCAAACTAGTCAAATAAATGTTCACAAGGAAAAGTACACCCTATAAAATACCATAAACCTCTCCCGAGTATCTATGACTTCTCTAATATGCATTCAAGCCTACTCCCGTGGAATCATGCAAATTAAAGACATTAAACGCATCACTCTAACTTCCTAACAATCCATTCTACCTACTCCCGTGGAGAATTTCATGTCCCTAATTGAGATACCCAAATCCGTCAAAACCCAACTCCCATTGTGATCAAGACAACGGAATAATAACAATACTAATTATCCCTAATCTAGTATTGGAATATGCACAATCAATTAAGCAAGAACAATTAAACAATTAATTTGGGAATTTAAAGAAATAATCCTGAATTAATTCATACTAGGGTTCAACTTAACAATAGATAGAAGAGTTACTCAAGCGTAATTGAAAATAAATAAAGAAACTAGAGAATCATAGTTAAAATCATAATAATAAACAAAGAGAAAAGAAGAAGAAAATAAATACTTGAATTAATGGAAGAAAGGTAGAGTCTTGGAAATTAATGAAGATCTACAAGTTTCTCTGCCTAACTTCTCTCTAGAATCCCTAAAAAGTGTATAATCAATCTCCCTTTTCCATCATTAAACGAATAAAAGGTATTTATAACTTCCTAAAATAACAAAACCGACAAAATAATATGCGCTACGGAGCAGACCAACACGGACGTGTCAATAATGACACAGGCGTGTTGACCTGCTACTACATAATTATCCAACGACAGAAAAGCTATTGCCTCGAAGAAATCAAAGTGACACAGACGTGTCGTCATAAGTGACACGGACGTGTTGTCTTGTAATAGTCAGATTCTCCAGTTCAACTTCGTACAGCTATAACTTCTGATCCAGAGATTTGTTTGGTACATGTAATATGCCGTTGGAAATCTCTTCAAGTATAGTTTCCAACCCAGTTTGAATCACCTTATTAGCATTTTTCTGTCAAAAGATATAAGTAAAATGGTGCAGAGGTGCCATATTTCGTACAAGTACACAAAGTCCTTTGTATCTTCTTCAATTCCAATCCGTTTTAAGCACATGATATATCGTTTTGAAGGTCATACAAGTGCCTTAATAATAATATCCTTAAAAAGGAGTCCAAAGTCCCTGAGATTACATCAAAAGGCCAAACAACCCGTGAAAGCACCGTAGCTTATAAAAAAGGACCTAAATATGCATAAATGCAACGTAAATGCTCTAATACTACATGAAAATGCACCCTAATATGCAACTAAATGATGTTAGAATATGCACTTATCAAACTCCCCCAAACTAAACATTTGCTTTTCCTCAAGCAAACCAAACCAATTCACAAGGGAAGAGTAAAATGAACTTTTGTACAAGACTTATACGTTCAACCATTCAATCTCCAAGACATGAAATTCGGGCATATGAAATATATTATAATTATAAGATTGGACTAAGACGGACCACAAATCATACCTCATATAAATTCATGTAATCGCAACTTGACTCACCATGGCAAACCACAAACCTTCCCCTAAGGTAGACTCAATTAAACTCGATGAACCTCACTTTAGTCAAGTACACTTTCTCTCATGTGTTTATAGGTAATGATTTTTTCACTCAAACATATACCAAAATCGACTCGAATGAAGTATTTTTCTTTAAACTTGACTATCATCTCATTCTCCACTTACAAATGGCAAAAACATGTATATAGATCATGAGGACTTACCAGGGGTTGTAGCGTTGCTAAGGTAAGGGTAGGAAAATATTTGGGAATGTGGTGCTAAAAACCAACTAGTGGAGGAAATAACACTTTAACATCTATGGCCATTCGATGTAAACGCCACAAAAACTTCTACTAGAAGCTCAACAACACATTGCCAATAAATCAAGATAATACCCAACCATATCAACTCCAACAAACATTATTTCACCTTTTATTCAATCTTTTTTTCACTTCTTTCTTTTTTCAATTTTTTAGAATTATTCTTCACAGCTTTTTCATCATTCTTTTCATTTGGCACTTTCACACTATAATTTTAAGCATTTTTTCTTTCAACATATTTTCTTCCAATAATTACCGAAAAACTGCAAACACAAGCTCAAAACATGAACTTTAATGCTACTCCACTTAGCAAGGCTTTAGTAGAGAAATCATAAAAGGCTAGAGGCTTGTAATGTAGGTTGATCAAGAGAATGGGATATCAAAAGCTCAAAATGGGTTAATTAAAGGGAATAATATATATGAAAAGAAAAATATCTTAAGGCTCAAAACAATGAAAAAAAAATTCCTCAATCATATCAACACATGCATATGACATATAAGTCTCAACGAGTGCCAAGTCAAGTTCAAGAATCACACTTCATGAGGAACTATCACACAACAAAAAATAGAAGACTGATGTAGATGTGTCAATCTATAAGGCTTGAAAAATCCTCACTAGGCTTACGCTTACCGAGTAAAATCCAATCTTTCTTGGGGAATGCCAACCAACTATACCACAAACCATTCAAGTTGCAAAACAATCGTACCATGAAGCGGTCAATGATGTCTAACTCAATCTTGTAAAATTTAACTATAATATCGAAGATATGCCCAAATCTCATGAATTATCAATCTCATGAATCAAAACATATATTTCCTGTAATCATGAAGAATTTCTTAAATTATATGTCATGCATGAATGCAAAACCTAAAATATCCTCCAAAAACTAAGAAAGCAATAAATCCTAACTCACTTTCGTAGGAATCACGATTGCACTTAGCATGTGCAACAAGCCCATTAAACCCCTAGGCTGCCCTAGTGGCCGAGTAAGGTCTCGTGAAAGTTTTCAGAAGGCATATACCAACAAACCCAAAGTATGCAAATATGCAGAAGAAATAAAATATGTAATGAACCTAAACTATAATACGTGCAAAGTTATGACCCAAAAAGTAAATCCTCTCCCCCAAGCTAAATAACACATTGTCCTCAATGTGACAAAGTATAATAGGAAGGGAATAGAAAAGGGAGCATCCACAACCACATGACAAGAACAACTTCGTCAATCACATAATCAAGTCAAACCAAAATAAATGGCAAAAAGAGATATGACTCTCAAAAACATGAATAGGAGGAAAGGAAAGAGTATACCAAAAGTGTCATGGGTGAAAACCCTTAATTGAACCTCCTCACTGAGAATAAGATCAAGTACCTAGAAATTAACCTCAATAAATAATAGGAACTCAACCCCTTGATCACAATTTGCACAAATTTTATAAGTTAGTAATCAAATAAAAAAACTAAAATTTTCAGAATCTAAAATTAAAAAGAAAAAAAAAAGTAAGGTTAGAAAACTTGGGTTGCCACCCATAAATAGCTCATCAAAGCCCTTAGTAGTTTGTCAAATACATCTGCATGCATCTCACAGAAAAGCAAATAATATATAAAAGAAAATGCAAAATATATTAGTTATAAAACTCTACAAGACCTGCAAAAAGGAAAATCAAAGAAAAATTTATATTCACAAGACAAGGAAAAATAAAAATTATTAGTCTTTTTACACGACCCAACAGGTGGGGAAGAAACTGAATGTACATAAATTTCATGATCACAGAAGCCATAGTCATTCAAAGAGGGAGAAATAAGGAATGATGGAGGATATAATATAGGGAAAGAGGGAATGAGGTCAAGTTTTTTTAGAGAAAGGAACATGAGACTCAAAAACAGTAGGTGGAACTGACAAAGACTCATGAATCACATCACTCTAATCTATAGACTTCTCCAAGAAAGGTTTTTCAACCAAGGGTTCTTCCTCCTTTAAAATATCCATCACATTGATTTTTCCTATAATTTGAACATCAATCCCATAACAATCATTTTCTATCCAACACGCATCATCATCATCATCATCATAAATATATGGCTAGCAATGAGAATTTTGAGTAGAATAATCAAATTCACGTTGTGGTGAGGGGTTAAAATCATTAACTAATGTCACATCACACAAAGAAATAACATGAGAAGTAGAGTGACAATTCAAAGAATAAGGTGTTGTAATACACTTATGGGGTTGTGGGGTTGGTCCAGCAGATAAAGACATATCCCACTCATAGTTATTCTTAGCCAACCACTCAATTAAATCCCATAATTAATCTGGTGATTGGGATAGAAATTTCCCATTAGACATAGAATCAAACACCACCCTAGTTTCTTCTTTAAACCCTCATAAATCACTAGGCACATATCCCAAATTTCAATTCTATGGTTAGGACCAACAAAATTGCCAAGTGTATATATAATAGTATTTCCAAAACAATTCATTCTCATATTGAGGAAAAGAAAAAATTGATCTAGAATTCCTAGCAAGAATATTGGGTTCATGGAACATATATGGTAATTCATGAGAACTCAAGCAAAAATTGGGAGAATTTTAATATGATGCATCAAAACTATAAATATGAGAACCACAATAATTATGACTATGTTGCCTATCATAAGAATTATCCCCATCAAAATAATAATATGAATCCATGATACGAAAAAGGGAAAAAAATAGTCACAAAAGAAAAGAAATAAAATATATACAGTCTAGCCTCACCAAAAATAAAAACTAAATAAAATAAACTATCTTCCCGGCAACGACGCCAAAATTTGATAGGCGTGTCGCGCACCTAACAAAAATAAATAACCTAACTAATCCTCCTAACTATGTAGTAGGGTAAGTCAGAGTCGATCCCACAGAGAGAAATTTGTTCTATGATTAGCCCTTAAATAATGGTAAGACTAAAGGAGGTTAATACCGAAGATGGTCGAATCAACTATACTAATCAATCTATAAAATAAAAGACTCTATAGTTAAGTATCCCCACTAGCATGAATTAGTACAATAATAATTTCTACCCCAAACTAGTCAAATAAATGTTCACAAGGAAAAGTACACCCTATAAAATACCATAAACCTCTCCCGAGTATCTATCGCTTCTCTAATATGCACTCAATCTCCCGTGGAATCATGCAAATTAAAGACATTAAACGCGACCCTCTAACTTCCTAACAATCCATTCTACCTACTCCCGTGGAGAATTTCATGTCCTTAATTGAAATACCCAAATCCATCAAAACCCAATTCCCATTGTGATCAAGACAACGGAATAATAACAATACTAATTATCCCTAACCTAGTATTGGAATATGCACAATCAATTAAGCAAAAATAATTAAACAATTAATTTGGGAATTTAATGAAATAATCATGAATTAATTCATACTAGGGTTCAACTTAACAATAGATAGAAGAACTACTCAAGCGTAATTGAAAATAAATAAAGAAACTAGAGAATAATAGTTAAAATCATAATAATAAACAAAGAGAAAAGAAGAAGAAAATAAATACTTGAATTAATGGAAGAAAGGTAGAGTCTTGGAGAACAATGAAGATCTACAAGTTTCTCTCTCTAACTTCTCTCCAGAAACCCTAAAAAGTGTATATAATCAATCTCCCTTTTCCGTCATTAAACGAATAAAAGGTATTTATAACTTCCTAAAATAACACAACCGACAAAATAGAACGTGCTACGGAGCAGACCAACACGGACGTGTCAATAATAAAACAAAAGTGTTGACCTGCTATTACATAAATATCCAACGATAGAAAAGTTGCTGCCTCGAAGAAATCAGAGTGACACGGACGTGTTGTGTTTTAATCGTCAGATTCTCCAGTTCAACTTCGAACAACTATAACATTTGATCCAGAGATTGTTTGGTGCATATAATATATCGTTGGAAAGCTCTTCAAGTCTTTTTTCCAACACAGTTGGAATCACTTTATTATCATTTTGCTCTCAAAAGTTATAAGTAAAATGGGGCATAGGTGTCATATTTCGCACAAGTACACAAAGTCCTTAGTATCTTCTTCAATTCCAATCCGTTTTTAGCACATGATATATCGTTTTGAAGGTCATACAAGTGACTTATTAATCATGTCCTTAAAAAGGAGTCCAAAGTACTTGAGATAACATCAAAAGTCCAAACAACCCGTGAAAGCACCGTAGCTTATAAAAAAGGACCTAAATATGCATAAATGCAATGTAAATGCTCTAATACTACATGAAAATGCACCCTAATATGCAACTAAATGATGTTCAAATATGCACTTATCAAGCATTTAATAAATGCTTCTAAAATTAGGGCTATTACAGTTTCAAACATCAAAGATATATATAAACAAATTAAATGTAATAAAAAATAATTCAGATTAAGAAATCTAGCTAGTTTTTTTCCTAGAATTGAGATGAGATACACGTTTTTGTTTTTCATTTAGATAGTTTTTTCATATATTTTCTGAAATATTATTCACACTGGGTTATAGAATAATATTCTTATCTTTTAATGTAACCTGAAAATAATATGCGTTTTAATTGTATTTGCAACTTATATGATCATCACGCGCTAACACATAAAGGATATGTGAAACCTATTGATTATCACACGCTAACTATGTGCACATATCCTTCATGTGCAACCTATTGACTATATGCACATAACACAGTACATATTCAAATTTCACAAATTCTTTGGTGTAACTGTTACACCATAATTAATTTATGGTGTAACAACTCACAAACTACCGCTTTTTTTATAAAAAAAAAAACTCAAATAATGACATGAAATAAATGACAAAATGACATGAGATTCATATCATTTTTTGTATACTTTATGTCATTGTTATTGAAATCTATGTCATTATGCATGTTACACAATAAGTTATGGTGTAACATGTACTGTTACATCCAAGATGCACTATTCAAATTTTGATTATCCTAAGAGGACATGGACAATGAAGGGTATGTGCACATAAGGGCATATATATATCCTTTATGTGTTAGCGTGTGCACATAATTAAAGGACATAAAGAGTATGTACAACACAGAATAATGGATATACACAAAAAATATCTGGAATATCTGGAATGACACATGTACAACACAGAATATCTGGAATGTATGTGCACTCGCATGTATGAGAGTTACACCACATATATCATCATTATCTAATAATGGACAAATAGAAGGCAAACATGCGAAGAAGTATGTCATGAAACTCCTCCAATTAACGTGAGAGAACCAGTCTCAACGAATTGCAACTCTAAAACAAAAAATTAGTATAATTAGGTTTACAGAAGATTAGTATAGAGACATCGACTCATCTCACTCTCATGGTGATAGCCTTTGAACCTTCTCCGAAATGAACATATTATTAACAGGAGAAACCCGATAATGAGGAATTGGATGAAGTTACAATGGTGATTCCCCCGCCAACTATGGAGGATTGTATTCAGCAATCTATGGAAAAGGCAACCTTATCAGGGTGGCTCAATGTGATGCAAAGTGGGTCGAAGGATGCGAGTAATGCCAGTAGATTGTCATGGGCTGATGAAACAGAGAAAGCTCAATCGGAAAAGAGGGTAAGTGAATCTTCTTCTGTTGTTATGATTGATTCCGAAGATATTCAAGATGAAATAGAATACTGGTCGTCTGTAGTAGTATGCTATGTTCTAGGTGCGAATCCGCCATTACCTGTTATGGAGGGGTTTTTTAACCGTATTTGGGGTAAATTAGGGATTAACAAAATTGCTGGGATAGGAAGGGTTGTTTTCATTGTTCGATTCACTTCAACGGAGTCGTGTTTGAAAGTCACTACTGATGGGTTCTAATTTTTCGATCAAAAGCCTCTTATAACAAGAATGTGGCATCCTGATAGAATATGGATAAAGATGATGTGCAACAGGTGCCAACTTGGGTGAAGCTTCTTGGCTTACCACTCAAATATTGGGGTGAGAAAAGCCTATTTAAGATTGCTGGCATTGTTGGGAGGGCGATTAAGATGGACCAGGCTACTAAGGAGAAGGAGAAATTGGTGATTGCTCGAGTTATGGTGGAGGTTGAATTGAATAAACAACTCCCTGATGTTATTGAATTTTGCAACGAGCATGGTAACAAGGTGCATCAAAAGGTTGAATATGAATGGAGACCCATTCAGTGCTCTAAATGCTCGGGATTTGGACATGAGGGAGATAATTGTAGAAGAAATGTTGGGAAGAAGATTTCAAATGGTTGGGAAGGCTACTAAGAGGAATGTTGTGGTGGATAAGAAAGGATTTCAAATGGTTGGGAAGGCCAAAAGCCCTGCTGAACCAGTTCCAGTTGTTGTTCCTGTTCACGATACATTTAATGCTCTGCTGGCAGATGCTGATGATAGTGCTATTGAACCACTGCCTGATGGCTGCAATGGTGAGGTCTTGAATCAGATAGCTCAGTAAGATGGGATTGGTGTTGAATTGGTTGATAAAGGTTAGGAGGTGGTGGCGCGTCCTAACCTTAATGTATAATATATTAGTGTGGAACATAAGAGGCCTAAACAGGAAGACAAAACAAATTGAGGTGAGTAAATTCATTAACTCACATAATGTTAAACTGTTTAGCCTCTTAGAAACTAGAGTTAAGTTGCCAAATCTAGGTCAGGTTTACCTTAACTTGTGTCCTGGATGGTGCTTTTCTCATAATTTTGGGTGTCATGAAAATGGGAGAATTTTTTTAGGGTGGTGTCTCATTTCTTTCAATGTTAAAATCTGTTACGTTACTAGTCAGTTTATACATTGTATAGCTGAACCTAGAACTGTGGGTTGTGGTTTTGCTTGTACCTTTGTATATGGCTTTAATAATCAACATAGTAGGAATGAACTGTGGACTGGGTTGAAGAATATAGCAAGGGATTGTGAAATATGTTGGCTCCTAATGGGAGATTTAAATGCTCTAAGCAGTACTGAAGATAGGCTAGGTGCTCCAGTTAGAGTTCATAAAACTAGACCTATGTTAGAATGTATGCAGACCTGTCAGATTGCTGATGTTAAGGCAACTGGAAGGTACTATATGTGGTGTAATAAGCAGGATGGAGACAAGAGGGTCTCCTTAAGAATTGACGGAGCTTTAGCTAAACATAGGTGGCATGATGCTTATGATTTAGCTAAAGTCACTTTCCTCCCTGAGGGTGATTTTGATCACACACCCCTGTTGCTGTGTGTTTACCCTGATTGCCAGCTTAAAAAGCCATTCCGTTTTCATAACATGTGGTGTCATCATGAAGCTGTAATTGAGGCTGTAAGGAGGGAATGGAGTGTGAGTGTGCAAGGGTGTGCCATGTATAAAGTTTACAAGAAGCTCAAAGGTGTGAAGCAAGCTCTAAAACTTTTGAACAAGGATGGATTTGGTGATGTTGAAGCAAATGTGATCAAGGCTAGAGATCACCTTGTGAAAGTGCAAGCTGATTTGCAGATGAACTTAACTGATCATGTTTTGATCAGGGAAGAGAAGCAGGCTACTCTGGAATTTAATAAAGCAAAAAAATGTTGCATAGCATGTTGCAACAGAAGTCTAAAGTTTCTTGGCTGAAATGCGGTGATGAAAACTCAAAAGTTTTCTACCAAGCTCTTAGGGTTAGGAGGAGACAGAACAAGGTTCATGCCATCCAGGATGGTGATGGAGTGTGGGTTAATCAGAGAGAAAAGGTGGATGATGCATTTGTAAGATTTTATAAACAGCTCTTTGCATGCACTGAACAGAAGCAAGCTACTCTTGGAACTTTATTGAACAAGGGCAGGAAGCTAATTGAGCACCACTTGAGTATTTTGCAAAAAGAGTTCACCAAGGAGGATGTGAAAAGAGTTATTTTCAGTATCCAAGATGATAAAGCACCTGGAATTGATGGCTTCAATAGCTGTTTTTATAAGCATTGCTGGGATGTCATAGGTGATGATGTGAGTGAGGCTATCCATGATTTCTTCAGAACTGGGAAGTTACTCAAGGAAATAAATGTTACAACTTTAACCTTAATTCCTAAGGTTAAATGTCCTGAAAATGTAACTGAGTTTAGGCCCATAGCCTGCTATTCTATGCTATACAAGTGCATCACTAAACTGATTAGTGAGAGATTGAACATGATTCTCCCTGATATTGTGTTAGAAAGCCAGGGGCCTTTATGTCAGGAAGAAGCATCCTCCACAATGTCTTGATATGTCAAGACTTGGTGAGATGCTACAAGAGCAAGTCTACAAGAGCAAGTTGTATGATGAAACTTGATTTTAAAAAAGCATATGACACTGTTAATTAGCAATTTCTACAGCAAATGCTAGAAGGTGTTGGGTTCCCTAGGAAGTTCATTGACTTGATTATGATTTGTGTGAAAACCCCTATGTTTTCTATCATGTTGAATGGTGCTCCAACTGGGTTTTTTGGGGCTCAGAGAGGGTTGAGACAAGGAGACCCAATGTCTCCTCTACTAGTTTGCTTTGTGCATGGACTACCTTGATAGAATCTTGAAATACATTGGTGACATGGAGGGTTTTAAATATCACTCTAAATGCAGAAGTTTGAAACTCATTCATCTGTGTTTTGCAGATGACTTATTGCTCTTCTGTCATGGGGACTTTAGATCCATTTATATTATGCTTCAAGGTTTTCAGATGTTCTCTAATGCATCTGGTCTTGAAGTTAATGCTCACAAGTCTGAAGTATACTTTGCAGGCATGGAAGATGATATTATTCAAAGAGTCACAGAGGTGAGTGGTTTTAAAAGGGGTTCACTACCTTTTAGGTACCTTGGGCTTCCCATTTCCATAGGGAAATTGAAGGCTCATGATTGTCAAGACCTGATTGGTAAAATGGTGAACAAAATAAGGGTGTGGAGTACCAGGAATTTATCTATGGCTGCTAGGAGTCAATTGGTTCATAGTGTGCTGATGAGTGTGCACACATACTGGGGGCAGCTGTTCATAATTCCTAAAAGTGTTCTAAAAGAAGTTAATTCAATTTGCAGTTGCTTCTTGTGGACAGGAAAACATAATGACAGTAAGGCTGGAGCAGTGTCCTGGGAGAATCTTTGCAAGGCCAAAGTAGCAGGGGGATTGGGTTTTAGGGAGACATGGAAATGGAACATAGCTGTTGTGAGTAAATTAGCTTGGATTGTTTCTCAGAAAAAAGATACCCTCTGGGTGAATTGGGTTAATGGCATTTATATTGGTGCAGCTCTATGGGAAAATTATGTTGCTCCTGATAATGCCAGGTGGGCATGGAAATATGTGTGTATGGCAAAGAATGAAATGAATGATAAAACTCATAATACTCAGTGGCTGAATGACATGCAGTATAGCATCAAAAAGCAACATAAGGCACTGCTGGGTGTGGAAAATCATAACCAGTGGAGCAGATATGTATGGTGCAGATATACTCAACCAAAGCACAGAATGATAATGTGGCTTGCCTTAGAGGACAGGTTGAAAACAAGGCAGAGGTTGAAGAATATGAACATATGTGTTGATGATGTCTGCTTAATATGCCAACAACATGTTGAAACAGTCAAGCATCTGATGCTTGAGTGTGTGTTTAGTAAATAATGTATTACCAGAGTTTTCAGCTAGCTTGGTATTAGATGGGGTGGTAGAGATCTTATCGAGATGTGTAGATGGCTCAAGGATAGATACAAAGGAACTAAATTTAGAAGAATGGTGGCCAATGCTGCCATTGCTACTGTTGTATATATGGTTTGGAAAAACCGTAATTCAGCATACTGGGAGCAGATGGTTGTGACTGTAGATAAAACAGTTAGTGACATTAAGTATATGATTAAACATAGAATTGTACAAATCATGAGCATGAAAGTTAAAGATAGTGATAGAGAGTGGATTGAAGGATTGTAATGACTGGGCCTGTCCAGTTGAGGTGTGGTTGCTTGGTATTTTCTAGCTTCCTATAGCTTGTTTGTTTTGTTTTTGGGCTTAATATAATTACTTACCAAAAAAAAAAAAGAAATGAACATATTAGATTATATTCAACGCGGCGAGCCGGCGACGGTACGGTAAACTTGCGAAATTGAGTATACTTTTATCATGTCACACGGATACTATCTTAGCTAAGAAGCAATAAACAATAACACTGCTTATATATAAACACCCGAAACAAGCCTGTAAGAACATAATCCAATCAACTCCTAATTATAAGATATTATTGTTATCTCATATTTTTTTATCATAATCAAATTCTTTAAACTCTTTCTTACTTTATCCATCATTTTGAGAAAAAAAGTAATTAGCAACAATGACTACTAACCCCATCAAAAGGAGGAAGCACAAAAGGACCCAAAGAAGGAATTGAAGCACCATAAGCATCTTCAACATCTCGGCAAGGCCGCTATTGTTGCTGCTGGTGTTTATGCTATGGTAATTTTAACATACGATTTTCTATAATGCATTACTATTATCTTATGGGTTTTTCTTTCTTTTATAAAATGTAAGCATTTTATTATCATTCTGCTCAATGACTAAGGAGATGTCTATGAGGCCGATGTTAAAATAAACACATCCCGTGGAACAATTTTATAATCATGTTGTATTAAGTGAAAATTTGCGTATGAGACCCGCATTAGAGAAGAGGGAAAAGGATAACTAACATATAAGACTAGTGGGCTACTCGTCTTATCATCAATTGGTTGTAGAATTTAGCCATGTTGGGCTTGTATGTGATCAGACTTTCAGGCTTTCTTTCAACGTGGGCTTGTGCTAGGCCCTATAAAATTTATCATATGCGATTTGTTAGATTTATTATAATATAGTATGATATACATAGTGGTCTATATATAGTTTTCATCAAAAATCACAATGCAAAAAGTGAAATTGAAAGGACGAAGAGAAACGAAGTGTGTATATCAAAATTACTTGTATGAGCTAAGGAGTTTAGTCTTCATATTATTGTTATATCTTACATGCACTCTTTTTGTTATTTATATACACACTATAACATCGCTATAAAGTATCAACCAAGTTATCAAACATACTTTTATTCATGAACTAACTTTTTTTTTGCATACATACATTTCCTTGTGAATATTTGTAGCATGAGAAGAAACAGGCCAAAAAAAGACCCGGAGCATGCTCACAATCACAAGGTAAAAGAAGGCGTAGCAGCCGCAGTTGCAGTTGGGGCTGCTGGTTTTGTATTCCACGAACATCACAAGAAGAAGGAAGCCAAACATGAGCTTAAGCAACACAAGAAGCATAATCATCATCAGTAATTAATGTATCATATAGTCTCATCCTTGATTGTTACACCTACCTACAGGATCATATTGTATAATTTATGAAGTAATATAGTTTCAGCTGATTTATATATATATATAAGGTGTCTTTTTTTTACAAAAGTTACAAGTATTTACTTAACTTTAATCTTTCGGTAAATTTCTTGTATAACCATGGGAGCAATAACTACACCTTTAAACCCTATGACAATATAATGTAAGTATTTACCCTTCGTATACATCTTGCCAACACGTTGCTAGCTGATACATCTGTATGAATATATAGATGCATATAGCGGAATTTCAGGAAACAATTTCCTAACATCTATCATAGGATCGCAAACATAATCAAACATATGAATCATGCAATAGGGATTAAATATCAAACCTTTGTAGCGTGATTTCCCTGTTGTATGCAAGCTTTGAAGATCCGAGAGCCCCAAGTGTTGCTCCTCTAATCAGTCCACGAGCACCAGTTGAGCACCAACGTCTGCTAGAACATATTCCTTCAATCTCCCACTTGTCCGAAGACAAGAGCGCAATGTTAAATTCCTTAAGTCACTTAATGTCAAATTTGATAACACAATGCTATTCTCAAATTTATGTTCCTTGATCGATGAGTTCGAACTACTCAAATGAGGATTAACTCTTTAATCCTATTCCGCATGGCCATGCAATCCAGTTCTCGCTCATCAAGAGGCCCAGACACCATTCCTATTTAATAGGAAGACTTATCCACTCTTGTATGACCATAACTCCCACTCAATTCTTAGCCCACCTGATCACTGCCTTTATAACCTCCTTTTTACGGCGCGGCGTTTAACAGTGCCAAAGTTAAACTAATTATATGATGGTTATTAAGACATACTCATGTCTAAGGAATCCACTAAATATAGTAGTTTGATTCTACTTTTAGAATCTAATTAGGTCAAGTCTCAATGTATCAACTATACATCCATATAATCAATTAGACATCTCTATGTCTCCATAGCCCATGAAACTGTGCTATCAATTAATTATATACTAGTCTTTTAAATAAATCACTTATGTCCAATTTAGTGATTTAGACTAGGGACTTTAAATAAATTGTTATTTCAGTTCACTTTATAGGGTTCCATTATCAAAACGTTTTCGATAATCCTATTTGCTAACACAAATTATTTGGACATTTTATTTAATACTAAACCAAACAATTAAATAAGAAAAGAATTTTTATTGATAAACATTCAAAGCATAATAAATGTCTTTACAATTGTAAACATGAAGTAAACAACCTAAAGCCATTCTCACATATGCTTAAGCCCCATAGACCTAGTATGACACTCATACTTAAGTTGAGCAAGCGGTTTAGTTAGAGGATCTGCTACGTTATCCTCAGTATGAACCTTGCTTACTTTCACATCCTCTCTTGTAGTTTTCCAGCTTGAACCTTGCAAGAACCTTATCAATATAAGTTTCTTGACTAAGTCCAATCAGCCTTTTCGACCTATCTCTATAGATCTTTATTCCCAATATGTAATCTGCCTCTCCTAGGTCTTTCATAGAGAAACGATTTTTAAGCCATTCCTTGACTGACTCAAACATGGTCTTATCATTTCCTATGAGAAGTATGTCATCCACATACAAGACCAGAAAAGTAATACTACTCCCACTTAACTTCTTGTATACACAAGATTCCTCTTCATTTCTGAGAAAGCCAAATTTCTTGACTGCCTCATCAAATCTGAGGTTCCAACTCCTTGATGCTTGCTTTAGTCCATAAATGGACTTCTTAAGCTTGCATACCCTACCTGGATTTTCTAGATCTTCAAAACCTTGAGGTTGTGTCATGTACACATCCTCTTTCAAGAACCCATTCAAGAAAGTGGTTTTGACATCCATCTGCCATATATCATAGTCATGAAAGGCAGCAATCGTAAGGATTATCCTAATGGACTTCAGCATGGCTACTGGTGAGAAGGTTTCATCATAGTCAATACCATGAATTTGTTTGAAACCTTTCACCACCAACCTTGCTTTGAAAACACTAATGTTTCCATCCTTATCTGTTTTCAACTTGAAAATCCATTTGCATCCAATGGGTTTTACCCCATTAGGCAAATCAATCAAGTCCCATACTTGATTTTCAGACATGGAATCCATTTCAGATCTCATGGCCTCAAGCCATCTTTCGGAGTCTTGACTATCCAAAGCATCTTTATAGCTGGTGGGCTCTTCTGATTCTAAAATCGTTATTTCAGAACTTTCAGTCAAAATGAAATCAATATATCTCTTTGACGGAATGATGGTCCCACTAGACCTACGTTGGGGAACAACAGAAGAAGTTTCTACCTCACTAGGTTGAGTGACTTCGCATGGAGTATCTCCAAGTGGGACGGTAGGAGGTACGTGAATTGAATGCACCACCTCCTGAGCATTTTCATGCCGGGCCGCCTCTGATGAGGTGTTAACCTCATCCATTTGTTGCTCATCTCGAACTCCTTCGAGATCTACATTTCTCCCACTTGTTTTTCTGGAAATAAACTCCTTTTCCAGAAAGACACCATTACGAGCAACAAACACTTTGTTTTCGCTTTGGTTGTAGAAGTAGTATCCCTTAGTCTCTTTTGGGTAACCCACAAAATGACATTTATCGGATTTGGGTGAAAGCTTATCAGAAAGTAAACGTTTTACATAAGCTTCACAACCCCATATCCTTAGAAAATACAATTTTGGAACGTTTCCAGTCCATATTTCATACAGAGTCTTTTCCACTACTTTGGATGGTGCTCTGTTAAGTGTGAATGTCGTTGTTTCAAGCGCCAATCCCCATAATGAAATAGGAAGATCAGCAAGACTCATCATGGATCGAACCATATCATGTAGAGTTCGATTCCTTCTTTCGAAACGCCATTTAAGCTGTGGTGTTCCCTGGTGGAGTCCATTGTGAAAGTATTCCACAATCCTTCAAATGATCACCAAATTCTTGAGATAAATATTCACCACCACGATCGGATCGTAATGCCTTAATTTTCTTCCCAAGTTGGTTTTGTACTTCATTCGGAATTCCTTAAATTTTTCAAAGGATTCACGTCTTATGCCGCATGAGGTAAACATATCCAAATCTGCTCACATCATCGGTAAAAGTAATGAAGTAATCTGTACCCTCCCCCTAGCCAACGTACTCATAGGTCCACACACATCCGTATGTATGAGGGCTAAAAGGTCATTGGCCCTTTCACTTGAACCTGTGAAAGGAGACTTTGTCATTTTCCCCATCAAGCAAAACTCACAAGTATCAAATGATTCGAAATCAAATGATTTGAGAATTCCATCTTTATGAAGTTTCTCAATGCGCTTTGAGCTTATGTGGCCTAATCGACAATGCCATAGGTATGTAGGGTTTGAATCATTTGCTTTATGTTTCTTGCTGTCTATGTTATAGATGTGGGTTTCTAAGTCTAGCACATATAAACCATTTGATAACTTAGCGAGACATAGAACATATCATTCAAATACGCGAACAACAATTGTTCTTTATTGTAAATGAATAACCTTCGGAATCCAAAACAAGGAATCGAAATAATGTTCTTTGTGATAGCGGGAACATAATAACAATTATTAAGTTCTAAAACTAATCCCGAAGGTAAAAGTAGACTATATACTCCCACCGCCAATGTAGCAACTCGTGCTCCATGGCCAACGCGAAGATCTACTTCTCCCTTTCCCAATGTTCTACTTCTTTTGAGGCCTTGCATATTACAAATAATGTGCAAACCACAAGCGGTATCAAATACCCAAGAAGCAGAAGTTGCTAAGTTAACTTCTATAACATACATATCTGAACTAGAAACTCCTTTCTATTGATCCTTCAGATACTTGGGGCAACTACTTTTCCAATGACCAACCTTGTTACAGGTGTAACAATAGTGCTCATCAGCAACTTTTGGTTTTGGTGTAGTCTTTTGCTTTTCAGAAGTTTCAGACTTGGCAACTTGTTTGCTTTCGTCCTTCTTAATAGCAATCCCAATCCAATTGAGCGATTGCCCTTTACTAACCATAAGAACATCCTCATATTCTTTTCTAGGCTGGTTAGGGATGTTCCGCTAAGTCTGAGTCAGCTTTTCATGCATCTCTTGCATCGTTGCTTCCTCCCCTTGCATGTGAAAGTCTTTAAACTTTTGAATTCTGAGAACGATTCCCATATCCCTTTCACTTGCAATGAAACGTTCAGCATTCAATTTGTCCTTCGAAAGGACGGAGCGCAAATTACAAGTAGAATTATTAGCGTTGATATTGTTGGTACTAGACATAATTACTACAACAAATAATAAAGCAAGATTCAATCAATGTTTATCAAGAAAGCAATAATTAAACAAATTTTAATTACTACTGCCCTTTATTCAAAATGAAAGTCCCCTATTGAATAAAGAAATAACCAAGATCCCCCTCCCACTACAATTAAACGGACTTTGGCCCTGCCTTCAATTTATAGTAGTTGAGGTAAGTAAACACTTTACTAATTATAACTCATTATAATTCTTGGTAGACAGGTTAACAACTCCTTGTTTACTCCTATCTCTAAGTTTCAAAACCCAAAACTTTGTCCTTTGATGATTTTGTTGAGTTAAACCAAACATTAAAATGTAAGTTTCAAAAACTTACCCTACTATCCCCGGAACTATGAGCAACACCCTGCTTTGGCAGAACCTATTACTCATGATCTAAGGCTTTATAGGTGTTGTTTGGAAAAACAATTAAACTCAATATTACTTTTGGGGACCTAAGTTTACTAATATGGTCAATTAATAGTGAACACATGAATCAATTAACCACATACAAACTTAGAAGCAAGCATTTAAACAAAATAAATGCAAGAAATTAATAAAAGCAATAGCTAAAATGATCTAGTATGGCCCCTAAAATTAGGAAATAAAATCACTAATCTTCATGAATCTTCCCTTGAATCTCCATGGATCACCATCCTTGAAACTCCTTGGATCCTCATGCTTGATTACATAATTGAATTAAATAAATAACGAGAATTTAAAGTTACAAAAATACAAACGATTCGCAGATCGTATTTAATTTACATTCAAATATAACGATTCGCAGATCGTATTTACTATCCTAATTTGGGCCATACTAGTCATAACATGCAAAATATAATATCATACATATTACATTAAACATCCACGCATTTATAATATCAAATAAAATAAACACAAACTATTTACTTATTAACAATTAATAAGTAAATCAATTTTTCCATAATAATTATAAAACTTAACAAATTTAAGCTAGAAATTATTTAGGAAACTTTATTATTTTCATTCAATTACTTATTTAAATATGGCAATAATCATTATTATTCAGACATTTGCAAACTAGGAAACTTTTGGATTTATGCTCAAATTTGAAAAATTAGATTTTCCTTAAAAACATATTTTTTTTTAAAGATAAGGTAGTTGACCAGCAGCACAAGGCTGCCAGTCAATCCACCATGCTCTCAAGACCCACGATGGCCGCTGGGTAACCGAGCCACCACACGCACATCACCGCAGACACAGCCACCAGCCCACCACGTCACACGAACACTATGCCGGCAACCAACGCGTCACATCACCGGCCTTTCCCCACGACGCGTCGCCTGCCGGCCTCGGCGGTCAGCCCTATGCCGGCAACCAACGCGTCACAGCGTCGAGCCACTGCACGTCAAACGTGCGTGGTTTCGACGTAGCTTGCTGGCCGTGAAATGCCGCCATCTGCCCGTGCCTATCTCCGGTTATCCCGCCAGCCACCGTGGCTCCACCGACAGTGGTGGGGCCACCCAGCCATGGTTGACTTACTCTTTAATTTTTTGTAACAATTTACATAAAATTAATTTTATCTTTATTTAACAATAAATTAAAGATTTAAGAGATTTAGTTAGGCTTTAAAAATCCGGAAATTATGGCAGAAAATTTTGAATCAATCAACAAATCTTAAACAAATTTTTAGGTTTGTTGAGATTAGATTTGAATGTATAATCTATATTAAACAATAAATCTTATGAAGAATTCAAAATTAGGGCAAAAATCAAATAATATCCGAAAAATTCAGAAAATTAACAATTAATATCCAAAAAATCCAAAAATAATTTTTAGGATGATCTACTGAATTATCATAACAAATAAAATCAAATATTTTAATTGTTATCCTTAAATTCTATGAATAATCAAATTAAATATAAAATTTAACCAAAATTCATAAATAATATGATAAAATTCGAAACTTAGTGGGAAAAAAAATCAAATTATTTTCAGCCATCATATTATTGTAGATCTATGTGTGTGATGAATATTAGATTTATTAAACAAGTAAAAAATCAAATCTTTTAATTGTTAACAAATTATTTCAATGACTAATCAAATAAAATACTAAATAATTTTAATTCTAATAAATTATGTATATAAAAATCCAAAAATTAGGAGTAAATTAACCATTAATTTCGTCCATAATAAAAAAAATTTCGGACCTTTATAAATTATTTTGAGCATAAATCACAAATAAATCTATTATTTACAATTTCCAATCAATTAATATCAAATATCAATTATGCAAATTCAAGCCATAAATAAATCCTCCCTTAATTGAATAAAAATAATAACTTTGCATAAAATTACATGATCATATGAATATTATGAATTAGGCAAAACTGATACCACTGTATGAATATATAGATGCATACAGCGGAATATCAGGAAACAATTTTCTAACATCTATCATAGGATCGCAAACATAATCAAACATATGAATCATTCAATAGGGATTAAATATCAAACCTTTGTAGCGTGATTTTCCTGTTGTATGCAAGCTTTGAAGATCCGAGAGCCCCAAGTGTTGCTCCTCTAATCAGTCCACGAGCACCAGTTGAACACCAACGTATGCTAGAACGGAAGAGAAGAAAATCTCTTGCTTTTTGGTGGTATAGGCGCCGGTTAGAGGGAATAGATTTGGGTTTCAATTCTCACTCTCTTGTGAAAAGAAACTGATTAATGAATTGATCACCTAAACCCTAATATTATATCCTATATATAATAGAAGAGTCATAGGCTAGTTAGGAGAACTAATTCTCCTGATCTTATTCCCCTTTGGACCGGCCCAATCCTAATCCTAAATGGATTTGGATTGCTTTGTCCAACTTGTGCTACAATGTGTGACCTCATAGGATTAATCTATTTTAGTTATAGGCCCAATCAATATTGTCCTATTATTCATATTTATTCTCTAGCAAGAAAATACGATTACTAAAATAATTAACTTTATTATCTTCATAATATAAATCCTATTTATATTTAGTAATTGCCGGGATGTCTAAGGACATATTCCTTCAACATCTTCTAGAGACAAGAGTCAATCGTAAAACAAAGAAATTAATTGGTTTTAATTATAAATAACACTAGCTATTTTTACGAGATTTTCATGAGCTTTTAGCTCTAAACTTCACATGCAAGTCAATAAAACACTAATACCATTGATTAACATGTCGCATGTCACTAATAATGAAGAAAATTAACTCATGTAACATAATTTAGAGAAAACCAAAATTACTAGTGTGTATCTTGATGCTTTCTTCCTAAATCTATACTAAGGCTAAAAATTTATCAGATGCAGTGCTCTTCCCCCATAGATTGTTGCAATAATAACAGTAAAAACTTACAGAACTGAAGAAAGAAACCAAGTTGTCGCAACGTGGGAAGACCACTGTCCTAAAAGGCGATTTCGTGCTACCCCGGTGCAAGTAGAAACACCACGATCACCCTACATGATTAGCACGACACTGCAGTTTGTGTGAGCTCACAAAACAACGGTTGGAGATAAGAACTTTGCCAATATCATGAGAGAGAACGTTTAGGTTTTTTCTGTGTGCATAACTGATGAGGGAAACAACTGTTTTTATAAGATCAGCAAGGCAAGTGAAAAACGGAAAGGCTAAAAATAAGGGAAGAAAACAAGGTGAAAATCTTGTATGTAACGGCTAGGTAGCACGCTAATAATGGCAAGACGAGATTCTTGCAATTAGCGACAAACCAAAATTGATTGGGGTCCAAAATGGACACAGACCCCCATTCCGCACCCGACACGAGCCTGGCCCGGGGTGCGCGTGTGGCTACCAATCCTTCTAGCTCATTACCAAACAATATGTCCTAATGCACTTTCCTATATAAAGGAAACACTTGATTTTTCTTCCATGTGGGACAAATGGTTATATATCTTCATGCTTTTTCCACTTTCTTACTTTGATGGAAATTTTTTCTTTGAGAATGGTTGAACTTCCAACATAGACAACCTACATTATAAGAGCCATAATCATTTAAATCATTAAGAAATTGATCTGGATATAGCATGAGCAAGTGAGAAATAAGCTGCTACCAAATTCGTTGGTTTTGTTTCCAAAAAAAATAATTGGAAATACTCTCATAAGAATAATCTTACTTACGACTAGGGCGGATTTAGAGGGGTACAGTGGGTACAACTGTATCCCCAATCCCCAACAAAATTTTGGGGAAAATAAAATCCAAGAGGAAAAAAAAATTAGTTATTGTCTCGTGAGGCGCCCCTCTCTTTTTCTCTCCTCTCCTCTCTCTTTCTCTCACCTCTAGGCTCTCTCGACTAGTAGACTGTCAGTCTAACGTACTTCTTTTTTTTCTGGCTCCCTCATACTCTTTCCTCTCTCTTTCATTCTTTATTCTCTATGTCCCTTTCTTTTTCATTTCTGATTACTGCCGGACTCACTGCCGGGGAGGAACTCATTTCTAACGTTGTCGGTTGCCAGTTGCCAGGAGTAGGAGTTCTTGGCGGCGAGTCGAACGGCGGACTGCTGTCTGCCGGAACAAAGCCCATAACAAAAAGTTCATCAGCTCTAGGTGCTTTTTTCCCGAATTTTTTTTTATTTCTATTAATTTATAGACTTCTCAATTCTTTTTAATGGAATTGGGAGTATGACTAGAAGTTATAAAATTAGAATTAGATGTGAATTGATATTTTGAATTCAAAATCAGAAATTAAGAAAGGGAAATTAGATGTTGTGGAGTTGTGAAATATGAAAATGGAGATTGCTTGAATTTAAATTAGAGATTAGAAATTGTGAAATTGAAATAGGTTTGTGAATCGAACTTAGTTGAATTCGGAATGAAATGTTGTAAATGTAATTTGAGATAAGGGACTTTGGAATTAATATCCAATAATTTAAATTTGTTTACTTTGTACTACTAGATTTGGAAGATGAAAAACAAAAGTTTAGAATCTTTTTGGAAGAGAGGTGGAGGAAAATCACAAAACACTTCAACGTTATCTTCTCCAACATTAAAGGAACCTCTAATTGAAGAATGTCACCGTGAGGTTCCAATAATTGAAGAAATTAATCATGAAGTTCCTCGAATTCCAAGAAGAACGTGAGGATGAATTGTCTAATTCTCCACTGTTCGAAACAACGCCTCAAAGTAGTTTAAGAACTAATACTTCAAGTGTTATGTATGATGTTGATCTTCTTTTTGCTTTGAAGACTAGTATTGATTCTTCCCGTGGCAACCGCGAGTGTGGAAAGAGTATTTTCTTCTATGACTATCTTGAAAAGCAAATTACGAAATAGCTAGTATGGGGGATCGACTTTTAAATGATTGTTTAGTCACTTATATTGAGAGAGATCTTTTTTTTGCTAGTTAGTGTTGATGATGTGATTAACCTGTTCTAATCTATGTCGGATGCACTAGTAATATTTTTTTATTTGAAACTTATGTATTTTTGTTGTTTTAAATTAGTTGTAATTTGAATCATTAATTGATATTGGCATTGTATTTTGAGTTGAATTTTTAGTCGTAGGTTAACTCTAACATTACTTTGTTTTATTTGATTTTATATTATCTTTACCCCCATCCCATAGTTCCTGGATAGGCCACTAAATTTACGACCAATATTTCAAGAATAATCCTTGCTATGAATTATTCTTGCATATTCTAAATTATTCAACGAGTTGGCATGTAGTAAGCCTGAGATCCCCACGACTTGATTGCATTGCACCTCAAACACTTGATTCTTTGTGGATCAACCCTTGCCCCTATTACTATGTTTTTAGGCCCAAAGTAAGATTTTTTTTATTATATTTTTGCCTTGTTTGGCAAATAGACTTTAGAGTTTAGCTGTTAGAGTTTAGAGTTTGCTGTTAGAGTTTTAACTTTTTGTTTAGCAGTCTTTATAACTTTTTTTTATAAATGTGTTTGGTAACAATTAAGTGATTGCTAAAAGCTTATTGCTATTTGTTTGTGTGAAATGACATTTATAGACATTTTAATACATATGTTTAGTCATATTATTAGAGGCAAAAAAGTCATTAAACATATTTTTACCTAATCCTCTAATGAAAAAGCTCCTATTAGGAGCTTTTTCATTTTTGAGAGTTTTTATTCCAAAACTCTCTCTAAAACTCTATTTTATCAAACACCCCTTTTAGAGTTTTTGACTAGTCAAAACTCTAAAAGTAGTCCAAAACTCTCTTTTTGCTCCAAAACTATAATTGCCAAACACCCCCTTTGACGTCTTATATGTATGATTTTCTTTAGGCCAATCAATAAAACTAAGAGGGTGCAACTTTTTCTTACCCTCATATCAACAAAGAGTATTGCATAATTTTGAACTATTATAGTCGTCCCTCCACACTACAATTAGTAACTACTAACCACTTTTTATTATTAACTAGTATTTTGGTCCAGGCAATGCTCCGAGTCAGTTACAGTTATCAAATATATTATTATTCATAAATTTCATATTTGATTTTATTAGCTTTTCGTAATATTCTGTCTAGTGTGAAATCCTTGTAGGACGTTATGGCACGATAAATTATTTTTAAAAAACTTCTATGGAAGTAAGGATAAAGATAACAATTTTAATGGAATTAGGGTTTTATTATAATTACACTTTATAATTACATATAATTATTAGACTTTATTATGTTTTACTTTGAAACATTAAGCATTGATATTGTGGTGGATTAGTGGTTCAACTCTCACATTTCATTTTAAAGGTCATGTGTTCTAATCCTAGTAAATACATATTGTTAAAATTTTTAAGTGAGATTATAAACATGTATATTAGAAGCTTGAGAAGAGTGCCACGTTACACCGTTTCTTTGATTGGAATGTCTTTTAATATATTTGTCCTAAAGATTGGCCGTGTTTGGTAAATGGCTTTTTCATTGGCTTTTGGCTTTTTAATTTGGTTAAACAGCCAAAAAAAGTGTTTGGTTATTAGTTTTTTAGTTGGCTGAAAAGCTAGCTTTTAAGCCCAAATGAAAAAGGCTTTGTCGGAGGCAATTTTTGGATTGACTTTTGGGCTTTCACAAACTCTGCAATAAACAACCAACATCCACAATTAATTTTGCCAAACACTTTGCAAGCAATGTACCAACTTAAAAGCCCAATACATACCAAATCTTGCCTAAACTACCAAACAAGCCAACTAAACCAACCAAAAGCCAACAACTAATAGCCGATTGCCAAACATCCCCATTGTATATAAAAAGCTATTAGTGCACATACTAATTGATAACTAAAATTAAAAACATCAATCGGCGGGTGATTCAGATATTTATTATCAGCTCTTACTACTGCCTATATCATAACTGATTATATAAATATAAGTGATAACGACATGAAGCAATAGTTTGGATTCACACAATAATTTGAGGATACCACGGATTTCACACCGTTTTTAAGCATATGTGTCAGTGTGTCACACAAAGACAAGTCACAAGATATTTTGCAAATGGATACTATTTTCTTCCAACTACCATACATCACAAGCATATATGGTTCTAAACAAAAGGAGCCAACTAAACCGACCAAATTATAACCATAATGAATGTTATCCTTTACTAAAGGATAACATCATAATTGATATTGATGACTTTACACACTAATCTTTTGGCCCAAGTGTCCAACGAATGATGCATTGAACAAGAAATAAGAAGATAACCACTTCATGAATGTTATAACTACTAATGTCCACATACTATCTTTTATGTCCTTTTTTCCGTCGGTGGATTATGATAGGTGGAGTTTTTGCTAAATCTTACCGAGGGCAATGAAATATGAGGGGTGATAAAGCGCTCATTGTGAGCGGCTTTACCTGCACACTCATATTATTAAAAAAAAAAAAGTGGGGTTGTAGTATAAAACAGATTAAAATAAGGTGAAGGTTGGTGTGAGCCCCAATGGAGTGATAGTGACATTGGGAAAGGAAATTAGTAATGGGAATACTCCTCAGGAAACAAAAGAAAAACAAGTGGGGGATAGTATCCTCTCTCCTTGGAGTACTTCCTCCAGCCATTTTCTTTCTCTTTCTCTCTCCTCCTCTCTTTCTTTGTGTGTGTTTTTAAGTATATGCATATATATGTAGTATCCTATATTTTACCTATAAAGTTATACTAAATTTTAATCTTACTAATTATATTTATGAGTTTATTTTCTTAAGCAAAAATAATTCGATTTATTTGGATTCAATAATATATTTATTTACCTTATTAATTACACTATTTCTTTAAAGTTTTATTGAAAAAGGAAAAAAATGATAACCTTATAATTTTCTTCACGTAAACATCCTCCTACTTAAGTCTATCTTACTTCAAATACTATCCTGTTTAGATTCAAATTTTATCAACTCAACAAACTGAATTTATCCTATCTTCATAATAACATGATAAGCTTGAATAATCATATTTATCTTTCATAGTTATCTTTTAAGATCCTTTTTCATTACCTACTCAACTGTATAACTATCTATGCCATATTCTTTTTATTCTCCCTATAAATACCCCTCCAAATTCTCACCTACAAGCTTTAGCAACTCTGAAACTCACGTAAGAAACACTGTGAGCTTCCCCGTCAAAAGATACGAAGATAACCTCGGCCGCCGACGAGGTAAACCACCCCACTTCGGCAACTCCGAAACACCATCAAACCTTGTCGGAACCTTCCGCGAAATCAACCCACGCATAGCTCTCATTACCCTCTGCCCATACGACTTTTCGGTTTTGGATTCCGACCTTTCGTGTGCGAGAACGGTAAATGCTCGTAAGCTTTTCCGTCGTTGTAGGTTTGCATTGTAATTTTGAGGATGAAGATGATTTTGGCGGCAAACACATGTTTCCTTTAGTTTAATAATAATAATAATAATATCTATAACATAAAATTTTAAACATCTACCATACGTATATTAATATGATTAATAGTTGGGCAGAGTACAACAATGGTACAACAATGGTTCAAGTTGTTCTTTAATAAAGGGTACAACTATAAGTTAAACAATTGATCCTACATGCCATGATCTTTGTAAAATTAACTCCGCCGGGGATTCTCGTTAAATAAAATACAAACTAACTTACATATCATTAATAACTCCTATGTATCTCCTAATCTCATTAATATATAATCTTTTAGGTTATTCTTTAAGTTTATAACTCGATTCGTAAATATAGAAGTTTAGGGTAAACAAAAACTTGGTGCAACATTTATGTTATTCTTTAATGAAGAGTAATATTTATATTTATGCATTTATTTATAAAGAATAATATTTGTGGATATTTTGTAATATTTATGATTGTATTTAGGTAGGTGGACTATTTGCAAAGGAAAGGACAACAATGGTTTTGAAAAAATAACATAAATAATAAATTAAAAAAAGTTCAAAAAAGGGTTAAATTAATACAGGACTGGCTATAGTGTAAACATGTTTTTTTCGCCTACTTAAGATTTGTACGAGTAAGTTTAAATTATTTTGAGGTCATCACATATGGAGTAGTAAATGACTAATTATATACATTACGATGGAAAACAACTTATTCAATTCAATTACATAACAACCTACTCAAGTTCAATTCAATTAGGTCATTAACTCATTCGTTCAATTCAATTACATAATAACATACTCAATCCAAAGAGATAATAACGTACTTAAGTTTTTTAGTTATTTGATTAACTCCTTCTTTTAATTCAATTAGATAATCCCTTATATTTCAACTTGTTTGTGTAAGTTGAAACGTTGTTTATGCATGGGGAACACATGTTTATGCATGGGGAACACTTGTTTTTGTACGGGGGAACCCTTGTATATGTAACTTATACAAGTCCCCTCAAAAAAAATTGTAACTTATACAATTGTTTTCTATAATAACTGAGTCAATTATTTTATTTAGTTATTTGATTAACTCGTTCGATAAATTCAATTACATTATAACTTACTCGAGTGTTTTATTTAGTTATTTGATTAACTCATTCGTTTAATTCAATTACATAATAACTTACTCAAGTGTTTGTTATTTGATTAACTCCTTCGTTCAATTCAATTACATTATAACTTACTCAAGTGTTTTATTTAATTATTTGATTAACTCATTCGTTCAATACAATTACATAATAACTTACTCAAGTGTTTTATTTAGTTATTTGATTAACTCATTCGTTCAATTCAATTACATTATAAATAACTCAAGTTTTTAATTTCTTTATTTGATTAACTCCTTCGTTTAATTCAATTACATTACTCAATCCAAATAGATAATACCTTACTTAAGTTGTTTAGTTCTTTGATTAACTCCTTCTTTTAATTCAATTAGATTAAAGGAGACTGAAGTGAAGTGGGGGGAATCCCTTCCATTCCCCTAGTCAATTTCCTCAAACCATTTTGCCTTCATTTAAAATGTTAAGTTACTAGTTTACCCCCCTATAATTGTTAATGGACCAATACACCCCTGTGAGTGGGCAGGTAAAGCCGCTCACAATGAGCGCTTTATCACCCCTCATGAAATATCTTACATAATTAGAGCCTTTGGACTGTAACATCGTACAATACTGTTATCAATTACTACTTTGTCTCTTATTAATCTACTCGCTTTGTATTTTGGTACTATTCATACTTCATTTTAACAATCATTTCTGATTTACATTTTTCATCAATCCAAATTCCAACTTTTTCCTAGTTTAGTTTAGCTCCGAAAACCTAGCCCCCCTTTCTATATATTCTTTCTCTAATAAACCCTATTATTCCTTTAGCTAGTTTGTAAGCTTAAATTTTTACTTTTATGAGCCTATGTTTCTAGTTTTTGTTGTTAATAATCTTTCTCTATCTTTTTCTAGAGTTCTTTTCTCCAATTATTGGATTCTTTGTCTCCATTAGTGCAAGTTTGCAACTAGTTTGATTTATTAGTCTCCACTTGTGGCAGTTTAAGATTTGATTTTTATGGTCTCTTCCAAAGATACAATTTGTAGATGGTTTGTTATACAAATTTACAGTCAATATTGGGTTCTCGTATGCTATCTACATGTCTAATAAAGAGATTTTTCTCAAAACATGTTACAATGATATACGCTCATGTAGATTGCTGCATGATTTAGCGGATAAACGGGGATTGTATTGTATTCTTAATTATCAATTCTGCAATCTTTATACACACTAGTATATAGTATTCTTAATTATCTAGTTGCCAAACTAATGAATGTTTGGATCTATTACATGAAAATTAAGGGTTACATATGAACTTTTTCAGTGGCTACAATTTTTTTTTTTTTTGACACAACCATGGCTATATAATATTGATGTAGCCATGGTAAAAGTAAAACCATATGCATCCATCCTATGACCCACCACAATTAAACGAAAATAGCAAATATCCGTCCATGAAAAATATTTGACCCATTATATATATGTTGAATTGGTGCCTATATATTCTCATATTAAACAATCAAACTTCCAAGAGTGACTTGAATTTTTTTTTAGCCACTCTTGCTCACAAGAAAAGAAAAAAGACTGCTTTAATTTAATTAGTTTATCACCAACACCAAATATCATGTCAGATGAGAAACATCACCATGGCTTGTTCCACCACAAGCATGATGAAGAAGACATAGATAAGCCAGTAGACTATGAGAAAGAAGAGAAGAGCCACAAGCACAAAGAACACTTTGGTGAGCTTGGTACTGTTGCAGCCGGTGCTTTTGCTCTTGTAAGCCACTTCACTTCAATAATTGATGATTTTCATTTGTTCAATTATTCCAAAAAGAAAGTTTCTTAAGATTACCACATACTCCCATTATTTTTTTTAATAAACATACTTAATACACTTTACAACTTTGACCATTAATATTTTTTAATAACAAGAAAAATATAAACTAATACTCTAAAAATATATTACGACAAATTCTGTAACATTTGACATAATTAATAATTTCCATTTTAACCATTAGTAAAAGACATGGTTACCATAGATCATGTGAATAATGTCTCAAATTCAAGTGTAACAAGTAAACAAACAAAGGAAGTAACACCTCCCAAGTCCCAATCATAAGAATTCTAATATATATTGCACTTTAGTTTCACTGCTTTTTGTTTATGTCTACTAATTTTATAATAAGATTTTTTTTAAAAGGACATTTGCTTTTGATGTTGGTTTCATTATTCTCTGCCTTTGTTGATGAAAATTTTTTAGTGGAAGATAAAATTTGTATATATTGTCCAAATATTACTTATGACTCCCAGTCTAGGGGTGTGCACCGGTCCACGACCGGACCGGACCGAAACCGGAATCGGCTGGACCGGTGTACCGGAATCCGGGGTTTTCTTGGACCGGGACCGGAATTTTTCCGGTCCGGTCCTGGACCTCTTGGACCGGAATTTTTTTGTTTTCAAAAAAAAAATCTTTTTTATTTTATTTAAATATATTTATAAATTATATACATTAAAAATTAATAATTTTAATGTCAATAATCCTAAAAGAATAAATAGTAGGTTTTTAAATTTCTAACTTTCTACCTTTTAATTTTTTTTTAACATATAAATATTTTTTTTTACTAAAATAATATAAATTCCGGTCCAACCGGTCCGGACCGGACCGGTGGACCGGAATCCTGATTTTCGGCGGACCGGGGACCGGACCGGAATCTCCTGTCCGGTCCAAATTCCGGTCCGGACCGGTTTGTGCACACCCCTAACTCCCACTATTTAAAATTACTTTGGGTTCAATAGAAGTTATTTTCCGCTCTTTCTTTGTACAAATGAACTAATTGGTAACCCTTTATTATTGAAAATTATGTCATAGCATGAAAAGCACAAGGCAAAGAAAGACCCAGAACATGCTCACAAGCACAAAATCGAGGAAGAAATTGCGGCAGCGGGGGCTGTTGGGGTCGGTGGCTATGCCTTCCATGAGCATCATGAGAAGAAGGAAGCCAAGGAAGAGAGAAAAGAGCACGAAGGAAAGCACCACCACCTCTTTTGAGTCGTTACAGTACCGTCCTATAATGCTCTACTTGTGTTATTTCTGCTTGACTTTTCATACCGCTAGGTGACATGTACTATATGCAAAATAAGTGATCATCTCTACCGTGTATAGTATGTGTATGTATGTATTTGCAAGACTTTGTGATGGCTTTGCTCGAGTAATCATGTTTGTAGACCAGTGGTACAACCACACTATATATGGATAATGGATTGATTACTTATTGGATTATGTTCATAATAATCTTGCTTGCAACAATATTAGCCATTTAGCCCGACGGTTCTAAGAGCGCGTGAACGGTCAATGACACCAAAATTTTGAGCATAAATCTTTGTAAAGAACTTCGTTCTTCCGTTTCTTTGTAAGTATCTGAGAGAGAAAGTGGGGGAAATCCAAGGAAGGTTGAGAGAGAAAGTTGGTGTCACTTATTTAACCAGTCAAATTTGAGTATTAAATAAAATATGTATAGCTGAAACAATTAAATAATGAAAGTTGGGACCACTTTTTTGCCATTTAGAGAAATCAGTCACTTATTGTGATATTTCTAAATAAAAGAAGTTAGTCACGTAAAAAGAAACGGATGACGTATATAAGAAAAAAGTACATTATTTGAATTTTACTAGCTCCCTTGTGAAAAAAAAAATCTACCATTAAAAGTAAGTACTAAGATCTTTGTGAAAATGTGAAGGGAATTTTTTTTTTCTCGTTTTTTGTTTTTGAATTTATATGGACCTACAGGAGGTGTAATAATTTAGAGTGAAAAACATGTTCATTTAGTAAAAAACATTTCTGAACATTTCTTTTAAGATAAAAGCTTGAAAGAAAAGTACTTTAATTATATACCTTGCGTTTCTTTTTAGTTTACTCACTTTACTTTCGAGGAGAACCAAGTAAGAAGTATAAAGGTATAAGAGAGAAACTGAATAGGTGGAGAGAGAAACTGAAAAGTGAGAGAGATAAACTAGAAAATGGGTTAAATATTTATACTAATATATTAAAAGATGTTCCTAAACAAGGAACAGTGCCACGTGACGCTCTCCCTAAGGGCATTTTACTCCATATAATCCACATACAATAAAAAAATAGAATTTGCATGCTATAGGGTTCGATTCCGTGACTTCAAGTTGATATATTAAAGTCGTCTTAACCACTAGATCAAGTGTTATTATTTTAAAGTCTAATATTTATTATTTTAAAGTCTAATATAAATAAATGAAAATTTTCCTGATCCGAGGCATAGCCCGGGCCTAATAACTAGTTAAAATATTAAAAAGTGAACGTCATATGAGGCCAGGAGAAAGAGTCTAAAAATAATAATAAAAAAAAAAAAGAAGAAAGAGAAAAAAAAAGGGAGGTGAGAGATTGTCAAACGGTTCACATGTATGAACCGTTTATCAAAAGTTCGCAAAAAAAAAAACTGACAAAGAGGGAAGGGGATGGACAAGTGACGGGAGGGGAGTGGGTAAGTTCTACATGCGTCAGTCATCTAAAGGCCATGATTCATTGATCTCAACAACCATAATTCTTCAACATTTTTTGAAGGTTATTTCTAAATAACACTCATATTTTAATAAAAATTGTTTTCTTAAAAACAAAAATTACCAACGACTCTATTTTTTCTTCCTCTATAAATAGAGCCCAATATTAAGGTACTTTCATACATTTTCCACACACTTTTTTTTTGCTAAAACTTATTTAGCCTCATAAAAATCTCCAAGTTGGATATTGAAGATAATATTTGGCTTAAAAATTCAATCAACGTTAATAATTAGTTATAATACAAATTACAAAAATAATTAAATTACAACTATTGATCATTAGTATATATGTTTAATTAACCGAAAATGATAAGTATGGTGAGTATTGTGGGGAATAAAGGAGAAAGAAAATATGGTGGGGTATGGTAAATAGTAGGAGAGAGAATTGATGACCCCCAAAATTGGTCTAACCATTAGAAGTAAGAAAATGGAGGTTCTTAAGTAAGTTAGGCATAAGTGATGTGGATGAGAGAGAAAGTAATAAAATACTTGATGAACTCCTAAAAGAGTTCAACCATTGGTTATGCTCTTATGATAACGAACACGTAATAATCATATGGCAGGCCAGCCATCATAATTGTACAATTTCGCTTGTTTTTATTGCCTTGTTTCTTACATAATTCTTATTAATGGGGTTGCAACGCCGATTTTCTTCCCCTAGTGCGGTCTTCATCAGGGAGATCCTCTCTCTCCGTATTTGTTCCTATTTTGTATGGATATTTTATCAAAAATGACTACACTAGCAACGTATATTTGCAATTCCAAGGAATCAAACTTCACCTGTGGGGCCCCACTATTTCCCACCTCTTCTTTGCTGACGACTCATTATTCTTTTTCAAGGCTTCTACGACTGCTTGCACTTCAGTCAATGCTGTGATATCTAGATTTTGTGACATTTCAGGTCAAATGCTAAATTTGCAGAAATCGTTCGTCAAGTTTAGTCCAAATATCCCGAAAATTCAACAACAAGAGTACAAAGCTATCATGCGAATGAATTCTCAACCCTCTTTGGGTAAGTACTTGGGTACTCCTATAGACATCCAGGGCTCAAAAGTTCAGCACTTTACTCCGTTACTGGAAAAAATTTCATCCAAAATTTCTCATTGGAGTCACCACGCTATATCACAGGCAGCAAAATTGGTCGTCATAAACTCGATCGATTCTGATAGCCTCAATCACACATCAACTGTCGGTTTTTTCCATTCCAACCACTATTGTCAATAAACTAGATGGTATGATTGCTCGATTTTTCTGGCGAGATAATCACTCAATGGGTATTCATTGGAAAAAGAGGGAGGTCATTCAGAACCTCAGGGGTAGTGGCGGCTTGGGAATCCATAGCATTGGCATCTTCAATAAGGCGCTGCTACTGAAGAAAGTGTGGAGAATTTGTACCAATCCCCAACTTTTGATCTTCAAAGTTTTCCTCTCGCCAAGTAATCAGGGACCTAAGGTCATCTCGAGTCGACAAAATCCTTCTTGGGGGCGCAAAGGTTTGTTAGTGGCAAACCGCTTATTACAAGAGAATTGCGCCTGGAAGGTTGGCAATGGACACAATATCATTGCAGAGAAGCATAAGTGGATGCACGGTTATGTTCCTATTTTCCGGGATAGCGTTTCATTACGCGAGGCTATGCATCTTAAGGTGGCACATTTCATCCTTTCTAATCACCAAGGTTGGAATATCCGCAAGATCAATTCTACGTTCGTCCCCTCAAGTGCTAGGAGTATTAAAGGTATTGAGCTGCCTTCTACTTTAGGGGTGCATGATATCCCCTATTGGCCTTTGACTCGCTCCGGCATTTATTCTACCAAGACAGGATATCATCTAATCCTACAACAACATCAACAAGAAATTAGCAGCATGACAACTCCTATGCATACGAAGTTCTCTCGCATCATCTGGACTTCGAGCATCATGCCTAAATGGAAACTCTTCCTTTGGAAGTTGTGGCATAATAGCTTAGCTACAACTAGCAACCTTTACCACAGGAACATTAGTCTTTCAGATGCCTACACTATTTGCCTGCATGACGGGGAAGATTGTCAACATCTTTTTCGTTTTTGCCCACTAACATCAATATTCCTTATCAATCAAACCCTTAGTTGCCCTTAATGAATGTTTAATGCACTGGCTTTACAAATTTCGGAAAGAGGACGGGGTCAACGGAGTCCGATTACCCCTCTTCGTGGGCACTCTTTGGGCCATCTGGAAAACTAGAAATGACCAAATTTTCCGGCAAATGCGAGCTAATCTTCATGGCATTACAACCAATATCAGGGAGGGGGAATTGCAATATTTGACATATATGCAGGGTCAAGTGATATCATCACATCGCGTGGTGGATCCATCTTCTCCTCCGGGTTTGCTATTTGCTAATCGAGGTCAGAACGTGTGTGGTACTCCAGAAATTACTATCCAGGTAGATGGCTCTTAGGATTGCACCTCAGGGACTGGGGGAGCGGCCTTGGTTTGCACTCATCCCCAGGGACAACAATTAGTCCATCAAGGGACATGGTTTTATGCTTCTTCTGCTCTTTATTCGGAAGTTATGGCTTGCCTGAAAGCTATCATTTGGGCCCGCGCTAACGGGTTTTCTCACATCTAGATTTACACGGATTCAGCTTTACTAGTGACGTACTTGGACTCTCACAAGGTTACCGACATTACTATCCAACACACCTTGAATGACATTCTTTCGACTGCAGCTTCGTCTTCTTGGTGTCATATTTTGACGGTTAATAGGCAACAGGTCAGCCTTGCTCATCGTCTGGCGAATCAATGTAGGATGAACCGAATTTGTTTAATTTTGTAAATTCTCTTGATGTCCAAAAAAAAAGCTCCTTTAACCCTTTGCTTGGAATTAGACGATAGAGCCTTTCATCTTACACTTAGATTTCCTTCTCTTCCAATAAACACCTCATCTAACCACATTAGATGAAAGACCTCGATCTTCAAATTTGCAACCTCGATTGTTAGCAAAAAAAAATTGAAATCAATTCATCTATTACCACCTTTTGCAATCAATCATCTGCTCATCCATACCCCTAAAGAACTTAGCATGCGTCCATTTCTAGGATGAGAAAATTTCCAAGACAAGAACGTTCTTCTAGATCATTCTCAAATGTTTGACGTTAGTAGTTTGATACAACTACATGAAAACCACAATGGCACTTGATGGTAGGAAAGGGTTAAGGGAGACAAATACCACCCTACAAGTTCCAATTCTATTATAACATTATCTCAATTGTCACAAATTTGTTTTCGTTATAAGAAGACATATCTTACCGTAAAGTAATGGAGTTGTTTTCTTCTACTGTAATAGCAGGTATTACTATATAACCTTTCTCCACAACCCTCTTCCCTCTTCTTTCTCTCTTCACTAATCCCCTACCATTCCACCATGCACCCTAACCACCAAAAGCCCACCTAATCACCTTGAGAACCATTGTCAATACGAAAACATCCCTCACTTGCCACCAGCACCTAGATCTCCTTCCTCAAACCCCTCTTATTCTCTCTTCTTTCGCACAAAATCCTTACTATAATTGAGCTCAACTCCTTTGTCTTCCTCTTGCTTTCACTCTCTTAAGCTAATTTGACAAATTACATTGCAAATTAAAAGATACACTTTGTTTGTGCTAGATTTAGTGGAACTCGCTGATTGGAGAGATTACTATATTGATCAATATTATTCATAGGTTACAAAGTAATGATATGCATAATTGTGTTAGGAACGCTATATAGATTAGAAATCTATTTACAAAATACTCCCTCCGTTTTCTTTTAATTGTTACATTTACATTTTTCACGCATGTCAATGCAAAACTTTGAGGACATATATCTTTAGTTTTGTATTTGTAAAAATTATTAAAAGTACTTCTTCTATTCTTTTTCTATTGCAACAATGAGAAATTTACACTATTCACTCACCACCCTTTAACTACCTGCTGTGATTTTTACATAAGAAAAAATATAGTGGGATCTTGTTAGATTTGTCTCGATATATACTTTCAAAATATCCAATTTGTATAATTTTTACTTAAAGATAATTAAAGATATTAATAGTTGAAGGTGTGCATTGGCAAACGTGAAAACTCAATTGTTGCAATAGAAAAAGAACGGGGGAAGTACATATTAATAAAATACATGCTAAGACGAATCTAACAAGATCCCACATGACTATGTTTTTATTCACGTATAAATCACAAACGATGGTCAAAGTGAAATTTGTGAATAGTGCAAATTGTCAAACTGTAACAGTTAAAAGAAAACGAAGGTAGTATATCCATGAAATATTCTATTCTATCACATCTTGCACTCATAGTGGGGAAGGACAAACGCTAAGACTGGATCTGAACTCTAAAAATAACTGTCGCCGAGGCCGTTCCTGAATATTTTTGGGCCCGGGGCAAAATATTAAAAAAGGGCCCCTAACACACAAAATATTTATGTTTGCTTTGATCGAAATCGCAAATAAATATTAGTTTTTCTTTGTTTGGAGTGATGAAAATCTATTAAATTGAAAACAGGGAAATGGAGATGTCGGGAATGAGAGAATGGAGCAAAATGACTTTCCTTCAAATTTTGGAGGAAAAAGTTTACAACGGCATGAAAAACTCTTTTCTACCTTAGTTTTTCTTTTAAATCCGTTGCCCAAACAAACAATTGAAAATGCAAAAATAAAAATCGTTTTCCTCCAAAACAAACTGAGCTTTACAAAAATATGCAAAATCAAAATTAAAGTTTTCATTATAAGAGCCAAGGGGGTATTCAAGAGGTCTATAACCACCATCACTAAAATTCCAATTAAGTTCTTGCAATGATATAAGCAAGTATTAAAAACAAATTAACTAGTTAGGCTCATAGGAGATGATAAGCACTGCTATACAGTGGTTAAAATTACTCAAGAGTAGAATTATTTCTTGTTACTTGGAAGAGTCTGAGGTAAGCACTGCTATATAACATGACATTGATCTACTTCCTCTACTGCTCTACATCACTATCTTGTTCAAAGTCGTTCAAACCAGCAACAACAATAAACCCAATTTTATTTTTTTTGAGAGGACACTAAACCTAGTTCTTCGTTTTCTTTTTCTCAAATAAATACTAAACCAGCAACAAACCAAATCCGTTCACCAAACACTTCAGATTCAGATTCTCCAATCCCACATTGTGTGAAAATGAAAATCCATAGTCACAAATTAAAATTACAAACCTACAGGTATTAGAGAAGAGGAAGACGAAGAGTTGGAGATTTACTTTGGCCATTCCTGGAAATTCTTCTCCCAAATTCATGTATTGTTAAATATGGGCCTGGGCCGCAATCATCACAAGGAGAAAGAGTCTACTTCACAACACAAAGGAGGTTCCACCTTACACTAGTAGAATAAATGCTTATTGCTGCGGTCATTAAGTGGCCTATTGCGGCGGTTTTGGCCGCGCATCAATTAAGGGCGCAGCAATAGGTAATTAACCTATTGCTGCGGTTTTTGACCGCAGCAATAGATCAACCTATTGCTGCGGTTTTCACTAAAAACGCAGCAATAGGTAGGTTTTTTAATTAAAAAAATGAAGCCTATTGCTGCAGTTTTCAATAGGACCCGCAGCAATAGGTTCAGGCAAAAAAAAATTAAAATTTAAATATTTATTCATTCAGCACTATTGCAAACACAAAAGTAACTAAACTATAACAATATAGAAACTAACAAAACGAAAAAAGTAATAAATAATATATAAAAGCAACTTCATATATTCAAGAATAATGATATTTTACAAATCCTAACTACAAACATATATTAAAAAATGAAAAGAAAACTAATAAGAATAAATACAAAATAAACACAAAAAAAAGGAAAATTCAGTAACAGTTGGATGATTCAAACCACCTAGAATCAATAAGAGCATTAACTTGTGGTGCACATTACCAGATTTGAACTTCGGAATCGGACCCATTACAGATCGCAAATTACATATCTAAAGAAAACGAAATAGAATTAAAGAAGAAACTAAAAAAACGAAAAAAAGGCCGAATAAACGTACAAATTACAGATCTTGAAACAAAACACAAAAATTACAAAAAAAAAACCTTCGATCAACTGAAACTCGTCAGCGAAGTTCACGAGGAAACCGAACAACTAAAGCTGCAAAATTCCGACCACCGCAAACTCGTCGGAGGATAAAAAAAGAAAAACAGCGACGATTCAATAAGTCTTCGTCTTCGTCTTCGTCCGTGACGGTTAGAGCTTCGTCTTCGTCTTCGTCCGGTGACCGACGAAGCAAGGCCGACGAACAACGAGAAGGAAACTGGTCGGAGGTGGCGAATTCGTTGTTTGGGACGAAAGAGGTGACAGATCAAAGGATGTAGGATGAGAGAGATAGAAGGATGAACGATCGAGAGAGATCGAAGGATCGAAGGATGAGAGAAAGTCTGAAACTGAAAGAGGAGAGATAGGATGAGAGAGAGGATGAAACTGAAAGAGGAGAGGTGTGAAGATGATGAGAGCTAAAAACCCTAATGGGCCGTTTATGTATGAGGCGTGAAATTGAGCGCTAAAGTTGTAATAAGGGATATTGTTGCGGTTCCTTTAAGAAACCGCAGCAATAGATTAAATATAATTTAAAAAATAATATTTTAATCTATTGCTGCGGTTTCTCCTGGAAACCGTAGCAATAGATCTGGTCAAAAAGTCAACTTAAGTTTGAAGATTGTCCTGTTGGAATCTATTGCTGCGGTTTCCGGACAAAACCGCAGCAATAGGTATATTTTATATTTTACATTTTCTTTTGACGTGGTTTATTGCTGCGTATGGGTAAAACCGCAGCAATACCACCGCAGCAATAAGCAAAAATTCTACTAGTGTTAAAACCATATGGCAATAAGGGGAGTAGCCCCTTTGCATTATAAAGTGAACCCATCTCTCTTCTTTAATCAATGTGAGACACTCACATGTGGTGTGCGCTATACATAATAGCTTCAACACTCCCCCTCACATGTGAGGTCCCTTTTTCAATTGGCCCAGAGTAAATTAACGAACACATCTGTGGGCCTGTCTCTGATACCATGTTAAATATGAGTCTGGGCCGCACCCATCACAAGGAGAGAGAGTCCACTTCACAACACAAAGGAGGTTCCACCAGAAAACCATATGGCAATAAGGGGAGTAGCCCCTTTGCATTATAAAGTGAACCCATCTTTTTTCTTTAATTAATGTGGGACACTCACATGTGGTGTGCGCTTTACATAATAGCTTCAACATGTATTCATGTGTTTTTTTTTAACAAAAGCTAAACATATTTGTTATGGGCCCTGGGCGGGGGCCCCGCCTGCCCAGGACTGGCCCTGCTGTCGCCGAAGACCTTTAGTAAATATGTCAATAGATTGATACCTTGAAAGAACATAGAAAATATGTATGTGACCCAACGCTACTTTATTCTGAACAAAATGAATATCCATATTAATTACATGCTTAGTGCATTGATGTTATACAGGACTGCAAGAAAGGTAAACAACATTGAAATTATCATTATACACGGTAATAGCTTATCGAAAAGAGCAATGTAACTCTAGAAGAAGATTACGAAGCCAACAAGCAGCCTCCGCAATAATTTTCGCGACACCTCTATATATATTCTGCCTAAAGATTAGGTTGACACTTAGAATGCCAAGAAATTAAGTTATCCCCTAAAAAAAATAACCCGAAGTTGAACGTCGAGTGTCATGACTCCCACCCCAATCAACATCGATATAAGTGATCAAGCGCAATTGAGTAGTAGGATATAAATGTAACCCACAGTCAATAGTTCCCTGAATATAATGCGAAATGCTCCTTAGGATCATGCATACAAAGACACACATGTTGTACCACATAAGCAATATTTGGTGGAGTAAAAGTGAGGTTCTGAAGAGACCAGCCAGACAACGATAATGAGTCGGATCGGCCACTGGCGGGGCTCAAATATGCATTAAGATCAGAATTAGAGTCAACCGGAGTCGCTGTAGTGTAATCTCCCATAATTTTATGAATTTTATAAATATATTTTAATGTATATTTATATACTACCTTCGTCCCTGAATAGTCTGAACACTTTCCTTTTATGTTTTGTCCCAAATTAGTTTGAACACTTTCATCCTTAGCATGGTCCCACCATTAATATATTATTTCTTTTACACATCTTTGGCCCACACTCTACCTTTTATTAATAAAAAGTTACCCAACTTTCTCTCTCCTTTAATAAAAATACCCCCACCAACTCCTATCACATCTACTTTTTAAATAAAATAACATTTGATAACCACACCACAACTTATCACCTTAAACTACATGTCCCAACAAGTGTTCAGATCTTTCTGGGACGGAGGGAGTATATTTTAGTATTTAAATAATTTATTTCTTAGAATGTTGACTATTTGAAAGTCAAAAGGATTATTTAATAATTTTAAGTAATCACATATTTTATTTAGTCATACTTTGAAAATTATTTAATAGTTTAAACATCTTTAAATTGTAGTGTAAAGGATTTTAAAATGGGTTAGAGGAACCCAACTCAACTCAAGTATCCAATTATTAAATGATTATTAAAAGCCCAAACACACTTAGCCCACAAGGGGTTACCTATATAAACCCATCAAACCCAAAATTCCCACACATCAAACACTCACCCTAAATTTTCTCTCCTCTCATTCTTTTCTCTCTCCTCCCCCACAATTCTATCTCTCTCTCTTTTTCTTCTCTTCTCTCGGCCAGTAGCAGCAGCGACGGCCATCGCCGACGGCAGCCAACCCAGCCGCCTTCTCTCTCGGTCGTGCTTCCCCTCCTTCCTCTCTTTGGTTTATTTCTCTTTCTCCTCTATTTTATCTAATGTTAAGTTTATGTTTTGTTAAGGATTGATTTAATGATTTCATGATTAAAGTTTATAGTTTGATGATTTAAATATAAATTTTAGATTATGTAATTTGTATAATAAAGTAATTAATTTTCAGATTTATTAATTATGTTTAAACTAGGGTTTTAAGTATCAATGCATGGATTTTTAGGGTTTTATGAGTTATAAAGTGTAGTACTATATTATAGTTTATGAAAATTGAACACTCTTATGTGTATGATTATGTTTATGCATGTTTTAAAGGGTTTTAAACATATTATAAGTTGCTAGAATTTTTATTAGTATGCTTATGATGAAGTTTTAATTGTCAAAGTATGGGTTTTTGAGTGTTTTAATGACTAGTATGGTAGTACTATACTAGGAGACATTATTAATTGAAGTTTTAATGATTAAGAAGGAGTTTTAAACACTTTTAAGGAGGGTTTAAAATATTTTAAAGTTGCTAGAATTTTATTTGAGTATTGATTAATGGTTGTATTGATATTTGGTAGACGGAAAATTTTCTTTAGGCGACTTCTAAGGTTATTAAAGTGTCCTCACATATTGTCTACACAAGGAACGTGCATACCTATGTGTTGGTAGACTAGTATCATGTCCTAAGATTAGGATTGATGTAGTATCATGTGTAAGGAACTATTTATGGTTCATATGTGATTTATATTCAAGTGGAATTGCATATTTTATGCCGTTGTGTGAAGCATGTTGCTCATGTTGGTTATACTATGTCTGTATGGATGATTGATGCAAGCATATGGGATTGGGAACTTTATTTTATTAATTCACATGAGGGATTAATAATTATGTTGTTATTGGATCATGAATTGGATCATGTTGTTCCATTTGGATTATTTCATTTACTTTATGAGGACCGAGGGCCTTATTAGGTAAGTTGGTTATTCACCTATGAAAAGTTGGTTGATTATTGACTTAGATCAACAAATAAATAATGGTTATGGAACTAATAATGGAACTAATAATGGATTTATTCTTGGATCGTTAAGTTGTTGATCACCTTGCCTAATCCTAAGATAACAATGGAAGTATCATGTATTCTTGATGATTATATTGTTTGTTTTTCTTTGTGAGTCATAACAAGTAAATAATTTAATAATCACTTAAAGTGGAAAGTGAATAGCAATAAATTTTAGACTTGTGCACGTCTGAAGTGTTGGACTAGTATGAGTTGGAGTACATGGTGGTAGCCCATGGCTTTTCTTGGGACCGGATTGATCACCGTGTCCTATTTTATTTAATTAGTACCTCGATATCGTTGGTCATGGGAGTACGGAGTCGCGCCCGTACTTCGTCTTCTAAATTGAAGACTGGTTTAGTTTGGGCAACTCTTTCCATTTCCTATTCAATCTAAATTTAATTAACTTGTTGTTTGTTGAGTTAATTTCAATAAAGTTAGTCTGTCATGTTATTATAATACTATTTATCTTTGCTTTAATGTTCATTAGTATCATGTTAGGATTTATTTATTATTATGTAGTACTCAGCTTTGCTGATTACGTGCTTTTGTGTGTATGTCGATCATGGTTGTGCCTTAAGCCCTTATTGATCCTGTGATGACCCATTTGGTGAGCAGTCTTTCGGGATCAATAGTGCATCGTCCATTTCAAGTTTGAAGATGATGCATCATGGGTTCAGAATTCGTGGAGAGCTTGTGTTAGCTTAATACTTTAGTTTACTTTTAATTATGGTTTGGTTTGACTTTAGTTTGGTTTTGGAGTTGACTTATGGTTGACTAAGTTATTGTTTTCAAAGCTATTTATTGTTTTCCGCTGCAAAATTCTGAATAAGCCGGTACGTTATCACACGGGCGATAATACTTTGATAATTCTCTAAGTTTTATATTAAAAAGGTATTTTGGAAAATAGAGGATTGTCGGGGTGTTACATGCAGCCTTAGAAGTTCCTATACCTGCACGCTCCAATATTTCCTAAGTTTTTTTTAGCTCAGAGAGAAGCATATGGAAAGAAGTACGACCAACTCAAATACCAAAAACATAACTGAGAGGCCCCAAATCAGACATAAGGAGTTGAGTTTTCTTACTAGCAATAAGAGGGTCCCACAGAGCATCAGAAGAGGTGCACAAGATAATATCATCAACATAGAGACGAAGGTATGACATGTCAGTACCATACTGAAAGGTGAATAAAGACGTGTCACTCTAAGCAACAATAAAATCGAACCGGAGCAAAAAAATGAGCAAATCGCTGGTACCAGGCATGGGGTGCCTATTTGAGACCATAAAGTCCTTATAAAGGCGTCAAACATAATGAGGGAAATGACGATCAACAAACTAGGGGGTTGATGCAGGTATACAGTTTCTTATAAGTCACCATATGATAAGGCATTCTTCACATCATGTTGATGAATAGACCGATTCCAAGCCATTGCCAAACTCAAGATAGTACAAATTGTAGCCACTTAATCGGACTAAAAGTCTCATCACAATCAACACCTTTTTCCTTTGACCTACCATCACAAACAAGACAAGCTTTGTGCCTTTCAAGGTCACTTTTAATTTGTCATTTTATTTGTGAGTATAAATCAACATGCAGTTCACAATATTCAAAATCGTAGGCATAGGAACCAAATCCAATGCCTCTATATTAATTAAAGCACCATATTCATTTTGCTTCGTTGCATTCCTGTTAGAGTGATTTAAGGCTATTTTCTGAGACTTTTGGAATAGGTGAACGATGGAGAGGAGAGGTTGGGAGGATAGTTAAACCAAACTTCGGGTTAGGTTTGATGAGGCGAGCTTGGATCGAGTGTTCATTAGATGAGGGTAGAAGGGGGAGGGAAAGTGGGGCGCATAGGAGGCAGTCATAAGGAGGGGTTGTACATATTTGGGTTGAGATAGATGTTGGGCCTGGGTTTATATGTAAGAAAGGGGGGTGTGTGGAGCTGGGCTGGGAGCAAGGGGAGCCCACGTAGGGGAGTGCTGGGCAAGAGGGTGAGCTTGGGCTACGCCACTTGGCTGCATAGAGCGAGATTCATGTCTGGTAGTAGACGGATGAGGTGGGCGTGGCCAAGGAGCCGCACGTAGCTGCCAAAGTGAGGAAAGCAAGGGGCAAGGCCCTCAATCTCTGAAAAAGGAGTAATTTGTGTTGTTTAGTTGACCCAAATCCAGGAAAGGAAAGTTGGTCTTATCAAAAGTGATGTGACGGGAAATTATGACTTTATTTGTGGTGAGGTCAAAACATCAATACCCCCTAAGGTGATATAAATACCCTATAAAGACACATGCGGTGGATCTAGGAGCCAATTTGTGACGAGTAGTAGCCGAAAGAATCAGAAAAGAAAGACACCTGAAAACCTGAAGTTGATCATAAGAGGGGGTTTGTCGAAACAGAATTCTGCAGGATTAACGTTGTTTAATGTCTTAGTAGGCAAGATATTGATAAGATAGGTGGCCCTTTCAAGAGATTCTACCCAATATTCTGGAGGAATGGAGGCATGATAAAGTATTGTATGAGACATGTTTTTAATGTTCTAATCATGTGTTCAGCCTTCCCATTTTGAGAGGATATGTGAGGACAAGAAAATCGGAAGACCATACCATGCTTAACACAAAATAGTTTGAAGAAGCATTATTGAATTCCCGCATATGATCACATTGAAAAGCCTTAATTAGAGATGGAAATAGATCGGGTTCGGGATGGGTGGACCATCACCCGCATCCATCACCCGCCTTCATCCACCCCACCCGATCCATCCATCACCCGGTCAAACATCCACCCGAATCCATCCATCCATCACCCACGGGTGAAACGGATGGATCAGGTGATAATCGGATGAACTATGTTTAAGTGTCAAACGCTCAATTTAAACATCCAAAATCCAAATCCAAACTTCATTTAATTATAATACAGACACAAAGTTCAAAAACATCAAATAATTAAAGAGTCAAATAAAGTTTAGCCAACATATGGCAATATTTTAATTCATTAAAATAAGTGAAAAAGAAATAAAAACTGTAGCAGCAGCACTAGCGATAAACTAAATATACATCTGTACATTCAGTAGGATATTAAAGGAATACATTTTAACTATTACAACACTCACAAGAGAGAAAAACTAACTAAAAAAATTACAATCCTACATCCTTTCATCTTCAAACAAAATCAAGAGTTTCAAGCCTTTGTAATTTAGAGTCGACTTACTCTTGAGCCTTGACTTCAAAATCTAAATCGCATATTGCCACTATATATATCATCTACTTCATTCTAAGAGGGAAGAAATAAACAAAGAAATGGCAAAAAAGAAGAGATGATAATTAGTGAGATAAACAAGAGAAATCTGACTTAGAGTGAGGGAGTGAACGACACACAGAGTGACTGGCAGAGTGGCAGTGTTAGAGAGTAAGTGTTAAGAGATAGAAACAAATGGGGTTTTTATATGATGGCTGGAAGAAATTTTATTAGGGTTTGAGAGTTTTGTTTATTGGGTTTTAAAATAGGTATATAGACTGCATTTTAGGTACATGTATCATGGCCCAGCTACAAAAAGTCACGGAAATCAGAGCACCTATAAAAAATTATATATTTTTTTTATTTTAAACGGTTAACGGGTCGGGTGGTAAACGGGTGACGGGTCGGGTGATGGATGAAAAAATCTCACCTGAATCCGACCCGCATCCGTCACCCGGTTATCCGTCACCCGACTATCATCCGTTTAAACCGGGTTTTTCACCCACTTAATAAACTGGGTGGAGCGGATGGTCCACTGGATATTTTCATCTCTAGCATTAATCAAGCATTCAAATTAAATTGAGTGGTGATATATTGCCTAAAATTGAGGAAAGATTGCTACGCTTCAGATTCAAATTTGAGAGGGATAGTCTACACAAAATGAGTAAAATCATCCAACATAACTAATTATGGCCTTCAAAACTACGAATTGGAGAAGTCCATAAATAGCATGAGTGACATCCAATGCATAAACAATATTACTATTAGATTGATGAAGCGCTAAACAAGTATGTTTTTCCGAAACACAAAGTGGAGTAAAAAAATTGCTCCTTATTACAAAATTTTAAATTCCTAGATCTAAGAAAACTTAAAACTAAAGAGCCTGAATGTCCAAGGTAATAACGTGAGGGCTAATTATGTTGTGAGGTCGTGGCCAGACATTATTGGTGATGTGGTGGTGACAGGTTATGCTTCCTCCAAACTATTGCATCTCGCAATTATATTTCCCATACGAAGGTCCTTCACAAAAATATCATAAGGGTCAAATTCTATGGAGAATTATTATTAGTAGTAAATTTACAGACTGAAATAAGGTTTTTTTATAATTTGGGGAGCAAGTAAAACATCACGGAGGCTTAATGGATACTTAATGGAGAGAAGGGTGGAATGACCATAAAAGTAACCCTTCTTTTCGGTGTTTGTTTAAGGCATTGACATCATTGCTCTTGGAGTTAGAAGGGTTATTGTTACTCTTTTTGGATGAGTTATTGTTGTTGTAACCCTTATTTTTAGAGACTTGCACCTCTTCCCTCTATCAATACACTAACCTTGTAGAGCTTCGTGAAACACTTTATAGGTTGGAATTTAATGTGATCTTCGTGAAAGACTCTTAAGTTTGAGCTTCCCCACGATAGCCCGGGCAACTCCTCCTGATCGAGCGATGACTCAAACCTAGAAAAGTTTTTTTTTCTTTTTCTTCTAACTCCTACATTAAGTTTGGGGTTTCCGACCTTAATGATGGAGGTTAAATAAGTTCATTGCTTGTTGAATGTCTCCATTATATTGAAAGTGGTGACTTATTACCTCGTATTTCTAAGTTATATGTATTATATATTTTGGAGGATATGCTTGATGGTTTTCATCTTCCATAATCTCTTTTCTATCTTCTTCTTCAATTTTTGGGGTATGAGTTCATCTGACTCCAACCTCTCACCCAAAAGTGCATTTGTGTGAGAGAGTTGTGTTAACATTAGGGAATGAATCGACACACCAAATTATAATCTATTTGTCTTAGAATTTTGTTCATGAGTTTTGCCTTGAAAACACTATATTTCCAACAAAAAGTTTGTAAAACACGAGTAATTTTTTAGTTCTCTTGTGAAATTATTCTTTAAGAAGTTTGGGAGTTGAGAAGGCTATGGGATGAGAGTATTTGTAATGATGAAAAAAAATTGATCCAAATTTTTGAGAACAGTAAGCAAATACTTAAAGAGAAGGACCTTTATACCCAACACAAAAAAAATAAGCAGCTTTGCCCCTTCTTCCATTAGGCAAGCTCACAATAAAGTCACCCTTTAACTTCATACAAAGCCAAAAAAAATCTGAAGTTTCTGAATAATGAAAGAGAAGGTGTATATATTAAGTCAGATTCGTCCAAATTAATGTAACTTATGGTTAGACGAGTATACATCGATTATCTAATAAAAACATTAAATATCTGATTTGAATTAAACTTTGATTAGGTGATATGAAACTTTGATTATCTGATATTGAACTTTGAATATTTGACATAGTTTTTTTATTATCTGACTAATGCAATTCAATACCTCATATCAAATATTCAATGTTTGATTCATATATTCAATGTCTTATATCAGATATTGAATGTCTGATATCAGAAATTGAATGTCTAAAAATCAATATTTCATATTTGATAATCAATTTCTAATATCAGATATTCTACAACTAATGTTAGGTCATAAATATTGAATATATAATTTAATTATCTGATAGAAAACTTTGAATATCTGATTTCAAAATATATGATTGGAAAAATTATCAAGAATAAGCCAACCTTTGGGCGGTCTGCTCAAATTAAGTCAGACTTTAGATTAACTTTGAATAAGTAAAGCTTATAAGGATATAATAAGTTCATGTGACCAGTGACCTAAAGAATGGGTAGTTTTTTAAATTTTCCTTTCCTATGACTAATTTCTCTCCTCCAACCCAAAGCTTATGAGGATATAATAAGTTCATGTGACCAGTGACCAGTGACCTAAAGAATGGGTAGTATTTAAATTTTCCTTTCCTATGACTAATTTCTCTCCTCCAACCTTTTTTCTCCCTCCTCCATCCCTCTCTCACTCCGCCATCTTCTCTAGCCCTCTTTCTCCCTCCTCCCCACCACAACCACCACTCCTGCTCTACCCTCGCTCCACCACCCCCACTAAGAGCAACCCGAAAACCCCCACTACCACCCAATAACACGAAAATTTCATCAGAAATACTCACACCACCACCCCCATCATTTCCACCTGTTTCTCCATCGTTCACGAGCCACCACCACCACCACCTATCTCTCCCTCCATCGCAAAACACCACCAACTTTTTCTCCATCCTTTACGAGCCACCACCACCCAACACTAACCTTGGCGAAGGAGGCGGAGTCTAATAGAGAGAGAGAGTAAGGAATTGAAATCGGGGTTTCCAGAGAGGTGGAGGAGAGCGACGGGAGAGTCGTTTTGCTGGTGGGGATGATCGCAGCTCGCAGGGGGCTATAATGGTGGTTTTGAGAGTGCTGGTGTTCGCAGGGAGCAGGAAGAGGTGGTCGTTGAAGGTAAAGAGGTGTTCACGGGTAGAGGAGATGAAGGAGGTGTTCGCAGGAGGTGAGGAGGATGGGGAAAGGGGTGGTCACAGGTAGAGGAGGTGTTCGTATGGGGTGGGGATGGGGATGGGGGTGGGGGTGGTCGCAAGAAGAGGGGGACGTGGGAGGGGGTGTTCACATGAGCGGTGGAGAGGTGGGGAGGGGTTTTGGGTGGGAAAGGATCCAAGGGTAGATGGGTTTTATTTTTATTTTTTATTTAATTAATGTTTAGAATTTAAATAAAATTAGAATTGAATATCTGAATCAATAAAAATAAGACCCGTAGACATGTGACCTACAATAACTGGTTGTTTACCTGTTGAAGTCATCAAAGATAATACCTTGATACGCCTTGGCTTATTCTTAACAATTCCTTATATGATTTAAAACTTTTATTATCTTCTATAAAAATTTCAATATCTGATTGAAAACTTTAATTACCAGATTATCTGACATTCAATATCTGACATTCTTCTTCAAGAGTTTGCAGCTAAAAGTATCTCGTGTAACATTCTGGAAGATTGTTGATTTAGCTAAGAGGAGAGAGAAAGAGAGATGAGGAAGTGAGATCGCCAATGGAGCAGTACTCGAATCATATGGCGAATCTTATTCAGAAGTTTTCCGCTGAGTTTTGCTCTGATATGTGGTGGTGGTGTAGGCCTGCCGCGGAGGTAGAGAAGGAAGCCGAGGAGGTTTATGGGAGGAGAGAGAAAGTGGAGGAAGCCATGGATTGGAGGAGAGAGAAAGTGAAAGTCGATGATTGAATTGTTTTTCGTTCCCGAAATATTTTCTTATTCCTTCATTTGAATCGCCATTAACAAAGAAGAAGATGAAGACGAGCTGCCAAAAAGTCATCGCCGGTGAGGTCGAGGGAAGAAGATGACCATGTTTTTGGTTTTTGGTCTTTGTTGATGAGAGAGAAAGAAGCGAGTGGGAAGTGTGATGTAAGTGTAAAACCACACATTTTGGTCTTTGGGCTTTAAGGGTGGGTCGTCTGACCAAGTGTTTGGATCATATGGTTTGACTTAATACTTTCACATAATGAAAATGAAACTTTTCTAAAATATTATATTTTTGGCTGTTTATTGGGTTAACCAGAAGTGATTTAGATCAGATTTGGTTCCAGTTAATGAAAATCACTTTATAATCTATATAACTTTATTAACTAAATTAATTGACATCCACGTTATTTTTTATTTTCCATGATTGTAGGTCTTTCCAATATCTATATTATTTATTAAACCGTGTGGAGAAGCATTGGATTTTGACATGTGTTGCTCAGGATTTGAACCCCAATATTTGTCTTTTTCTTCCTTATTATATGCTCATATAAAAAGGTGAAGTTGATAAAATAAAAATAGGAGAGACAAAGTCAATAGTGGAGTATGTCAACTCATCTTCCCAATCCTCATGATTAGGGCGGGGAATGAGCCAAGCCTGCCCGTGAACAGTTTGAGCTCGGTTCGGTGAAAGCTCGGTCAGGACTCGGCTCGCTAAGGCTCGACGGGACCGGCTGTAGACTTAACGAGACGAGCCACAAGCTAAGCTAAGCTCGGCTCGAAAAGCTCGCGAACGGCTCGAGTTACATTTTTTATTTAAAAGAATAATAAAAATAGTATTATTATTCATTAGTATAAAAAAAAGGCAAACGAGCTCGAGCCGAGCCTCATATTCCAACACACGAGCCCGAACCGAGCTCCATTTTTGAGGCTCGACGAGCCTCGAGCTCGAGCTGAGCCTCGTTTTCGATACTCAAGCTCGAGCCGAGCCTACCACTATTCGGGATCGGCTCGGCTCATACCCACCCCTACTCATGATTAGTAATATTTGGAGTATGTGAATAAATTAATTTAATTCCATGACCAGCAAACAAAGTTAATTAGCAATCCAACTTATCTAATTTGTCTATTGTTGGCCAACAATTGAAAGAAAGATAAGACACAACCCAAGTATAAACATTGATTTTATGATTGGATGGTTTGATCAATCCAATCATAAAACCGTGTGGGATTAGCTATTTCAGGCTTTTCTTGAACTAAGGCTAAATTAGACACAATATGCATTTCAAGCCCTTCAAATCTTGCACTAAGCCCAATAAAATTGCCCAAAATTCGAGTTGGGTCTAACTAACCCAATAATCGAGCTAAACTTTTCTACCCAAAATCGAGTCAAGAGGTTGGGTTCAAGCTGATCAACTTTACGTACGTAAGACTTCCTTTTATATGTATATGTATGCAACATTTTGTCTTTAGGACTATTCACATCCTAACTTTGACCACTTCTTTTTTTCTAATATATAGTATAAGATAGATGTTATCATATAATGTGGTGTTGAATTAGTATAATTTATATATATCAATTTTCAGAATTTTTACTAATCGAATATTCATGAGATTAGTGGTCAAAATTATGTATTACCATGTGGGCAAACATAAAAATCAAAACATTCTATTTATAGAAAAGGGAAAGAAGTATAGATAAGTTATTCGATCGATACGAGTTGTTCATTCTCATCCCTCCTTACATCATTACATGACATTTTGTTGGGCGCTGGGTGGGGTGGGGAAGGGGGTTCTTGCATGGAAACAAATTTATATACAACAAAATGACCTGGCAAAAGTGACATATAATCTTAACAAAGTTATTAGTTCAGTTGTAATTAAAAAGACCAGTTTTTTATTTTCTTTGTTTGATGTTTGGCACTGGCTAAAATTTTGAACTATTTTAATGAATAACTTATTTCATGTTGGCATATGTTGAAAATTGCAGCATGAGAAGCACAAGGCAGAGAAAGACCCAGAGCATGCTCACAAGCACAAGCTTGAGGAGCATCTTGCCATAGCCGCGGCTGTCGGGGCGGGTGGTTACGTCTTCCATGAGCACCATGAGAAGAAGGAAGCCAAGGAAGAGAAGAAAGAGCACGAAGGAAAGCACGACCACCACCTCTTTTAAGTATTATGTATCTACTCTTATCAATGAGCTATTTATGCTCTAGGCTCCAGCAGCTGTTTGTGTTTTCCTAGCTTTATGGCTTTGTGAGTGAGAAGGTGGTATAGTTTATATCCTATTTCTCTTCGTACAATGTTAATGTCTAATACTCCCTCCGTCCTTTATTAGTTTACCCACTTTGACTTATAACACTATTCATCTTTATTACTTTGACCATCATTTGTGCTTTATATGTAAGAAAAAATATAATCATGTGGGATATCTTTTGATTCGTCTCAATATGTATTTTCGGAATATCAAATTTTTACAAATACATAATTAAAGATATTATTACTCAAAGTTTTACATCGACAAATGTGAAAAGTCAAAACGGGTAAACTAATAAAGGACGGAGGGAGTATATTGCTAATAACTTTTCATCAAGCACGAGTTTGCTCTGTTGTATACCACATCTGTTTTACAAATTTTTCTTCGTTTTGCTTGGTTCTCTTTGTAATAAAAAAAAAAACTAGTTTTTAGGTTCGTGCTATGCCTCGAATAATTATAATTTTCATTATTGATATTTTACTTTAATATTATAACATCAAACATTACTTGATTTAGTCTGTTCTTTTGGGTGAATTGAACCGAAGCTGAATCAATCGAACCGAATTTGTCCGAATAGAACCGGCCCAACCGAATAAACACGAAATGAACTGAACTAAACTGAATAAACCTGAACTAAACTGAACTGAAGTGAATGACAACTGTGAGAGGAAACTAACTGAACTGAACTGAATACACCTGAACTGAACTGAATAAACCTAAACTGAACTGAACTTAATTGAATTTGTCTGAACTGAACTGAACTGAACTGAATTTTCATTAATTCAGTCCAAAAGAACAGACCCTTAGTGGCTAAGACTTTAGTATACAAGTTTGAGGTCATGGGATCAAATCTTATAACATGTATTTTCTAATTTTTTTTTATTGTATTTGTGTTTACATGAACTAAACACTCCAAGTAGGGATGACAATGGGTAGGGTATGGATAAGGTAAGGCTAAACCCTTACCCATACCCATACCCTAATTTCTAGATGTAGATACATACCCATAGGGTTATTTTTTAGGACATTTATCCATAGGGTCTGTTAGGGTATGGATAAGGTCTAGGGTCCATAATGAGTCCAATACAAATTTTTTTTTCAGCTTATATTTACACGTGTCTATATAATTGTTAAGCACAAACATGTAAAGCTGTCAATTAGCACACAAAATATCATATGACATAGGAATACAAAGTTTTTCCACATCCCAAAAGTCTCATACATCCAAATATGAATAAAGAAAATAGTTTAGAGCGAGAGAGTGAGATATTGGTAAGATGACTGCAAGAGTGCGGCTAGGGTATATAGTAAGGGTTTGGGGTTTATATATATATATATATATATATATATATATATATATATATATATATATATATATATATATATATATATATATATATATATATATATATATATATATATATATATATATATATATATATATATTTAAAATTACAAAAATAAAATAATATATATTGTAGTTTGGGAGGGTCTATGGGTAGGGTTTGGCTAGTGTCTGGGTATTTAAGAAGTGGACCGTTATCCTACCCTTACCCGATAGTATCAAGAGCCTACCCTCACCCATAGGGTCTAAAAAATTAAGACACATACCCTTCAATTAGGGTAGGGTCTGGACGGGTCCAGTTAGGGTCTTGGACCCATTGCCATTTCTAACTTCAAGGGATAGCGTCACGTGGCATAGTTCCCTTTTAATATATTAGTATAGATATTTCACTCCCTTGCTCCATTATATGGGTCAAATTGATATCTTGAGCCATATATCAAAACAAAATTATTTTATCTCCTACCAGAAGTCATATAAATATTTAATTTTCAATGCTTGCTCCCTCATTTACTTAGATTTTGTATCTATGGTGACTGAGAATTTAAGACGGGCGAATTTAGCTTATTACTTGTCTAGAAGATAAATTATTTGGAACATCCAAAGGCCTAAAATCCGCAAGCCTTAGGTGTTGAGATATTTATGGATAGTTTAGATAGCTTCCAAATGATAGCATTGTATATATGCTAGGTTTCGTATTTCTTGTAGGTTTATTAAATATCTTGTATTGTATATTATGATGGCATATTAAGAAAGGGCTAGCTTTTCACCCAAATTATATTTCACATGGTATCAGAGCTGTAAGGCAAAAGACAAAAAAAAAATTCTCATAAATTATGGTCGGCGATGATGACAGCCCACCACTATCGCCACCATCGCCGCCCCCTCATCCTTCCCAGCCGCCTATAAATATCAATTCTCCTCTCTACCTCGGCACATGCGATCGTCCAAACGACTTCATCACGCCTATGCGCCTTCGCCTAGATAATATGATGATTGGGCATCTGATATCCAGATGGCCCTTGAAGCACGCTGTAAATTCGGCTTTCTTGATGGCAGTATTACTGAAGCCATGCCGCCCTATACTATGGTCGGTTGGACAACAGTCAACGCTATGCTCGTTTCTTGGATCACTAACACCATTAACATTGAGGTAAAATCCACTTTTTCTAAATTTCGTGAAGCTAAGTGGCTTTGGGATCACCTTCATACTCGATTTGCCTTGTTCAATGATCCCAAATTCAAACAATTAAAATCTGCAATTTCTAAGTGTTAACAACCTGAATCCATGTCTGTGTCTACGTATTACAATAGCTTGTGGGAAGAATTATTTGAACATGAATCTTTGATCTCTTGTACTTGTTCTTCTTCATGTAATGGCGGAACTCTTTATGAACAACGTCGTGACACTCGGAAATTACACTTTTTTTTGATGGGGTTGCACTTAGACTATGCGTCGTTACGTTCCTTGGTCCTCTGCCCACACTCAATCGTGCGTATCAACTCGTTGTCCAAGATGAACGAGTATGGTCGGCTAGCCTTGCGATCGTGGACAAGCCGACAACAGTCCTTGGCTTCGCTGCACACTTGGCTAGTGTTGGCCGTGGTCGTGGGTGTCGCACACCTCCCACGTGCTCTCACTGCCATAAGCAAGGTTACTATGCCTCTCGTTGTTGGTATTTGGTTCCTTGTTCAGACTGTAAAAAGCATGGTCAGGATCTCGCGAATTGTTATGAAGTTGTTGGGTACCCGGAGACGTGGCAGACTTCTAAAGCAATGGTGCGGGCCGCGCCTCTCGCCCTTCTTCCTGCGGTGGGACTGGCTATAGGCCGGTCGAGGCTCATCTCACTCATGCCTCGTCCTCGCCCACGATCACACCTTCCTCTTCACGTTCCTCTCAACTCTTTTCCACTGAACTGTGGAAAGCTTTAGCTTGACTTTTTGGTAATGCCCAAATTTCGGATGATCGTTTGAATGATATGTTTTCTTCTTCTGGTTGGATTATTGACACAGTGGTTACTCATTATATCACGGGTAAGAAGTCTTGGTTATTTGATGTTATGGAGGTTGTTGATTGCCCTGTTGGTCTTCCTAATGGGGCCTTAGTTGTTGCTACTCACAAGGGTTAAGTTCGTTTATCTACTTCTATCACTCTTATAAATGTTTTGTTTGTTCCTCAATTCAGTTGTAATTTACTTCCAGTTTCATTGTTATCTGATGATATCCAATGTAATGTGCAATTTGACTCCTCTGTGTGTATTATACAGGACCAATTGAGGGATCGAGCTTATTGGAACGGGGAGTAGACAAGATGGACTTTACTACTTCTGCAGGGACGATTAGCTGTCACTGGTTTCCATTCATAGTGTCACTTCGGATTTCGAGCTTTGGCATAGGCTTATTGGGTATCCTTCAGAACAAGTGGTGAAGTTACTTCCTCCTCTTTGTAGTCATAAGGGTAGTTTAAATAAAGCATGTGAAATTTGTTTTCGTGCTCAACAACCTAGGGATAAGTTTTCTTTAGTGACAATAGAGCTAGTGTCGAATTTTTGAGAAAATACATAATGATTTGTGGGGTGCTTATAGACATGTTTCTTCTTGTGGTGCTCGTTATTTGCTCACAATTGTTGATGATTGTTCTTGTGCTGTGTGGATTTATTAATTCTAAGATGTAAAAAAGTGTTTGTGGAGGTTGGAGCATAGGAAGATAGTAGTGGGGGTGGTAGGCGCAAAGGCTAGAGGTGGAGGGAGGAGAAATGATGTATTGTGGATCGTTTAACGAAATAATTAATGGTATTCGTTAAGTGGTTGCATATACCAAACCCTTCAAAAATTTAAGGTTGTTTTTTAAAAAATTCATACAAATTATTAGAATAGGCAATCTAATTTTAACATAAAATTAGACAAACCTAAACCTATATTCTCCTTACAAGTTTATTCTATCTAACTCTAACCCAACAGTATCTCCTAGTTGTCCCTCCTCTTCTCCTTCCTTTATTTCCCTCGAATCTCAAACTACAACAAACAATTTTAAAAAATAAACCGGCATTCTTACCAAATGGATGAAACTAGTCACTAAATAGATCAAAGAATGTGATAACTGAATGGATTAAATTGGTCAATAAATAGATTAAACTCGCCACTAAATTGATTAAACTAGTCATTGTATTCAGAATGGTGGTCCATTCTCTTCTCAATATTGGGCTTGCACCGTTGCCTAATTTTAAATTATAAGTAGGTTGTTTTTTACAAGACTAGCTTTGTTTTAAAAAAAGATAGTTACTTATATACTTTTTTAAGGTTGTTAATTTTCTTAAAGGTATATTTTAAGTGGTTGCATATACCAAACTTTTCAAGATTTAAGGTTGTTAAATAACATTTCTAAAAGATACCATGATGCCAAATGAAATATTATTTGGATTTGATTCTGACTTGACAAAGACGAAAATATGTGGTTATTTTCCTTTTAGAAGTTGATACTTAAGTACGACATAGGTTGGTTCTATTTGTATCACTGCCTCAATTCAGCTTTTGATTTTGATCGATATTCTATATCTCCTCAATTCACTTTAACACGAAGCAAAATAAATGTTTAACCGCACCAATTAAAATGGAGAAAGATGGAGAAAGATGGAGAAAGGAGGAAGATGAATAGGAAGAAAGGTAGGAGGAAATAATTTTAATCTCCCATTTTCGGTTACATATGAAGAAATTGGATAGATTATGGAGGTAATTAGCCCCAATTTTGGACGATAGAGGAATAAGAAGAGGGAGAAATGAGAGAGAAATGGGTAGAGGAAGAAGGAGTTATGAGAAAGTGGGGTGTTTTAGATATTCGAAGGGTTGTGTTTAGTAAGGTGAGGTTGCATTTAGCAACTATGTTACTTATATACCTTTTTTTAGTGAGAAAAAGTTTTCTATATACCATCTAGCATATATAAAACTACATCCTTTTTTTATTGATATTCATATTTGGAATCTTAGCACTATTTAAAATTACATAGAATCTTCTAGATTTTTCCCAATATATAAGAAAAAATATAATCATATTGAATCTTATTTAATTCGTCTCAACGGATACTTTATTATATCAAATTTTTATTATATAATAATAATAGTCAAATGTACAAATTACACTAGGAACGGAGGAAGTACTTATCACTATAGTTATTTTAAAAGTACAAAGCAAATGTATTAACAAGTATTACAATAGGATAATCTATTAAGGAAAAAGCCCTACTAAAAAGGATTTGAGCAAATACGCTGTCCAAAAAGTTGTGGCTAATGGGATTCGAGCCCAGGTCTCCACGGCCACAACGTGGAATTCTAACCACTAAACTACGGCCACATCAATGTACATTTTACCAAGCATATACTTTATATATTAATCTTTAAGTAGCAGTTCGCATGGCTACAAATTTTAGCTCAAAGTAATCCTAAGATTACCGCCCCCTTTTATTGCTCGCCCAGTCAATTCTAAGCTGCACAGACAGCAACTGCTCTCTAACAAAACCTAACCCTAGGAACTCGCCGGAGTTCCGGCGCCGCGAAGTTTCCGGCGGGTTCTCCGGCGAGTTCCCTTGTTTTCTTCGCCTTTTCTTTCTTTCATCGTTTTCCTGTCCTTTTTCTCCGTTCGTCGTCCCCCTCATAGATTTCCGTCGGTTTTCTTAGTGTTTCTCCTAGTTTTTCGGTCTCTAGGTTCGTTCTTCGCGGTGGACAAAGTTAACTCCGGCGGCGTCGCGTCTCCCCCTCCTTGTCGAGTCTTGTGAGTCGTCTCCCCCCTCCCCTGGTTTATTTTCGTTTGTTGAGTTGGTTGTATTTTGGGCTTCCCCTTCCCCCTCCCCTGGTTTCGGCTTGGCATCCCCTTCCCCCTCCCCTATCTAGTGTTATTCCGGTAGTTTGTCGTTGAGTTGGTTGCGTTTGTTGGTAATCTTTCGGGCTTCCCCATCCCCCTCCCCTCTTTAGTTTTCCGGTTTTTGGGCATCCCCTCCCCCTCCCCTATCTAGTGTTAGTTGTGTCGAATTGGGCTTCCCTCCCCCTCCCCCTATCTCGTGTTGTGTCGAATCCCTAGTTCGTTTGCGTTAGTTGTGGGTTTCTCCTTCCCCGGTCCTTTGTTTTTGTTTTTTAGTTGTTGCCGCCGAGTATTAGATTAGTTGGTGTTTCCTCCGCGTTGTTCCAGCTTATTGGTTGTGTTGGTATGAGTCTGTTGGTTTCCTCACTCTGCTCGATTGTTTTGTTTCTTGCTGGAGGTAGTATTTGTATTCCAATTGTTGGGTTTGATTTGTGTGATTGGTTCGGGTTGGCGTGGCAAGTGGTTTCATGGCTGGGGTTTGTTTTCTCCGATATTTTAAATCGGTGGTTTGTTCGAGATCTAACTTTGGTTAGCTCTCAGTCTCGCTTGGTAATGATCTTATTGCTCATTGCCTTGACAAAACGATATCTCGAAGACCGGCTCCCCAATTTGTTAATTGGGTTTATAGCGTCAACTTATTTGAGCTTCTCCTTTGCGGAGAAGCCTAAAATACCCATTCCAAAGGGTATTAAGTCACAAAGGATTGTGACTTGGTCATGTTGCGAGTTCCTCAACTCGCTGCTACTTTGTTTCCCTGTTTGTGAAGCCGGTCCACTCCTCCCACTCCCTTCATCAGGTGTTTGGCGATCGTCATCCACTGGTAAAAGCGCATTGCAGTTATCCAACTTCCGAGATCTCCAAATCGAGCAGATTTATCCATGTTTTCGTTATTTACATTATTGTACTTGTTATATAGGAGCATGTAATGCTCAATTTAGTTTCTTTGTTTTAGAATGGATGTACTATCCTTAGGATGTTATTCTGTTTTTTAATTAATGCAAATTTTCGCGATGTCAAAAAAAAAAAAAAAAAAAAAAAAAAAAAAAAGTAGCAGTTCGCATGTGTTTTCTATAGGCTTAACAGAGATTTGATTAACTATATACTAATAGCGTTATAAACTACACTCTAATCTTTAATGTTATCATCAATTAACACACATAACCAATTATACACTTCAACTGATTTTAACAATAATACAAAAGTAGTATATAATGAGGAAGAAGTTAGGAGGCAAAGTATAATTTACTGGCTTCCTCTTAGATATACCTTTTGTTTCTTTATTATAAGACAGGCATTGCTTCCTAAAATTCTACCTTAACCATAAATATGTCTTTCATTATATGTATTTCAAATAGTAGAATTATCTAAAAATCAATTTATAATATTACTTTCCAATATTTTTATCATTATGTATTACAAGTGAAATAGTGAATACTCAACCCAAAATTGTATAATGATTTAGAAGGAAAATCTATCGCTACTTGGAGAAGTGTTCTTTGCAACACATGTGAACTGGGTTATTTTTATAATCACTTTAATATATACTCTCAACCAATTTCTCCTTTCTATTTTAGGGTGAACAAGTTCGCTATTTAATCTTTTTCTATGTAAAGAAAAAATAATATATAAATAAAAATTGATCACTGCTTATTGAATGGTATTAGTTGATATATGTTTTACAAAGGACTACATATACTCGAATGCCATGTGCATTATTGAAAATTTAATTTCATTGCTCCCCTTCCTGCAAACACCCAACCCCCGGGAAAAAAAATTGTTTGACCTATAAAAAATGTGAATTAAGAGTTGCATGGACTTTTGTATAAAGTTAGGTGAGTTGCACAATTTATTTTTCTCAGTTGTTGAATGCATTCTTGTTGCTCATCAACAATTAATTTTCTCAGATAATTTTTTTCTTAAGTCATTTATTATTTTTTCTGCTATAAACAGTAATATGAGTGAAATTAGCAATTAGATTTTGGCTAATTGAATGAGTATGATAAATGATAAATTGAATCTCCAAATGGGTCGTCGCCTGCAAAACAAGAAGACTAACCCGGGGGTTTCCGAGCAAACTCTCTCCGATGCTTAAGTCAGATGGCTAAGCAATAGAAAGCAAGAGAGTGGAGAGAATTGCCAAATGTATATGTTTGTTTAGTTCGATAAAATTACCTCTCTTTTAGTGCCAAATGAAGTATATATGGTGGGAACTAGGTATGGGAGGCCTTAGGCCGATCCCTTAGGGCTTGGAGGCCTTACTTTCACTTTCCTCCTTTTGGGCTTAGTTGCTTTGCAATGGTCATGAAATTAAGTCATAATGGGCCTGGGTTCTATATTTAGACCCAACAATTATGTTCGTGCCAATATGTACCTTTAGTTTACAATGAACATATTTATTCAGAATGGATAAATGGAGCAAGACTAGTGCCTTTTAGATGAAAAAGATGGTATAACACCTGTTAGCAGGATTCTAAAACTACAACCTTTTGAAGCGAGTTTGAAGCACTTCTAAGCCACTGTATACAACATTATAGTTAAAACTAGCACAAAACTTGGCTCTAAATAGCATGTTAACAAGTCTGGAAAATATTACAGTGAGAATCAACACGGATGTAATAAGATATGAATACACAACACCCAGCACGGAAGGTGCACCAACACCACGTCACGTATAGGTAAGTCGCACTGTTCCATAACCAAAGAGACTCAACCCAGGTCCAAAACTCACCGACGTTGACGTTACTGAATCCTTCTGATACGCCTTTCATCACAAAGAAAGCAAAAGGCGGAAACAAGGTCAGTCCAAAGACAACATTGCAAACAATTCTGGAGAAAGCTTTCACACTCCGGTCTTGTAGATCTAGTCTTAAGGGCTGAGCCATCAAACATAATGGCACTAACAACAATGCCCCAATTTCAGCAGCTGCAAAGTTCACTGCAGACATGAGAGACAATCCAATAAAGGCAGCTGCGATCATCACAGCTTTCAAGATACCCCATTCCTTGTTATGAAGGTGAGGTGACTTAAAGCTGGAATAAGGGGAACCCAAGACCATGTAGAAGATGTGAAGGGTAAAATAACGACAGTAAAATCCAGGAAATGCTGCAAGTAGTTGATGTGCTGTTGGGTATCTGACAAATGAAATAGGGAAGTAATGCTACAACAACTGCCCATATATGAATAACAAACACAGTTTTTGCTGCGTGTAGCCACCTCCATGAAGTGACAGAAATGACCACTGCAGCAGACGAGTTGGAGCTTCCAGAAGATTATACCATATCAGAATTTGGAGGACTATCGATAGCATCAGAATAAAGAGAAGCAGCAACAATGGGTAGTGGTGCGATAAGGAGTGCAAAAGCGATCATGTAAACTCCTACAGAAACGAACTTGCTGGGCCCTGTTAGAAGGTAGAGAAAGAATGACTGGTACTGATCTAATAATGCCTTCAACCAACCTGCATCAAGAATGAAGATAATAAGAAATTGAAGTAACATCACTTTTCATAGCATGCCTATGTTCCATTGAACAATAGTTGCACAGGTTGATTCTTCTAATGACACCAACAGAAGGGACAGAAGAGGGAGGAATTAAAAATGTGAACAAAAGCTCCAAGGTAGCTCCAGCCTCCAAAGCCTCAAACAAGGAAAAAGCTGTCAGTCCAGTTTCAGGTGAAGACCAAATTAGATCAAAAATCACCAAGCACACTGATATGAGCTGCACAACCAGATATGAACTAAATTTGCAAAGGGATAGGTCCTTAGGATGCTTAGAATTTTGTAGAGGAGCCTGAATCCAATTGCTGCTTAAGCCAATTCACATGACACTGAGAGCATGTACTCGACATTACGTTTTAACCGCTTAGGTTCCATTTGATGTCATATGCAACCATCTAAAAGTAGGGATAGCAATGGGTCGGGTCTAGGGAGGGGCCAGCAAGACCCATATCCAGACCCGATATCTTTGAGGTGGACCCAGACCCACTGGGTCTACAATATTTAGACCCTTGACGAGACCTGCTGGGTATAGCGGGTCCTGGGTCCAACATGAGTCCTTAAGATTTTTTATTGTCAATATTCTTTAATATACGTTTTTTTTCGCCAAACTTTTCCAACATATAACACGATGTTAGCCTCAACTCGACTATTAATACTTTGTGAATAATGAAGTAATAAAATTACTCCCTCCGTCCCTTAATAGAGTTCCCATTTTTCCATTTATGTCTGTCCCAAATAGATTTCTCATTTCCTTTTTTGGTATGGGTCCACCAATTAGAATATTATTTAGCTTTCATTTTTTATTATATCACCCACTTCCCCACATTCTCTCTCCTATTCATGAATATTTTTAATTCTGATTTAATACAACTAAGGTCTCACTTATGGTTTCTCCTTAATATTTGTGTCCAAAAAAAAATGGTAACTCTATTTAGGGACGGAGGGAGTATAACTCAAGAAAATACTATTTAAACATATTTCAATTTAAAAGTTTAATACTAAGAAAAATACATAATATTAAAGAAGCTTACATAAGTATCATTTTGGGGTGCTAATCGAGTCGAGCACTTGGCGAGCAACTCGAGCTCGACTCGGTCAACGCTCGGTCAACGCTCGACTCGAGTTGGCTCCGCTCGAGCTCGACTTGGCTCGAAACCTTAACGAGCACGAGTCGAGCAGGGTCCTGCTCGACTCGTTAAGCTCGCGAGCAGCTCGATAATTTTTTTCTTAAATATTACTTTTTAAAAAATTTATTTTAATTTATTTAATAAAAAAAGTATATCAAAAACTTGAGATATATGGACCAACTTACCAAACCCAATAAGATAATATTACTTTATGGTCCATGATTCATAAACTAGTAGTCTAGTACTTGATAACTTTTCTTAGCAAAGATAGAAGAAAATAAGAAGAGAAATATCAGTTAACTCAGCTGAGCTTTCATTCATTTTGTTGTGTCTTACATCACACCAGTGACCCTCTATATATAGGAGAGAGGTCTTACAATTTCCTAGACAGATGTGCCCTAGAATCTTCCAAGAAATAAGAGAAAACGGCTAGTAGTAGTGACACCACAAACAGACAAGAGCATAGCTGGACAAAAGGACAACAGACCACTACCAACCTATGACATACAGCAAAATGAATAATCAGAAAAGAAAACAGAAAACAGCAGCCACTCCCTTATATGCTTGCTCTATTTTCAATACTCCCCCTCAAGCTGGGAGGAGGATGGCTGAACTCCTAACTTGATCAGAAGCTTTTGCTGTTGATCTACTGAAAGAACTTTAGTGAATAGGTCAGTAGGCAGAATAGTTCCATCTTGAACCTTGTCTCGAATAAAATGGCAATCCATTTCAACATGTTTAGTTCTTTCATGTTGAACTGGATTTGCAGCAATTGCTAAGGCAGCCTGGTAGTCACACAGAAGAGTTGTACAACCAAGATTGTGAAGCCCAAGGTCTTTCATCAGTTGTTTTATCCAAATTACCTCACATATAGTCATGCCCATGGCCCTATATTCAGGTTCTGCTGTAGAACGAGCAATAACAGATTGCTTTTTAGCCTTCCAAGATATAGGAGACTCCCCAAGCATAATGCAAAAACCAGTTGTTGATCTTCTAGTGATGGGACATCCCCCCAGTCACTATCACAATATGCAGTGAGAGCAGCAGCAGATCTTGATGCAAGAAGAATGCCTTGGTTAAGAGAACCAGACAAGTATCTAAGAACTTTTTTTCCAGCATGAAGATGCACAGAAGTAGGAGAAGTCATGAACTGACTCAAGGTATGAACAGTGAAGGATATGTCAGGTCTAGTAATAGACAGATAGATAAGTTTCCCAACTTTGTCTTTGATAGACTTTAGGATGCTCTAATGGAGTGCCATTTGTGTGAGTGAGTTTGACATGAGGATCCATGGGTAGCCTAAGAGGCTTGCAATCATTCATGTTATGTTCTCTCAAAAGATCTCTGATATACTTCCTTTGAGATAGAAAAATTTCATTACTCCCTCTGTCAACTTCTATTCCGAGGAAGTATTTTAGTTCACCCATATCCTTCATGTGAAATTGACTTCTCAGGTACTCTTTGGTCTCTTCAATCACAGACAAGTTACTTCCAGCAATTAATAGGTCATCAACATAGACAAGAATAGCTATGAACCCCCTTTTTTCATTGTGAGTGAATAGAGAGTAATATGCCTTGGATTGAATGTATCCAAAGGCTATGAGGGCAGAGCTTAACTTAGCATACCATTGCCTAGGTGCTTGTCTAAGTCCATATAAAGACTTATTCAGTTTGCACACCAGATTTGCATTTTTAGTGATACACACTCCTTCAAACTCCTTTCCAAATCTGAATCCTTTCCCAAGATATCCCTGAGGTGGTTTCATATACACAGTTTCTTGTAATTCTCCATGCAAGAAGGCATTCTTTACATCCATTTGATGTATATGCCAATCCTGTAGAGCAGCCACAGCTAAAATAGACCTCACAGTGGTCATTTTAGCAACAGGAGCAAATGTCTCCTTGAAATCAACTCCATACTTTTGCTTGTTACCCAATATCACCAGTCTTGACTTGTATCTCTCTATTTTCTCTGTTTTTGGATTGTATTTGGTTGTGTATAACCATTTACATCCAATAGCTTGCTTCCCTGCTGGCAATTTAGTTATCTCCCAGGTATTATTTCCTTTAAGAGCTTCAAGCTCTTCATTCATTGCTGTCTGCCAGTGAGTGTGCTTGATAGCAGCTTTGAAATGAACAGGATCAGGTTCTCTTTCAGCTGAAGCAATCATACAAAAATATTGTGGTGATGCTAGGGTGTTAGTGACACCTTTTACAACCTCAGCATAACTACAACTCTACAAGTAGTGTTATTAACCTTGTAGTTTTGATGCCAAGTGAGAGGTATGTGCTCCCTAGTAGATCTCCTGGGAGGAGTCTGAGGAGAGGGCTGTCTAGGAGGACTCAGAACAGGTTCATTATTTTGAGAAGGCTGATCAGTTTGGGTAGGCTGTGTGTTTGGCTCAAAGTCTGCAGTAGGAATAGAAGTGGACTCATCACCTATCCAAGGTTGTGAGAGGTTGGGTTGGTGAGTTTTATCTTCATTTGATGACATAGAAACAGTATGAAACACATGGAATGGATATATGCTTTCATAAAATCTGGCTTCTCTAGTAACAAACATCTTCCCACTCACTAAGTTCATGAGTTTGTACCCCTTTTGAGTTTGAGAATAGCCCAAGAAGAGGCAGGGAACACCTCTTGCATCAAATTTATCTCCCTCATTGTCTGGATTTGCAGCCATAGCAAGGCACCCAAAAATTCTCATGTTTTCATACTTAGGTTTTTCATTATACAAAACCTCATATGGAGACTTATCACCAAGGACTACACTTGGTAGCCTGTTTGTGATATAAACAGCAGCATGAGCACAATCTCCCCAGTATTTCAAAGGTAATCCAGCCTGAAATCTTAAAGACCTTGCCATCTCAAGAATATTCATGTGTCTCCTCTCAACCCTTCCATTCTGCTGAGGGGTATCAACACAGGAGGTTTGATGAATAATTTCAAGTCTGTCAAAGAAAGGTCTGCAATCCTTATCTTCAAACTCAGGAGCATTAACAGATCTAATCATCTTCACCTTTCTGTCAAAGTGAGTCTTTGCCAAATTCACAAGAGATTCAATTACTTTAAAAGCATCAAATTTTTAAACCATCAGATTTACCCAGGTCATTCGAGTAATCATCCACCATTGTAAGGAAGTTTCTATACCTTCCTTTAGTACTAACTCTGTATGGGCCCCATGTATCAGTGTGGATAAGCTCAAAATAAAGGTTCTTTTGCCCTTGAGTCACTCACATTATATGGTAACTTAGTGAACTTAGCTAAAGGACATGTTAAGCACACTTCAGTACCTCCTATTTCCATTCCATTCAGCCCACCTATTTTCTCAATTCTGGCCATGGGAGCATGACCTAACCTTTGATGCCACAGGGTTCTATTACTCAACATCTTCACATCTTTGACAACGTTAGGAACTTGCATGTATGTCTCTGCATTCATAGCACATTTCAGTTTCTTTTTACTGCTTTCTACTTGTGTTTTGAGTTTCTCCATCACTTTTCCTAGTGACTCATTCACAAGGTAATACAACCCATTCTTCATAATTCCTACCCCCTTCACATTACAAGAGTCACTATCTTCAATAACACAGTATTCAGGACAAAACATCACCTTACAGTTCAAGTCTTTCAACACTTATTAACAGAAAGTTGTGTTTAAAGCTTGGAACAAACAACACATTTTGTAAAAGTAAGTCACTTTCAAGCTTGATACTACCAAAATGTGTGATTTTAGTTGTTTCTCCAATGGGTAGATTAATTCTGGGCTCATTTTTGCTAGCAACAACATCAAACATCATATTAGAACAACATGTCATGTGGTCTGAAGCTCCTGAATCAATAATCCATTCATTTGTTATTGAATCAGCAAAGTAACAAAACACCATACCTGCATAGCTAGCATCAAATTCATCATCTGTATCATTAGCAGATTGTTTAGATGAGGCAGGTAGCATTTTGAATAGAGCTTCAATTTGTTTCATAGTGAACTGGTTTGCAGAAGTTGTTGATCCAGCTTCACGTTTTGCACTATTTTGCACATTTGCTGCAGTTTTTACTCCCCCATTCTTGTTCTTGTTCCATTTTTGCCCTCCAGCAAAATTCTTGCCTTTATTCTTCTGGTGCAGTTGATTTGCCTTTGGATGACCACTAGGGTATCCTACAACAGTCCAGCACCTCTCACTTGGGTGACCAGATTTCCCACAAGCTGTACAAGCTCCTCTAGTTCCTCTGCTAAACATAGCAAGAGTTTCTTGTTCATCCTTCACCTGACCAAGAACCATCCTCTGAGATTCTTCTTGTTCTAGGAAGCTACAAGCTGTTTCAACTGTGGGAAGGGTTCTCATCATGAGAATCTGACTTCTCTGAGCTCCATATGCTTATTCAAGACCATTTAGAAACTGAAAAAGTTTATGTTCTTCCTTCTGTTTTTCCAAAGCTTCAAGAAGAGCTTTTACTTCAGCATTGATTTCAGAAATTGTAGGTAGAGTATTAAGAGACTCTAACTCTTCCCATATTGCCTTCATTTGAGTATAATGCTCACTGATTGACCTGCCCTGCTGTTTGGTCTCATACAGCTCCTTGTTGAGCTTGTCTTTCCTAGATCCACTTATAAGAGAAAATCATTTCTCAAGTTGGATCCAGATTTGTTGAGCATTATCAACATAAAGGATTGATTTTCTTATTGAGTCAGATACAGACCCAAGGATCCATGATATAATCATACTGTTGCATGTTTCCCATGCTTCAGCTTTGACAGCATCAAAACTGTCTTTCTTTATACTTCCAGTCACAAAGCCAAGCTTCCTTTTTGATCCTAGAGCTATCTCCATAGATCTCTTCCATGACCGGAAGTTGGAAGATCCTTGGAGCTTCTCTATAGTTTGGAAATTATGGCCATCTGCTGGATGTAAGTATAAAGTACTCAAGGCATCTATTGTTGTCATACTTTTTGCTTAAAACAAAAAACTGATTTTCAAGAGAAGAGGAGAATTGATTATAGGCGATTTCAGAGCCATAGGCTCTGATACCATGATAACTTTTCTTAGCAAAGACAGACGAAAATAAGAAGAGAAATATTAGTTAACTCAGCTGAGCTTTCATTCATTTTGTTGTGTCTTACATCACACCAGTGACCCTCTATATATAGGAGAGAGGCCTTACAATTTCCTAGACAGATCTGCCCTAGAATCTTCCTAGAAATAAGAGAAAACGGCTAGTAGTAGTGACACCACAAACAGACAAGAGCATAGCTGGACAAAAGGACAACAGACCACTACCAACCTATGACATACATCAAAATGAATAATCAGAAAAGAAAACAGAAAACAGCAGCCACTTCCTTGTATGCTTGCTCTATTTTCAATAGTACTCACTTCCCCCCAATTCCCAACCCAACCATAAATAAGTTTAAAAGAAAAAATTTAATAAAAGAAGATTTTTTGAAAATTGAAAGGAAAACCGAAAGCCTAGTCCCTCACTTCCCCTGTTCCCCCCCCAATTCCCCATCCCAGCATTCCCAGGCCCAACCGTCACGAATATATCATGCTTCTAGCTTCCCTCTCTCTCTTGAAGGCTGGCGACGCTTGAAGGTGCTCAACGCAGATCTCGGTCTTCGCTCATCACCATCACCATTCTCACCGGCACATAAGCTTATCATCGGAGAAGAAGCTCGTCACCGTCGCAAAAACCCACTGTTTTCCGGCAACTTTTTAGTGTTTTTTGACTAATACATGACAAGTACACATGTTATTTTTTTTGCGGTTGTTTTTTCCATTTTTTGATTTCATTTGCTAATTTCGGTTTATTATTTCATTTTTTTTAATTTAGATTCGATTGTGTATTGTTGTTGGGAATGTAATATTTGTTATGTTGGATATGAATTTAGACTATTTATGTTCGATTATAATTTTGTTTCTTATGTTTTATTATGAATTTTTACTTGTTAGCTTCATTTTGTTAATTGAGTTTCGATTGTGTTGTGTGTTGTATGTTGTGTGTGCTGCTATGTTGTGTGTGCTGCTATGTTGTGTGTGCTGCTATGCTGCTGTGGTGTGTGCTGTTGTGGTGTGTGAATGGAGATCCTTACTAAGTTTTTGGTGCATGAATGTTTGTAGGTTTTTTGGGCTTTTGGAGAAGATTGAAGCATCAAACTTGTAATGGAGTATTTTATGAAGAAAGATTTGGAATCTTGAATGTTTTAAAATTGTTTTGTAATAGGTTGTTTGTTATGTAAGAGACTAAGAGTTATTGAATTATATCTTTAGATCATATTGTTGTTTTAGTGATAATTTCTATCATTTGTTTGTTTAAAATAATCAAATGGAGGCATGAAAGAACTTGAATATTTTTTAAATGTTTTGGTAATTGTAGTAATTCTAATGATTTTAAAAAAAAATTAAGGTAAAACTAATTTTACATTATTTACTCTTAGCGAGCAATCGAGCCGAGCTTATCGAGCACGAGTCGAGCTTACCGAGCCTATCGAGCTTATCGAGTTTATCGAGCTCGAGTTGAGTTTCGAGCCGAGTTGGAAAAAAGAATATCGAGCACGAGTCGAGCACGAGCTTAACGAGCTTAACGAGTTTTCGAGTCGAGTCGAGCAGGGTTTGCGAGTTTTCGAGTCGAGTCGAGCAGAGCCCTGCTCGCGATCGACGCGCTCGATTAGCACCCCTAAGTATCATATACTTTAGTATATAACAATAATATCAAAAAAATTTATTTGCTAATTCTCCTCTATTTCATCATTAATTTTATTTATTAGAGAATAAAGACTTATTATTGTGCACAGATAAATTGTATTTTGTAATTTCAACATATTTATTTTTTGGAAAAAATTATAGATGATGATCTGAGGCGGGTCTACGTCCGGCATCATTGGATCTGGGCGGGTCTCGGTCCGGCATCATCGAACCCGGACCCGAATCTGACCCAACAACATTTAGACTCAGACCCGACCTAGACCCATTAGGTTTGAAAAACTTGGATCCATACCCTTAAAAATGGGGCGGGTCCAACAAGTCTACATCGAATCTTGGACGCACTGCCATCCCTAAGTCCTATGTGTAACAAGCTTATCAAACTAGCTAGACAAGTAATATAGCACTTCAAATTTGAGCATAATATCCATTTTGGTGATAGAACAACTGCTCTACACGAAATTATTGTGGCTTGGCACTTTAATTTAATCGTCATTGACAGTAGGAGAACACACCAAGCCTAGCAAGTCCACATGAGAGGTTATTTGCCATGTCTTTTAAGAATTCAGGATAGACTGAAGTCACTTGCAATGCCAAGGACCTTAAGAGTACTCAGCTTACTGAATTGGCTAACCCAATAATGCTACACCCCAGCTTTGGAAACGTAGTTCGCATGCTGGAAATCGCACAACTCTATACAGAACATATACAGAACAGTGTAGGGAAAGATTATGGAGGCATCCATTTCTTTTTATTCATTATAGGAAACGTGGTTCAAAAGCCTAACTTAATGAGGTTTAAGCCGGAATACACAAATAAATAAAAGAGCACTCCACTCATATGTATATATAATTGAACCTTTTTTTGTAATAACAATAATCTCTCCATATGTTTTTACTTGTTCCACTTTGACTTTGAGCACTATTTACATATATCATTTTGACATTTTTTTTCTAATATACAAAAGCAAATGTTATAGGTTTAGTCTCAATATGTATTTTCAAGATATCAACCTTTTGTAACTTTTCAACAAAATATTAAATTAAAGAAATTAATGATCAAGTTTATCTCTTGGCAAGCATGCCAAATTAGAGTGGAGAAAGAAAAGAAAGAGAATCATATTAGGTGAAAAGTTGTATAAACACATTACCTCCCACTGCGTAACAAAAATTCACTTCGCTTGCCACGGTTATACGGCGAGGTTTTGGGAGAAATCACCAATGTCACAGCATCAATTTGGTAATCCCGAAAAGCACCATGGGAACCAGTTGGAACTCCTAACGCCTAATTAGAAGAAATATAGTAGAAAGAAATAGTAAGTAGCAAGACTAGTGTATAAAAAGACAAATGATAATTGTAAAAAACCCAGAAAACACAGGTAAACACGCAAACATATGCATATCCAGAAACACAGTGCAACGGGAGAGGGAGAAGCAAAATGAAGATAAGGTAGTGGAAGAGGACTCACCTCAGCATATAGTGAACTTGCAAGGGTAGCAGTGCCTTCAACATATTCGCTAACAGGAATACCAAAGCCCCATTGGGGATTTATGCTTCTAGCCAGATTTCCTAAAAACTCTATTGTTCCACCAACCATCCTCAGAAAATTTCACTCCAACAATAACAAGAGTTTTCCAACCCTTACATGCAGACCCTACCGATGTATTAGCCAAAAAATGCACAACATTTAGGAGATCAAGATTTGGCATTTGACCATTGGAAGCCTCAGCATAGATACTAAGACTGTCCTGGGCGTCTTTGTTTCCGTTAACAACTTTAATGACCAAAGCAGCAGCCATCGTACCAGCACGTCTAAAACTCTCTGCACCTACAGCCTGATTCTCCTCACTTTCATGAAGATGGTTGCTCGCATAGCATAAATTAGAGTGAAATTTTTCTGAGCTATGAAATGTTGGAGCATAATATTCCCTCAACCAGGAAGCAACTGATTCATGTTCACCATACCGAGAATCAGCAGCAACCCAAATAATGTCCTTTGCTAGCCAGGTAACTTGCATTAGCAAAGACAAAACAGAGTATGCTACACCTAATGATAAAGCTTCACCAGCATGACGCTTCATAGCATTGTAAGGAGTCACTAGGATAATAGCTTCCTTTCCGTCGCCATGTGGAGCCCTAATTATACCAACAGTACTAACAGCTGGAGAAATACAAGTATCGTTTTCTCGGTCCGGGTCATTTTCATCACTAGAAAAGAAATGGAAAGGATGAAACTTATTTGGCTGAGGATAGAACTGGAACTGACTAGCTTCAGCACCCAGGTTTTTCATACGCTTCATTAATTTCCTTGGAATTTCACTGGAACAAAATGTTCAGTACTTTATTACCACAAGGACCTGTCAAACAACATAATCTGCCTAGAAATGGTATAATAGAAGGAAAAAGTGATTCCATATTTATTTAATTTTTTTAAGAAATAGACCAATGCCTCAATAGACTAGACGAAATGCCTGAAAATGCGAGGCAAGAATGGCATCAGAAAAGCTCGACAATGGCATAAAGTTATCGATTAGAAGTCATCTTAGACAATAAAGCCTCAGATAGCTGAGGTGTACTATTGTTGATTTGTTGTATAAATTTGGAGTAATTTCCACCTTTCAAGTTCTCAGCAGGTTTATTTGTATAAGACATGGTTATTATTAGCAGAGCCAGTCATAAAACCAGGTTAAGACATAAATTCAAAATGGCAAATAGTAGACACATACATGCCTGATGTATCGCCTTCCAAGCTTGAGCTCATTATCCCCGTAACAAGCTTGTCCGCATCCAAGACATCTTGACTAGAAAGCATGGGATTGGCGGAACCTATAACACACAAATACTTCACATAGTATTACGGCTAGGAAAATCACTTAGTCCAACCAAACCATTAATCCCAAAAATAATTTAAAGGCGAGTTAAAAAGACCATATTACAGCTCCTACAGATTTTTCAAAGGAGAAAGCTTTACACGTATAATGCTGACATGAACCCATTTTTTGCTTAACAAGATAAAGGAAACAATTAACTTTTCCACACAAGTAATCTTACTCCAAAAACCCAAATTGCTTCAAATTAAATCATCCATCATACCAAAATACAAGAAACTAGTACCACAAATTCCCAATACACCAAATTTTTCACTTAACTAATATAAAGAACACACATCTGACAAAGATGAGCATTGCCCACAATCTAATACTGCTTAAAAATATGAAAAATTTGGAGATCATCCACATCAACAAAATCCCAATTTACAAATTTAAAGTCTGAGATAAACAAATTCACCTGGCATGAGCGCATTTTCCGATATATAAGTGTTTTTGGCAAGAATCGGCAAGAGTAAAAGAGCAAAAATTCCAGCAATACAGCAAATGAAACTGAAAAAAAAACCCAAGAAAGCTGAGATAAATTAAAGTATTGAGAATTTGCCAAATTCAAAATTATTATTGAGAAGATGAAGAATACTACCTGACAATGACACGATGAGACATGAGAAGAAGCACAATGCGCACAAGTGGGCGAGGATGCCTTTTTTGTGAAGAAACGGATTCGGCCATTTTTCAGGAACAAATCGAGAATCTGAGACAAAAGAAGCAAAATTTACAAGGAAGAAGACAACACTATGAACTTATTGTGAGGAGTTGATTTTGTTGATGGATACAATTACAAGTTTACAACTTGTTAGGACTCTTAGTAAGAATCAACTCAGGGGCGGCCTTGGTGGCCGCAGCAGTCGCGAGGGACACGGACGGAGCAGCGGAGTTCCGGTGTCAGCCCGGGCGAACAAGGCCACGTCAAGCGCACAGCCCGACAGATCTAGCGGGGGAGGCTCCTCCCAGCCACCTCTTGATCCGAAAAGGTTGGGTCTTGCGGGTATAACAAGCAGACCAATGGCAAGCCTTGGAGCGCTTATACGCGCATACCCGGTATGGGGAGGTAGTTGTCCATACCGGGGCAATTTGGTAATTTTTGCTCAATTGAAATAAAATGGGTTAATTAAAGGGGTTACTAAACGCAGCCCCACTTTACTAAACGCAGCCCCACTTTACTAAACGCATCCCTAAAAACCCTCATTATCATATTCTCTCTAAAAAAAACTAACTTTGAAAAATTATTCTCTCCTCCTCCTTCCCACAGTTAGAGAAACATAAATTGCAAAAGACCTATTGACAAATTTGAATTTGATACTCAATGGATGATAATTTTGAACCAAATGAACTTCGATCTAATGTATATAAACCGGTATTTTTTCTTTCGTAAGTAATCTATTTCGTGCAATTTTTATGAAATACTTAGCACTATTTCATGCAATTTCATACAATCTGCAAGAAACAGATTACTGTGTTTCGTGCAGATTGAACGAAATGTTAAACTGTTTCATGGTGATTGCATGAAACAGGTAAATCTGCTTCGTGCAAATTGAATGAAAAAGGTAACCTGTTTCATGGGGCCTCGCGAAATAGGTTATGTTTTTCGTGTATATTACACGAAGTACTTTAATCTATTGCCCTAATTTCGTTTGATTTATGTGAAATTATTTTCAATAGTTTCTTGGGAATTCCCAAAAAAAACAATGTGTTTGTGATTGATGATGTTAAATTAAATTTATGAAATTGATGATGTATAATTAATGATTTTTATTAAATTTATGCAATTGATGACGTATAATTGATGTATAAAAAAAACAAGGCATAATTGATGATGTTAAATTAAATCTATGATTAGGGTTAAAAGATTAATATTTTGATGTTTTTATAAATTGTCAGGATGATATTCATATCGAAAAGGTCGATGAGAATACGCCTGATTATAGTGAGTTTTTCACCACGACAACTATATATGTACATTATTAACAAATCCAAATATATATGTACATTTAACATAGAAGAAAATCAACAATGACACTTGAAGATATTAACATAGAAGGAAATCAATATTATAACTTACAAATGTAGTACTACAACTGAAACCCTACATATATTGCATGTTCACCAAAATCCTAACCAATATTTTTCTAAAAACATCATCATAAATGTAAAGTGAAGCCTTAAAAAGCTAACTAATAAGATCTAACAGAACAGATAATGGTAGCTAAATTTGAAGCTCTCAAGCGGTCAAGCCCCCATCCGTTCTTGATCGGTTGCACCTTTAATATTTCCGAGTACCTTTAAAAGGAGAAAAAAAGATAAAAAAATAATCAATACATGATAATATGAAAAAATTTACTCTAACAATATAAATATTGGCTAATGCCACATCTACCAATTAAATAATCATTTATAATCAATTATAGTAGAGAAGCCCGTTATCTGAAACCAATTATCATAACATAGCAAAGAAAACAATTAGAGGTTGAATTGCAATCTTCTAGAGACTACCTAAACCAATGACTAAATAATGGAATTTAGATGTTTCAAGGTGTAATCATTCAAGTACTTTAAAACCCATAAAAGTTTAAACAGTTCGGATGTTTCTTATAATGTTGTGGCCTCCTGCTGATTTCCTAACATTGAAAAATCCCAAAAATCCCAAATTTCTCAGCATACATCATTATCTCTTTGGACTTTGGAGGGGATTTGTATTAGAATCTGGTTCAAGTGCCAAGACATCATTGTTCCATAAACAGCAAATGAACATAGAGGAACTAATCTCCACCTTCTCTACAACCCCCTCTCTAAAAAAACTAACTCTGAAAAATATACACCCCCCTCTCTCTCTCTCTCTCTCCCTAAAAGGGAAGTAACCAAAACAGAAGATCATAAGTATTGATGGTAGCATTAGCAACCCCCATATCAAAATGACAAGCTTGTTGCACATAATTATATGCCTGAGTTCAAATGTAGAAAGAAATTGAGAGACATACAGCTCAAGGATGAGAGTTTCTTATATATGCCCCTTGGTTGGGAATGTGGTCAAATTCATACTACAATGTAAAGGTGCTTAGTTAGCTATAGAATCTTAATGGTCTGAGTATTAATCATTTATCACTAATTATGTTAACAGACTAATGAAGAGCATCCTAATTCCAAGGCATTAAGATGTGAGAAACATCGCTTAGCACTCGTAGTGATAAACACCTTTAGGATGTTGCTTCATGCCAAGGTAAAAATTAACTTAATGCGGTTTCATGCCAGATACATGACATAAGTACTCCTGTTTCATGCCAAATTATGAAATAAGTGTAGCTATTTCAGCCCAGCTATTTGAAATAATAACAGCATTATAATCCCAGTTATATGAAACAGTAGCAATAACTTCATCCCAATTGTATGAAACAGAGGCAACTATTTTGTTCAATAAACATGAAGTTCATTCAATCAATATGAAATTCTAACCAAAACACTACCAAATAATGTGAAAATGAAAAAAAAAAATGCACAAAAGTTGGGGAAAAATCGAATCAGGTAGGCAAAATATATTATTGAATTGAAAAATCTGAACAAATCCAACTTATTTCTCAAACGTAATTTCGCAAAAGTCGACCAAAATTCATGCAAATCTACACAAATCAAACATAATTCTCAAAATCGAAAATTGGTAAAATTATAGTACGAAATAGGTTGGAATTTTGCACAAATCTGACATTACACAAGTGAAACACAAAATTGGGGAGAAAACTAACCTTGAGATTACGATAATTCCTTCGAAAATCTGAAACATAGTTGGATGAAATTCCAATAACTTCCCCGCTCGAAATTGAGTTCGAAATGTGTAAAAGATCTAGCAATTTATCAATTTTCCAGCATTTCATAAAGATTAAAGAGATTACAAACGGATTTCGGGTAAAATGGTGGACGAATTTGTGCGTTTCTGAACCAGAAATGAGGAGCCTGAAACACGAAGAGGAAGAGGGAAAAATGGGTTATGAATGAATAAGGGCATTTTCGATATTTAGGTGGGTTGTATATGGTAAATGAGAGTTGCATTTAGCAATTTAGCAACCATGTTAATTAAATAACTTGAAATAGAATCTTCCTCTGCGTAATTTCCAAAGTTTCTTCACCTCATAATTCCGGTTCTCTCATCACAATTCCAAGGCAATCTGTGTTGCAAATTTGTAATAGAAATTTGAATCCTTGGTTTTCAGCATCAAATAACGCACGTGAAGTGATTGTAAAATGTAGAAGATTTGTATAAACCTTGAAAACCGTTCGGGGCCATTGGATAAGGTAAGCAATTGGAGTTTAGCAAATGAACTAGTTGTGCCTCCATATTAGCGTATGCATTTAGATGACACGTGACTACCTCCAATACTTCATAACTTTCAATTAGTATTGAGTACCGGGTGCATAATAAATTTAATGTGTTTCATAAAATGGGTCACTCTTTTAAGTCAAAATGAGTCATTTATAAACAATGAATAGTTGTTTACCTTAAATGAGTCACTTGAATATAAGTAAAGGTGACCCGTTTAGGACAAAAGCTTACATGGGTCTAAAGGTAGTTTTTTATCTTAAATAGATCACTCATATATAAATTTATAAGTGTCTATTTAAGACAAATATTTACCCGCGTCTCACAAACTCATAACTACAATGGATCGGTCCATTAATTTAGTTGATTTGACACGACAAAGTTTGTAATATCATTTTTCGGGTCATAAAGACACGTTACATTTCCGTTCCTATTTATACATTGATTGAAATTAACTACAATATATTTTTATAATGCAACAAAGTTGATTTGATGTTTTATTATCACTATCATGATAAACGGAAACTTGATAAGTAATATAACTTGTAACATGGGGATATATTAGTATATTACTCATTTACTTGATAAGTCAATTAATGTAGGAGTCGAATTGGTGTGTCAATTTAAGAAGCATAATTACTTTTACTTACAATAAAAAATCAATATGAGTTTGTAAATGAGTTGGTTAGTGTATTTGTAACTCAAATGAGAGGTTGTGGGTTCGAGTCTTAACACCCACATTTTTATTGCTAATTTGTGTCAATTGCTTAGGAGGGGAGAGGGGAGAACATGTGGCAGCATAGCAATTGTTTGCCTTGAGTTTTATATATATATATATATATATATATATACATATATATATATATATATATATATATATATATATATATATATATATATATATATATATATATATATATATATATATATATATATATATATATATATATATATATATATATATATATATATATATATATATATAATTAAATATGCAATGTTTGGTTTTAGCTATAAAATGTGCACTGATTTGTTGGTTTGGGTTATTATATTTGTTGTATTTGTTTTTTAGATCCCGCCCTCTTTTGAATGAAATTTCGAAATTATGATTTGGTTATTATATTTATTGTATTTGTTGCCTGACATTTGTTGATTTGGTTGAATTTCTTTTATCACCCTTTGTTAGCTAGTTGATTTGGTTGTTGTTATTGAATTAGTTTATGGCCAGGAATTTGATGAGAAAATTGAGTAAGTTAATGAATTTGGTTGAATTAGGTTATGGCCAGTATTGATGAGGTGTCAAGTGATAGTGATAAGGAGTTAAATGGTGGTTGTGATAAGGAAGCTGTCTGGAGGTAACATAATTATATCTTTTATTAGAGTTCTTCTAGATTTGTCAATGGCATGTGGAATGTGTTTGCATGAATTAGTTGGGGAAATTTAATTTCTGATGCTTAGCGCTACACACCTTCCTAAGAACAGTAGAAGAATCGAGCTAACTGCAGAAATTTTCAGAGTGAGTCCTAATTTTCTCACTTTCTTTGAGCTTGAATGAGCTCTTTATTTTGCATGAGATTGGTAATTATGCTATTGTGTGGAATTAAGTTGGTAATTCTCCTTTGGGAGTTGTATCTAAGTTGTAATCTTTGTTTGACATGAATTGGGATACATACATATACCTGAGTTGTAATTGTTGTCAAACAAAACAGCCTGACATTTGAGTTGTAGTTCACAATATATGCACTGATTAGGATTCAAGTACTGATTGAGATTTATATGATTTTGAAATTTGTTGTAATTATTTGTGATTTTGGTATTCCTGGGCTATCTTGTGAACCGTTTGGATATGTTCATGGACAAAAAATGATTAATGTATGCACACGTGAGTTATAATTGGAGGTGGTCTGTTTGTGCACCTTGAGTGTATGTTGGAGATACAATTTTATTTTTACTTGCATATTGCTAGCTTTGTTCATCTGTTCTGTATAATGGTCATCTCTTGATAAAGAGTTGAATGAAGTGGATTTTTACATTACTTATGTACAAAGTTTGATTGATGTACGCACATGTTGGATACTTATGTTTACAGATTGCTAGCATTGTGTTGAATGGACTTGGCATAGAACTTCTCGGTGGTGTGCACGTACACCTGTTGAAGATCATGCTATCTCCATCAATAAATTGGTAATCATAGTTCTTAAAAAACTTTATTTATTTTAGTGGACATGTATGAGTAACAGTGGACAATTCTAATTAGCTTATTACCTTTTAGAATAGGTGAAAGGAGTTGACATATTTTCGGCTTATTTGGAATCATTGGATGTCGCTTGACAAACTGGACAAGTTGGGAAGTGGTCGAGGAAGGCTATTCGAATGGGTCCAGATTGGTAAGTTGGGTACCGTTTTGATTATTAATCATCTTCAAGCATTCTTAGGTTTCTTAATTTATATTAGCTTTTCCTTAAATTATGTTATAGTTTGATTGTTTATTAAATTGTGTACACACCCATCCCGTGAATATCAAGGAGGAGAGGAGTCGGCTTCGTACAGAAGATATTATATATGATGAGAACGAGGACACAATGAAGACCCGTATTGGGTTATATCAAGGAGGAGATTGAGGTGATGCATGAGCGTGATTGAACTGTAAATGTCCCATATTGGGTTGTGATGTGCGTTTTCTTTCACGTGTATTATGGGCTGAAACATATGGGTAGTCCTTTTTTGAGTCTCATATATTATGCGCTGTAATACAATGTATTATATTACCATGAACATTTCAGGTTATAGGCTGGCCCCTGTATCTTTTGGCCTCTTTATTTTAGAGTAAAGGCCCTAGTTTGCCTTAGGTTTTATATTACCATGGACATTTCAAGTTATAGGCTTATAACCTCTGATTTTTGGTTAAAAGGCCCATGTTTGGGTTAAGAAGCCCTTGTACGAACCCCCTGATTTTTGGTTAAGAGACCTATTTGGTTTGTTGTTGTAGTATTGGCCTTGTAGTATGTAAAGGCCCAATATTTTGTTTATATGACCCCATATTGTTGGGTGAAGTAAAGGCCAAATATTTTGTTTGGTGAAATATGTAGTAGGTGCTTTAAGTAATAACTAGTTGTTGTTTTGGGCGATGCTTGGATTATTTACCAATGTGCGAATTTGAAGTCTTAAATCAAACACTTGAGAGAAGTGTGAAAAAATAGTTATATGCATTGGAGTTTACTACGTAAATGATCTTCTAGTTCCTTTTAAATTTTTTACATAACAAATTATAATATATTATCTCATATAACCCTGACTTATAGGCCTTTTTCCAATATAACCCTGACTTTGGCAGGCCTGTCTCCGATAACCCTGAACTTGATTTTTGTCATTAAATTGGACGGAATTTGTAACGCCGTTAACTAGACCCTAACTGGGTTTGACTTTTGCTAAATTCATCTTTTTCTCTCTCTTGTTCATCTCTTCTCTCTCTTGTTCTTCATCTCTTCTAGATCAATCAATTCTTCCGAATTCTTGGCTTCTAAATGAATCAAAAGATGCCGATTTAAGTGAGTGATCTACAATGGTATAAGATATTGAAAAAGGCTAAATCTTGGTAATTCATTTTGTTGATCACAAAATTGTACCATTTCATCGATCAACTTGGGTCTTTACTCTTTAGTTAAAAATTCAACTCTTGCGTTGCATAAAACTCAAATTCAATTGAATACAAGCATTTGAGAAGATGCAAAATCAACAGCAGCACTTTAAGAGAGAGATAAGGGATACCACACAATCGAGGAAATTGA
>CANSZD010002575.1:247500-350644 GCA_947648045.1 Beta corolliflora
CCGATAAGATTGGAATAAATTCAGATCATTTGGGTTAGTAAGTTGATCATGTAGAACTCCTATCAGATCATAGAGTGATAATCTATAATGTAGCTGGGATAATTGTTTGAACCCTTTCCGAGTCAACATACTAGATCGTACTCAATTGTTTGAACGTTCATACTACTAGATAGTACTTGACCAAGATTTATAATGTTGAATAATTTATTAGATCCAATGAACATAGTACTTAATTGTTGGAACGTTCATAATCGATCATGATCGATTATAATCGATCATGATCGATTATAATCGATCATGATTAAATCCAATTAACATAGTACCAAATTGTTTGAATCGTAACCGATCATGAATTATCGATTAAATCTAATGAACATAGTACTCAATTCTTTGAATATTCATAATAAATCATGATTAATCGACTAGATCCAATGAACATATTACTCAAGGAAAAATTAATTTAATCAATCCCAACTACGGGCGTCCTGATAAAAACAGCCCCAACTATCGTTTTTTATTGTTCAGTCCCAACTTTAGGGGGTCCTTTACGCACGTGGTCCAGGGTGACATGTTACCTGCTAAACCTGTAAAAAAAAAATAAACCCCACATTTTCCTTTTTCTTTTCGGATTTTTACATTTAGCTGCTCTCTCACCTTCCTCCTTCCTCCCCTGCCACTCTCATCCCTTCCCTCTCCCCTGTCACCCCCTCCTCATGCAACCCAATTTTTCTCATTCACACCTCACAAACCCAGCAAACTAGAAAGACAGAGAAAGATTAATGGCGTCCATTTTTTACCAGATCAGTGTTCTTCACTTCACTTTCAATGCCACAACCCTTCTCTTTCTCTTTCCTCCATTTTTTACCAGATTTCATCTGATTTCGTTTTGCTTCTTGCTCAGTACAGTTCAAAGATTAATGGCATCCATGTCTAATTTTCTGTCACTCAAACATGGCTTCTCTATATATTCATCTTCTTATTCTTAATTTTCCCTCTCTAACCTCCATTTTAATCCTTCGCTCGTCGCTTCTAGAACCTTCCATCGTAATCGAAGTTTCTCCGTTACCGCTTCCAGTTTCGCCAATGATAATCGAGATCATTAACTTTTGTTTATATGTTTTAAGTTGATGCAGCAGTTAGCGGTGCTAAGTTTCGCTTCAATCTGTTTATTTGGTGTTAAATTTAGCGGTGCAGTTAGGGTATTATTGCTTCATTTGTTGATTGAGGTGCGAAGATTGAATCAAATTGATCATCACTATTTGGCTCGATTAAAGTTATGCTAAGATATGTTACCAATTGTAGCAAAACTTTACGTAATTACAGATTATGGGTTGAATTTGGGTTGCTCGCATTTGGGTTTCTCTCGTTATCTTCAGTTCTTATTATCAGGTTGGGTCAGAAAGTGTCCACTTTAAATTGACCACCAATATTAGCTCTCTCAATATTTCTTAGTGTGATTTTTGATGTTTCACTCCCAAAAAAAGGAAGAAGAAGATTGTGAAAGTTTTCGTTTTTTATAGGTTTTTTATTTTGTTTGATTGTGATAATATGGATAATAAGACGATTATATAAATCAACTTTGATTGCTAAACTACCTACCATGGTTTATGTCATACAGAGAATATAGGCATATGCATTGGAGAGTAGAACCAAAAAACTGGAGGGTAGCAGAAGAGGGTGTTAGGGGTGTTTTGGGGTGGCAGGGAAGGGTTTTCGAGTGGCAAGGGAAGGGTGGTCAAGTGGTAGGGGACGAGTAGGGGAAGGGGTTGTTTCGGGGTGGCGGGGAGAGGGGGAAGGTTGTGGGGGTGGCAAAGGAGTGCTGCCATTGTACACGATGAATGCGGTCTTGCCATGGGAGGAGAATGTGTTGGGGGAAAATCTGAGTTATGTTAACTAAAAAAAGTCACGTGGAGGCACGTGACTAGTGTTTACCTGCATTAGCAGGTTGGTAACCTGCTAGGTCCACGCGTGTAAAGTATCCCCAAAAGTTGGGACTGAACGATAAAAAACGAAAGTTGGGACCGTTTTTGTCAGGACGCCCCAAAGTTGAGACTGATTAAATCAATTTTTCCATTACTCAATTGTTTGAACATTCAAAATCGATCAGGATTTATGATGTTGAATTGAATAATCGATTAAATCCAATTAACATAGTACCAAATTGTTTGAACGTTCATAATCGATCATGAATTATCGATTAAATCCAATGAACATAGTACTCAATTCTTTGAATGTTCATAATCGATCATGATTAATCGATTAGATCCAATGAACACTTAACTCAATTGTTTGAACGTTCAAAATCGATCATGATTGATGATGTTGAATTGAATAATCGATTAAATCCAATTTACATAGTACCAAATTGTTTGAATGTTCATAAACGATCATGAATTATCGATTAAATCCAATGAACATAGTACTCAATTGTTTGAACGTTCAAAATCGATCATGATTTATGATGTTGAATTGAATAATCGATTAAATCCAATTAACATAGTACCAAATTGTTTGAATGTTCATAATCGATGATGAATTATCGATTAAATCCAATTAACATAGTTCTCAATTGTTTGAACGTTCATAATCGATCATGATTAATCAATTAGATCCAATGAACAGAATGCTCAATTGTTGAACGTTCATAATCGATCATGATTTATGATGTTGAATTGAATAATCGATTAATTCCAATTAACATAGTACCAAATTGTTTGAACGTTTATAATCGATGATGAATTATCGATTAAATCCAATTAACATAGTGCTCAATTGTTTGAACGTTCATAATCGATCATGATTTCTGATCTTGAATAATCGATTAAAGCCAATTAACATAGTACTCAATTGTTTGAACGCTCATAATCGATGATGATTTATGATCTTGAATAAGCGATTAGTTTATCATGTTGAATTATCGATTAAATCCACTTAACATAGTTAATGGTTTATGATGTTGAATAATCGATTAAATCCAATTAACATAGTACCAAATCCAATTAACATAGTACTTGAATAATCGAGTACATCCGATTAACATGGTTAATTAAAAATATGAACGTTGAATGAAACAATTGAGATCTACTACTTTCTCGATTATTTATGTGGAAAATAATAACTTAATTTATTTAATTTCTTACGTAAGTACGTAATTTAAAGATGTACATCTCAATTGTTTAACTACATCTCAAGTGGAGCCTTAATTTGCATGAAAAATATCAACATAATTTGCATTTACAATGTTACTCTTCAAAGTGCATTTCTGTAATTCCAAAAGTTATATTTCAAGTGACAATTAAATTGTAAGTGCAAGGTCGTAAAAGTTGAAAGTCAAATATATGAAATTCAAATGTAAACATAAAAGTTAAATAATAATTATAAGATAATTTGTAAATTTTTCAGGATTTAATGAAGCCCAAACGGGATTTTCAAGTGGGCCTATAATATTCGAGCAATGTACATAGGAATTTATGGTCTTCAAAATTCAAGGTAGAGCCCAAACGGGATTTGCAATAATAGTGATAAGAGTGGGCATGATAATAAATATGGACCTATGTAGTAACCAATTAGCCATGTGGTCACCAAAGATTTTATCGGGCCAAAGTCCAAACCAACGAGCCATGCCTTGCAAAAACTATGGAAATACATGTACTCCACACACATAGGCTCACCTGGCATATTTAATTCATATGTCCAAACAACCCAAACAAACTTCCCTAAAATCATCTCATGTACCCTAAAAAATTAATCCACAAAATAATTCATGTACCCAAACAAACTATCCCCAAAAATATTTAACCCAACATTATACTTCATATGTGAGAACTGGACATGACATTCTAAGCACTAAAGCAGCGTTTCCAAACATATTATACGAGCTTGAAAACGTATGAAATCCTACATAACCATCACGATCATCAAGTTCTATGCCCCAAACATAGAATACGAGCTTGTTTATTGAACCTTGCAACATTTCCAAATAAAATTACAATATTAGCAGCATAAGATAAGTCAACTTCAACTCCACTACCTCAAATTCAAGAGCTTGTACCTAAGACCAACCAACACTTAGGGTAGGTGTAAGAACGAAAAACCACCACCAACCGGGTTTTGCTCCATCCTAAAACACAAATGACATAGATGAGATATAGATGAGGTCATAATCATATCATACAATGATTATAATTATACAAAAAAGCACCACACAACACACTTAGCAGATACTAAAATCATATATAATACTATTTGATCAAACATGTCTATATTTCATATACTACTAACACTATTTCTATATTTCTAACAATAGTTCAAACAAATTTGGAAACAATATTTCTAACAACAATCTTTCTAACACCCACACACATATTAATAGAGATTGTATATTTAAACTAAATACTAAGCAGATATAAAAAATCTGCTTGCAAAACAACCACATGCTATATTAATATCATAAAACCCACCACACACATCTATTTAATCAAAAATTTTCAAACAATTACCAGACAAACCAGCAACAATTACAAGCCAACAACAAACAGGTTCAATAAGAAGGAAATATGCAGACATCACAACCAGCCAACAACAAACAATCTTACATCTCCGGTGTCGTGCTGCAAATTAGGGGTACCATTTGTCTTTCTTTCTTTTTTCTGCCTGTCTTTCTTGGCAACCAGAACCAAACCACAACCATTGTCCATGCCAAGCTGCAACTCTAGAGGATCATTTTTTTTATTCTTCCTTGGTTTTTTTCCGAAGCCGACACTTTCTTCTTAGTCACTTATTCAGCACCCGAGTAATAACACACACTTCAGGTTCTATGGGGTGCTATACGACATGGAGAATCTTTCACGTTTATCTTCTGGATTTCCACGTCCATTGGAGAATCACATCCCACTTGAGCTTCACAACTTTACGTTTCTTCCCTTTGCCCAGGGGAATTCTCTTTCTTCTTCAAAACCCCGAAAACTAGAGTCGCGTTAACTTCTCCATTCATTCGCCTCCTAAGCATTGAAGTACTCTCATCTAGTCTAACGACGAAGTAAATGACAGGCGTACGTAACACAATGGCTGCATTTTCTTCACACACCGCCTTCTCCCATATAGGAACAAAAGGGCCCATCACCAAGTCATATCGATGTACCTCTTACGTTTTGGAGGGATCATCTTAGGTGACCTTCACTAGACAACGCCTCTGTTGTACATTTCGTAAAATATATTTCTCATGAATGTCATGCATTCGTATGATTTGGTGGCAATGGCGGATTCAAGTAGGGGGAGTTTGGTAATTTTTGTTTTTCTATAAATAATTTCATATCTTTCGTAAGTTTGGTACTAATGGAATATGTATAGGTGGGCAAAGGATGCATCGGATGACCCATGTGCCAAGCCCACAAGCCTTGTGCCACGACGGGCCGTGCCTAAAAAGGACCAAGATAAAGTCATGTCGGACAGTAACTAACTTATTGGTACTAATGGAATACATCTTTTATAAAGTGACCCCGTCATATATTATTTCGGGATCCGTCATAGTTTGATGGTGTGCCTACACATAATTCCAATTTAACAAACATTCATTCCATAATTCATAACATTTTTGTCGATCAATCATTTTCAGTTCAGTTAACGACTTAACAACTTTCTGAAGAAACTCTAAACATGTTATATATTCAACCAAAATTAGCTAACCAAAATCATATGAAGAAATTATAATTTCAACCAAAATTAGCTTCTAACAATGTTTAATCAACCCAAATTTACATAATTATAGAAACATAGCTAAGGAAGCTAAACCACTTATCTGCTTTACTCTTCCTTTTATTTGTCCACCGCCGACGTGATTTTCCAGCCTCATTCATACATACACATGCCATTGACAAATCTAGAAGAACTCCAATATAAGATATACATTATAAACCATAACTAAGGAAGCTAAACCACTTATCTGCTTTACTCTTCCTTGTATTCGTCCACTTGCTCATGTGATTGTCTAGCCCATTCATAGTTACACATGCCATTGACAAATCTAGAAGAACTCCAATATAAGATATACATTATAACAACAATTACATAATTAACTTACCTCCAAACACTCAACTTCCTTCTCATAGCTACCATTTAGCTCATTATCACTATCACTCGACACTTCATCAATCCTGGCCATTACCTATTTCAACCAAATTCAATAACTTACTCAATTTTCTCATCAAAATTCCTGGACATGACCTAACTCCACAAAATTGTAATTTTTTTTGGGTAAACAAAGCAACTAGAGTTTACATACTATTGTTCAAAATATTACAATTCGAATTTAAATGTTCCAAACAACAACTAGGGGTGATGGGGAAATTTCATGCGATCGTCTAATTCAACCAAATTCAATAACAACAACAACTAATAGATGGTGATGAAAGAAATTCAACCAAATCAACAAATGTCAGGCAACTCAATGAAATAAGCTTAATAATAAAAAAATACTACACACTGATTTACTAAACCATAAATTTCGACATTTCATTCAAGATAGGCGAGGTCTAAAAAATCCTTCCTCACCTTTTCAAATTCAGCTTCAAATGTCCAATTGCATGAGAGACTATTCCAAAATTTTGGACAGTTCTTCAAGCTTTTTCACAATACTTAAACAAATTAGTTACGTGGATGATGCTAGAACACAAGATTCGAAATGAACAATTTCAAGAAGAAGGGGAAATTGCTTTGGGAATTACCTGAGAAATGCAATTTTGAGGTGAAGGAATTGGAATTCACGAGATTGGAAGTTTCTATTTCATTTAAGCTCTTTTAGTTCAAGTGAGTAAAATTACGAAAATACCCTGGTATGGACAACGGTCTGCCCATACCGGATATGCGCCCACATTTCCTCGTAATCCTTGCTTGCTTTATTAAACCTTCCTAAACCTGTCGACTTGGATATTAGATACAGGTGCTATACACCATTTGACGGGAAATTTTCGCACTTTTATGTGATGCCAATAAGATTCATGGGTGTCCGGTTGGCTTGCCTGATGGAACTTCTGTAGAATCAACATATGAGGGACATGTGATTCTCCCTGGAAATTTAAAAATTGAACATGTGTTATTTGTTCCTAAATTGGATTGTAATTTAATTTTCGTTCCTCAATTACTTAAATCTGAAAATTGTGTTGTCCAATTCACTAAAACATTATGTGTTATACAGGACCACAAAACGAGGACGTTGATTGGAGCGGGTGAACGAGAAGATGAACTTTTCTTTTTCCGGGGTGTTCCAAAGGTAAATATCATGGTCGTGATGGCATGACATTGATGGATATATGGCATAAGCGTTTGGGTCATACTTCGGGGAAAGTTTTGTGACATTTATGAGTCCCTCTACTATTACTAGCTGCAATAAAGATGGGTGTGATGTCTGTTTTCGTGCCCATCAACCTAGCTAGAACTAGTTTTCCATGGATTGATAGTAGAGCTAGTAGGATTTTTGAATTAATACATTGTGATTTCTGGGGGCCATATAGAACTAAGTCTGCTTGTGGTGCTTCATATTTTTTAACAATAGTTGATGATTTTTTCCGGACTGTTTGGACTTATTTATTATAGAATAAATTGGAGGTTGAAATTATGTTTCTTCATTTTGTGGCATTGGTGGAAAGACAATCTAATTAGATAATCAAACGTGTTAGAAGTGATAATGGCACATAGTTTAATTGACTGTGCCCCTATTTTGTGAAACAAGGTATAATCTTTGAAACTTCATGTGTTAAAACCCCACAACAGAATGGAAGGGTTAAACGAAAACATCAACATATATTAAATGTCGCACGTGCATTGCGATTTCAAGCTAATCTAACTTTGAAGTTTTGGGGTAATTGTGTTTAGGTGGCCTGTCATTTAATAAATTGAACCCCCCCACTATAGTGCTTGATTATAAAACCACCTATGAGTGTTTATATGGAAAACCTCTTGTGATGATAGATATAAAGATTTTTGGATGTTTGTGTTATACATATAATTTATCTCATGGTGGTGATAAATTTGCATGTAGGAGTCGAAAATGCATTTTTGTTGGTTATTCGTTCACTCAGAAAGGTTGGAAATTGTATGACTTAGAAACCAAACAATATTTCATTTCTCGTGATGTGACGTTTATTGAACATAAATTTCCTTTTGCGGTGTCTGAACCTTCGAGGGATTCGAATGAGGGGGAAATGAATGGTGAGATTGAAATTGTTGATGAGGAAATGCCCATGCCCATTGTAGAGGTTCCCGTGGGGGTTGAAGGGGGACCTGGCGCCAGGGGGTGTGGCGCATGATGTGCGTACGGAGGAGGAACCACACGTGGTGGTCGAGGGTGCTGCCGAGACGGGAGCACCTAATGTTGCGTTTCCTGGCGTGGCCCCGGAGGATGGGGTGCCTCGATCTGAGGCACTAGGAGGTCCTGGAGGGAGTAGAGAGGATAATGTTGAAGTTATGGGGCGTGGCAGACGCACAAAAATTCCGAATAAGAAATTGCAGGATTATGTGACTCATACTGTAGTGAAATAGAAAAGTTCATCTGCTCATACACCTTCTTCATCAAAGTCCTCAGATACTCCCTATCCTATTACACATTATGTTAGTTGTGAAAAGCTTTCGGACAAACATCAAAGATATCTAGCTGTTATTACTGCAGGGAACTCTCCTAAATCTTTTAAGAAGGCTAAGAAAAATGAAGGATGGCGCACGGCCATGGCTACAAAAATTAAAGCTTTGGAAGATCAAGGCACATGGGAATTGCAACCCTTACCTCCCGATAAGAAGGCATTGGGAAGTAAGTTGGTTTATACGGAAAAATATGATGAGCACGGAAAGTTGCAGCGATTGAAAGCCAGATTAGTCATGTAATACCCCTTATGATTGCTTTAAAGGGATTGAGCAGGCTACTCATTACAACAAGATGCATCTTTCTTTTAGAGAGCTCATTTCCTTAGTTACTCCATAGTTAAGCGTGCTTCGCTGGGAGTAGTCCATGGATGGGTGACCTCCTGGGAAGTTTCTCGAGGTGCGCGTGAGTGAGGAAAAAATGCGCCGGAATAACTTGTGTTGGTTATTGAGGACAGTTGTTAGCCCTGGATGCGCATTGGTGACAATAGACTCGACTCCGGATGGGTCGGGTGTTACAAGTCATATTTGGCCATCATCAGGTAGAGGGTATTGACTATAATGAAACTTTTGCTCCTGTAGCAAAAATGACTACGGTTCGTACTTTCCTTGCTATTGCTGCTGTAAAGAAATGGGAAGTTCATCAGATGGATGTGCATAATGCTTTTCTTCATTGTGATTTGGAAGAGGAAGTCTATATGAAGATTCCTCCTGGTTTTAACCAAAATCATAATAATCTGGTGTGCAGGATGAAAAAATCTTTGAATGGATTAAAGCAAGCACCTAGATGTTGGTTTGCAAAATTAGCTACTGTTCTACAATCCTATGGTTTTAAGCAGTCATATTCTGATTATTCCTTGTTCACCTTGACAAGGAAGAAAATTCAGCTGAATGTGCTTATCTATGTTGATGATATGATTATTGCAGGGAATGATCTGAGCGCTTTGCTGAACTTCAAGACTTATCTTGGCAAATGTTTTAAGATGAAAGATTTGGGTGTGCTGAAATATTTCCTAGGCTTGGAAGTTGCCAGAGGTCCTTAGGGAATATTTATGAGTTAACGGAAATATGTTATGACATTATTTCTGAGTGTGGATTGTTGGGTGCTACACCTGCAGACTTCCCTATGGAGCAGCATCATTAGCTCGCTTTGGCTGATGGTCCATTAATGGAAGACGCGGAGCATTATCGTCGTTTGATGGGCCGATTGATTTATCTTGCTGTTACTAGACCTGATTTGGCATATTCTGTTCATATTTTGTCACAGTTTATGCAGGCACCAAAAGTAGTGCATTGGGAGGCAACTATGAGAATTGTCAGATATTTGAAGAAAAATCCAGGCCAGGGCATTTTATTTCGTTTAGATAGTAATCTCCGCCTAGAAGGGTGGTGTGATTCTGATTGGGCTAGTTGTCCTATTACTAAACGTTCCTTGAGTGGCTGGTTTGTTCTGCTGGGATATTCTCCAATTTCTTGGAAGACTAAGAAGCGACCCTACGATATTCCGTTCCTTTCAAGGCGGAATATCGTTCTATGGATGCTATAGTTTGTGAATTAAAATGGTGAAACAATTATTGGGTGAGCTTGGAGTTCGGCATCATGCAGGGATGCGGTTATATTGTGATAGTCAGTCGGCTTTGTATATAGCCAAGAATCCTGTCTTTCATGAGCGCACTAAACATATTGAAGTTGATTGTCACTTTGTTCGTGATGTAGTGATTGAGGGCTTGTTACTCCTTCATATGTTCCTACCAAATTTCAGTTGGCAGACATTTTTACTAAAGCTCTTAGTAGGACTCAGTTTGATTTTTTATTGTCCAAGTTGGGTGTTCGCAATTTTCACGCTCCAACTTGAGGGGGGGTGTTAGGACTCTTATATAATATGTATTAAGAATAGAATTATTATTCTTAGTTTGTGTTGGAGGAGGACTCTTGTCCTTAAGATGTATAAATATAACTTATTGATGAATGAGAAAGATAACACAATTTGACCAAATCTTCACACAACTTCAACTTCAACTCTTATTCTATTGTGCAATTGTGCAATTAAGATTTTTGAAATTGAGCTTCGATAACTTGATACGGAGAAATGTCAAGGTCATATATTCCTATTCTTATAAATCAGGTATGTTCGTACTCTCTTTGTTCAATATTAATTGACACATAAATTCACTAGTGAAAAAAAACCTTATATGTCACAACACATCAGGTCCGATTTTAACAAAACCGGATCCGTAAATCGTCCATTTTTGGGAGGCAAAACGCGGAAAATTTACTGATCCGGTTCACTTAAGAACCGGATCAGTTAACAGAAAACTGATCCGGTTCGCATAATCGGATCAGTTTGGTCTAATACCTTATTAATTACGCAAGCCCATCACCCTCCTCTATCTTTCAAAATGACGCGGCCCAAACTCAATGACACGGCCCAATTTCACTTTCTTTCCTCTTATTTGTTATTTCACTCCTACTCTCTCAGTTAGCACTCCTCTTAGTTAGGGACAGTGTTTCCAATCCTTCCCCTCTTCACTCAACCTCTCTCACCAACGAATTATACCACAAATTTAATCAACAAAACCAGCAATAAATTCACAACCAGAACATAGCATATTATGAAGTAGATTGAAAAAGTTGCACTGGTGGTGGAGCCGCAATCGCGAGAGAGAAAGAAAGACAATCGTGGAGTTACGTTGCGGCTGGTGGGCTTCACAGTGCCGGAAAACTCCCTCACCCATTTTCCACAACTTCGAGAATGAGCGAGAACATGAGGAGGAGGAGGAGGAATTGGCCGTAATTTCGAACCCCACGATGCGATCTTGAGCTTCGAGTACGATGAAGATGAAGAGGAGGAGGTTGCGTTAATGACGTCAAGTTGAATTGAAGAATTGTGCGGCATCGATGCTGCGAATTGTTAGGGTTTTTAACGCCATGAATCCGAGAAAGTGCAATTTGGTAAAATTTCTTCATCCTATCTTCTTGGAGCAGAAACAAATGTTTCAATTCTGTATTTTCGTCGCGTGAGTTTGTTTGTTTTTTTTGGTTTTGAGGATCTTGTGTCGGTCTTATTTAATGTTATTGCTTGTTTGCTAAATTGTTTTAGGAGAGTTTGCATTTGGTGATATGTTTTAATAAATTCGCTAAAGCTTTAGTGATATTTTTCAGTGAATTGTACATTAAGACTAATTAAATATAATAGTTTACATAAAAACTTGTTTTTATATATCAAAAATTGGGAAGATTACATTCAATCATGTGAACTTTTAGTCCAACTACAGTCCTTGACACCAATTTGGCGATCTTAAAAAAACAACTAAAATTTAGCACCTTTAGTTTGTTAACAGCATAATAATCACCATAGCTTGGAGGAATTACTAGTATAGTCTCGACCAATAGTCTCTTAATAGCATAATAGTCACCATAGTAACTTCAGTCTTTTAAGTTTTAATAGGACACTAGTCACAACTTCAGTCAAACTTTAGTGACTGTGGTGATTATTTTAAGTTTGCAATTTCAAGGTGTTCTTGTAAAAGTTTCAAGTTTGTGTCAATGATTTCAGTTGGATTAAAGTTTGTGTCTCGTCTGAAAAATATGATTCAAAATAATATACAATTTGATGTAAAAGTCAAAATATCACATTTGTTAAGAACGAATAAAGTATAATACACAGAGTTCACTAAAACTGAAAATTTCCTTATAAACAGGGAGGCCTTCACCAAAATCAGCCATCCAACCCCTGACTCCATCGTTAAAAGAGATGCCTAGATGGTTCCGTCTTCTTCACTTTAGTTCTACTAAAGCACATAAGATTTATAGTCATCAAATGTGTGATATTCATGGATTTAAACAAGTCTCTTGTTATTGGCTGATTAAAACTGATTTTTGCTGATTATTCTTTTGCAAAACTGATTGGAGCCGAGCCATATTAGTCGTTGCATTCCACGACATCGATCATGTGTAATGTAAGTCGTAAACTTAGATGGATAAGTCTAAACTAAGATGTTGGTCTGCGCTATGTCTCGCATGGAGATGTAACTTAATCCAATTATGTCCTAGAAAAATGCATATTTCATGTGGAATAACGCTTCCTATTATACTTCAAATATAATTCATGTGGACTTACTACAAATTTCTCCAAGTTATTCAAATATACTTCAGAACTGTGAGTGATAATCTGTTCGAATTTAATGTATTGCCACAATTGTGCAGTGATACCTTCCTCTACTGTGACTGACTATTCTTCTTTTAACATCAAGTGAAATAACCTTTGTAAGCTATCGGAGTAAAATGTAGGGAACAACAAGTGAAGAATGGATCCTAGTGGTGATACTTCCAGCTTGTGATGACATATTGGCAACACCCATCATTTGTTTATTCCCTTGATAGACCATTCTATAGCTATAATGTGAGTATGGATGTCCTGGTTATGTTTGTTTTTATATTTTTGCTGTTATGAACCTTTGCTGACTTCATTACCGGGTCTTCTATGCTTTCATCATGTTATGCACCAGTCTAGTCTTCCATACAATTATTGTATGCAAGGCGTAAGAAGGTTCGATGGGAATTGCTTGCAGCACAATTATATAGGGAGTTGCTTTATATAGAAGGGCCGAAAGCACAAAGAGGAATTTGATAAGAGGTTAGTTAGTAGAGAGAGGAAAGGAGCTTGGGAGGTAATAATTAGAGGGTATTGGGAAAGGAAAAACATCCAGAAAATCAAGCTCATTCTGTTAGCTGTGGCCTGTGGGAGTGACCCATCGACTTGAATGCTTGGGTTCGTTATAGCAATCTGAGTTTTATCAATATCAACATCCTTCTAGATTCTTCTACTCGTAAACCTCCTTTAATTTATAGGAATTCATTTGATATATTTTGTTTAGTTATCTTTTACTGGCTAGTTGATAATGTCCGCTTCTTGCAGTCAGCTATGCATCAGCCGGTACAAGACTGCATATGGAACATTTTATCTCCCAGTAAGTGGAATTATCTAACTTCACTTTAAGCATTTCGAATTTGTGTGTGTTGCTGGCATTGACCCCGTCCCCCCTCCCCCGCGGGAAATATTTTGTGTGTGTGTGTGTGTGTGTGTGTGTGTGTGTGTGGACTAAATAAATTGCATCCACCAGGTGCTGCCTTGGCTGCTGTGTTTGGAAAAGATGGAGAATCCAACAAGTCTACAGCTTCAGAGAGAAATCAGAAGGGGTCCTGTGTTAATAATGGGTCCTGTGTTAATAATGGGTCCAAGATTAGTTCTAGAGAATTGGGAGAATGAATTCTCTAATTGGGCTAATTTTTGTTCATGTTTTGTTGGTGTATTTTAATTACAGTTGGTGCATTTTAATTACGGTTGTTAATGTATACATGTGCCGAACCGAGAGTAATAGAGCTGGTGCGTTTTAATTACAGTTGGGTCCTGCAGTCTGCTGTGGCACTAATTTTTTTTTATTTTTGATTTCCACTAGCCGATCCTGGTTCTTGCTAGAAACCGGATCCGTTAGTTTGATCTCGATTTTTTTAAAATCATACTTACACTTAATCGATCCGGCTTTGAAGGAAAATCGGATCGGTTAATGATTAATTGATCCGGTTTTCCATCAAGACCGGATAAGTAAATATTTTGGATCTGCTGCGAGCCCACCCGATGCGGACCAAAACCGGATCAGTAAGCCCGGTTTTGACCGCATCGGATGGTCTTTTTCCACTAGTGATTATTTTGGGTTTTTTCTATGTTGTACCCCTTTGGTTTTTGGTTTTCTACATTGTACCCGACTTTTTTAACTTTCTATACTGTGCCACTTAACTTATAAAGTGTTACACAAATTACCCATGCCGTTAACCTTCCGTTAGTGCTATACGTATACTGCAGCTTATTGGATTACTTTAAATTTACCCGCCAAGAAATCTAGGGTTTGTTTATATCGGCCCCTCCAATTTGCTTCAAATTATCTCTCTTCTTCAATTGCAATTTGCAACCAAGATTCATCCAGATTTTTTGCATCTCCTTGAAATTAAAAAATGTCTACCTCTTACTCTTCATCAATTGCGCAGGAAATGAGTATGAATTTTTAGCACCAAAATTTAATTGTTGTCCTCCAAAATTTGCGAAATTGCATATCTCACATTCACAACGCAATCCAAGAAAAGCTTACTTCAAGTGTGAATACTGTCAGTATTTCGTGTTGTTCAACAACAATCACATAATGAGAAGAGGGGAAGAATGTATGCTGTGTGGTGATGTTGCAAATTCAAAAAATGACGAAAGCCATTTGATGCAAATAAGGCAAGAGCTTGAAGATGTGAAAGCAAAAGTGTCTGCCCTAGGTGTTTTTTTTGAGAGATTTTGTTAAAATTGGGTTAGTCATGTATGTCCTTTTAGTGGTTGTTATTAAGATGGGGTGAGAGAGAGATTTTTACTAGTTTTATGTTTTAAAAGGGGAGGCAGGGGATATTTTGTGGTTAAATTAGTAGTAATTGCATGTTCAATCTTGTTTTGGATCATTAGGTTGTACTATGATTGCAATTGCATATCTAATGAAAAGGTAATTTCATTTCACAATAATGTTCAAAATGTGAATACACCCAAAATCATCTAATATTCTAATTCCTACCAACAAGGCTTGTTGAATCCAAGAGAAAACTAATCCAACATTATATTGTGCCCAACAAAAACAAGTGACAACAACAAAAAATTTGGCACTGACATCAACAATATGATAGAGTTTGAAACAAAAACTAGAGTGTGTACACCCAAAAAGACAGCATTGAAATTCTGTCCATGATTTTCTTTCTTTAGGCACTGACATCTTCTTCACCAAGACTAACTGGTTGTGATTCAGCAAGACTAACTGGTTGGCTCATGGTCTTCCTTGTGGACTTCCCTTTCTTTTGCTGACCTAATGGGGGTTGACTTGATGATGGCTGATCTGTTGCCTGGCTCACTGGTTGTGATTGTTGTGACATCATGAAATCAATGAGATTGTGATCATTGGCCTCATCATGTGAGATGTTCCCTCTTGCCAATGCCTTTCCCTTTTTGACCTTCCCCTCCTTTGGTGGTACTTCACCTCCCTGTTGCTTTCGAATCTCCCTAGCAGTTGCACCTCCTTTACGGAGTTTTGGAGTTGTGCCCAAAAACTCTGCATTTTTTTTTACATTGAACTATTGTGCTTCTTTTCCCCTTTTGTTGCTCTCCTTCCTCCCTTCTTCTATTTCTAGAAGGTCTCCGTATTCCTCTTTTCATGGCAGGTGGAGTAAGCTTGGATAAGTCCATCTCACGCCATTGTTCTTGATCTGGGATGGGTGTGATGTTCCCACTGTATGTTTGTCTATATCTTGACACCGAAAACCACTCACTGACATAGTCAAGTGGTTCCTTCCCAGATCCAATATGGCTCGACTCCATGCTTGCATGGGATGCCACTTATCCGCCATCTTCCACGGATGCAAGTTCCCGTTGGTAAATGAAATTCGCAAGACACTTCTACCATCTTGAATCTCATACTCCCCTCTACCTGATGGGTAGACATGACATGTCCTTGAGTCTGATGTTAGGACACACTCCATCTGCCCACATTTTACTTCACTGTTGTCTAGTAGCATGTCTTACCATGGCTATCCTCATCACCCCTGCATAACACCAAACCAACATTACTATCTAACATGTAAATAAAGAATAAAAATGACAAAAATGACTTAGGTATACCTTCCAGCAAAGTGAGTATGGGGTAGCACCTATCAACTCCAATAATTGAGTTAAAGCTCTCAACAAAATTATTTGTACATTCATCATTGCACAAATTGGGATCATATTTCCACCTAGTCCACCTATCTAAGGGACTAACATTTTTAAACCATCTAACTGAACCTAAACCAGCAGTGCTTTGGAGCTTTGATAATGACTTCTTGAGACTGAAAGTTGAGTATGATTTTACCACTGTCCAAAACATCTTATGCATGACAAGTCCAGGGTACTCAGATTTAAAGTTCTTGCACAAATGTCTTGCACAGTACCTTCTTGGCACCTTTGGCCACACATCATCTAAGGAAGGATCAACACCCTGCATTTGGTTCACAAAATTATGTTAGCACATCTTCCACATGCATTTAAATCCATCTACTTTATGATTAAAATCTTACCTTTTGCCTATCAGATATTATTGTCCAATCATTTCTTCCAGTATGAGTTAATATAGTCTTCAAGTGGTGAAAAAACCATGACCAAGATTGCTTGTTTTATGAGTCCACAACAACCACTCGCAATCGGGAATATCTCATTGTTCCCATCAAGAGATAGAGCCGAGAGCAAAATCCCACCATAATTCCCCTTCGGGTGACATCCATCTACACCCACTAACCTTCGCACCCATTAATTAAACCCATGAATCGAAATGAGAAGCTTATGAAAATGCTCATAAACCGTAATGGTATCTCGGGGTTCAAGTTGAGCCCATGTGCAAAATGCTATGGACCCGGGGGTTGTTTCGCTTTAGAAGCACACAGTAGGTAGGTAGGTTGATGTATGACTCATCATGCCCCCCTTATATCATGGAAATAGCAATGTCCTTCATTTTGTATATTGTTGAGGTTTTCATAGTCAAGCCATACCTGTCCCAAAGGAGCTTGCTGATTAACTTACCCTTCATATCAGGAGTGGCTCTAAGGTCCTCAAGCAATTTCCTTGCAACCCATTTACAATTTACCATTGGGTTGTTCACTAGATTAGAGTCACACTTGTGCTGCTTGGTAATGTTTTTAGTTGCCCAAGTGTAGCCATTAGCAAGCTTGGATGCATGAATTCTCCATGCACATCTTCCATCAGCACATTCAGCAGTATATCTACTGTTATCTGCTTTATTTACAATCACAACAAATCCTTCCTGGACACAATAATCCCTAAGTGCATCTTTGAAATGTTCTTTATTAACAAAAAGCATCCATGCCTTTAGCTTAATATGCCCAGACTCCATATCATCATATACTTGCCCATTTTTGTATAGCCTGCCCAAATACCAACCCTCATCATCATTGACCTCATTTGATCCAAGTGGATCCTATGAACCATCAACAAAATTCATGTGAAGCAAATCACTCCCTTCATTTACATCCTCCTCCATATCTCCCTCTTCTACCTCTGAGTCACTCTCCTCACTGTCCATTTGTGGAGGCTCATACTCACCCTCATTGTCCATTTGTGCACCACTTTTAATAACATCATCAGTGTTCCCCAAATCCACCCGGACATTAGTTGGCTTTCTCATCCTAGTTACTCTACCAATAAGTAAGCTAACTGAGGTGGTGGGTGGTTTCTCTGTCCTAGTCCAGGTATCTTTAAGTTTTGCAGCGCTTTTAGGTACTTTTCTACCATGAGGGTATGGTTTCTCCTTTAGAAGTTGGGTAGTGTTTGAAGGGGGTGGGTTTGAAGGGGTTGGATTTGAAAGGGTTGTGTTTGGGTGTGAAGGGGTTGGGTTTGAAGGGGCTAGGTTTACAGCTTCTGTTGGTTGGTTAATGGGTTGCTGTTCTTCAAGTGTAAAGATAGGGAAGGGATCATTAATGGGCTGCTGTTCAATAGGAGTAGGTGAGTCAACTTGAGTTTCACAAAAAGTGTCATGGAATTCACTTGGGTTGATAACAATGGGAATCCTAGGGCTTCTCCTTGGGCTTGTCATAGCTGGAGAGACTGTTGGGTTGCCTACTTTTGGGTTTCTTCTAACTGCAAGCTTGGGCCTTGGAGATTGAATTGCTTTTTTGGGCCTTAAGGGTGGTCGAGTTGTGTTGACCTCAACACCACTTTCACATTTGACCCTCTTTGCTAAAGTCCATATAAAATTGGGTTCCTCTCTAAAGCACCAATCCAAATATCAATCTCCTTCCTATTTATCACCCCAAACATCTTCATCATAGTACCATCATCCACTAATTGATGGGTATCTATATCATCAGAATACTGGAGTACATGATACTCTGGAAGTTCAAACCCATGCTTATTGAACTCATCACACATGTCATTAACTACATATATCATCAAACACTTATCAACATCATCTATTTCTAATTCAACATAATTACCCATATAATGCAACTTAAGAATTTTTTCAGGCATTCTGCAAATCATAAAAATACATATGCCATTAAAATCCAACAATGAAACAGTTATACAAACCCTAAAAAATTAAAGCAATAAATTTTCACACACATTTCACACAAAAATTACCATACAAAAAGCAACAACCTTCTAATCTGCCATAAATTGAACTTAGAGAATGGAATGGAAATGTACCTGACAAAACTTCGATTTTTGACAACCTTCAATTTTCTAGAAGTCGGAATTCCAAAAGCTGAAGAACAAGGTTAGTGGACTTCGTCTTGAATCATTTATTTGCACCAGAAATCCCCAGAAATCAAATTAAAGTTCTTCAATTTCGCTTTCAAAAGAGTAAAAAATAGAGAGGGGGGAAGTGAAATGATCAGCTGAATGGGAGGGAAAGTGGCAAGCAAAAAAAAAGGTAAAACAAAGTGGGAAGGGGTAGCTGTAAAATTTAATGCCCACCTAACGTCCTTCATTAATAACATGTTAGTAAGGGTAATTTATGTAACACTTTATAAGTTAAGGGGCACAGTATAGAAAGTTAAAAAGTTGGGGTATAATGTAGAAAACCAAAAATCACAGGGGTACAATATAGAAAAAGCCAATTATTTTTGTGTGTTTCATATTAATTGATGCACATTTTAAAATGGCATAGTTACACCAATTTAATACATACACAGATTCTTGGGTGTAACTATTACACCATATTTATGGTGTAAAAATCCACAAACTACCACTTATTTTGTAATAAAACTCAAATAACATTAAATAAAGGGCTTCGCTATTTAACGCCCTATAATTACTTACTAACGCCTTAAATACAATATTTTTATACCGTATATGTATACCTTCATTTCTTTTCTCTCTTCCTCCCTTACCCTACCACCACCGGAGCCGCCACCACCACCGCCACCACCAAGACCACAGCCACCACAACAGTAAGAAACACCGCAACTTCTGATTTTTTTAAAAAATATATATATGAGTGAGGCGTCCACCATGGACGACCCACCACAGGCACAAATATCCATGATAGGCGCAAGCACCTGTGGTGGGGCGTCCATGGTTCTGAATTTTTTTTTAAAAAAAAGGGTGAGGCTTCCACCATGGACGCCCCACCACAGGCACAGGTGTCCATGGTAGGCATGGACGCCTCACCCTATATTTAAAAAAAAAATAATTTGTTGAGCGAATTACACTTGCAGATGTTGATTTTTGATGCTTTGTAATTGGAGGTTGATTTGGTGGTCTTGTTTAGGGGTATAAGTGGATTGCACTGGATTGGACTTTGCCAAATCCAAATCCAGTCCAAAGTTATTTGGACTCGAGAAATTGAGTCCAAGTCCGATCCAAATATTTTTTGAGTCCACTCTAGTCCAAATCCGATAATTATTTCCCGAGTCGAAATCCAGTCCACCCAAATCCGATTATTATATTATTATTTTTCCCCCGATTTAGATTCAATCATTCATAACGTTTTTTGAGATGCTTGAGCATTTGACATCTGATTCAATTATCAATGTCCACAAATTAGATTGAAAGCTTAAATTAAAGTAAAATACTATGAATAAAAAGCTGAATTAGATGCCTACCTTGATCTAAGTTGAGAGGAAGCAGAGAGACTGATAATATAATCTGAGAGAGAAATAGAGAATGCGAGAGTCGAGACAGCGAGGTAGAAAGAAAATGAAAGAGTGAGAGGAAGTGAGTAGTGAGGAGTGAAGTGAGATAGAATTAGCCTGGCTACTAGCCTACTCCCGCAAAGATCGCTAGTATCATTTACTTATTTAACAAATGGAGCCAAGTGAAATTGTCTCGGCGCCAAGTGAAATTTTCTAGCGCCGCTGAAATATATAGGGAGGGAAGGTTGAATACTCCAAAATTTTAAAAAATAGTATCAATTATATATATATTATATAAAAATATTTTTGGATCGGATCGACTTATTGGACTCCAAAGGGGTGAGTCCAAATCCAAACCGAAAATATTTGGACTCGAAAATTTGAGTCCGAGTCCGGCCCGGAAAGATTTCTCAGCCCGACCCGACAAGTTTGGACTGGATCGGATTGGACTCTGACTTTTCGCAGTCCGCTTACACCCCTAGTCTTGTTAAAAGAAAAAAGGGTCAAGAGGATGAAGTGCGTGGCTATTCTTTCTTTCTCCTTCGTTTTCTTTTCTTTCGTTATTTCCTTCTTCTTTTTATTTTTCCTTTTTATTTTTTATTTTTCCTTTTCTTCTTTTCTTGGGCTTTTCAACCAATGAAATTAAACTAATGGGTGATGAGAGAGAGGGAGAGTGGGAATAAGTTTTGGTTGTATAAATACATGAGGGTGGGAGATGTATGTATTTAGGCGTATTTAGGGTGTCAGTGGGAAAAAACAGGGCGTCATTTAGAAACTCAGTAAATAAATGACAAAAAGACATGAGTAACATGTCATTATTTGTATAGTCCATGTCATTCTTGTTGAAATTTATGTCATTATGCATGTTACATACTCCATAAGTTATGGTGTAACATGTTACACCCAAGACGATATATCATTCGCTTAATGGGAAAACCAACACTATGAGCATATTGTGAGGATTTAATTTTATTGATGGATGCAGTTTCAACTTCAAGCCCTTCCATTACTAGAGAAAGTACACACCATCTCAACTCTTCTATTGTGCATTTGTGCAAATCAAGATTCTTAGAATTGCAATTTGTAGATGGTGTACACGTTGTACCTAGAGGAAGGTGTGCATGGGTCAAAACATGGCCACACGGGTCGTCAAGAAATATAAAATATACCTTCATTAAATCAACCGCATACGGAAAGAACATCTTGTAATCTCTAATGAACATCGAAAAACATAAAACCTATCTTTTGAATTCATTACTTTCATTTTCCCATAAAACTTTCTAGAGACTTTCTCTCTTTTCTTCCTAAATCCTCCAACATGTCACTAACTTCTCTCTAATCTCTCTCATAAAACTCTTCAAATACTTTTTTTTGCACAATTCCCGTACATGAAGATGAACACAACGAGTTGCAAAATGAAATCAACAACATAATGTACTAGATTTATGCATTTGATAAGAAAATAAAACATTCTTTTACATTTTGCACTTTTGTTTCTTACTTTTCCCTCTTTTTCCGGTGAAGAGGTTGATGGTGGTTTGTGAAAAAATAAAAATAACCTTGCAATTGATGTCTAATGAACGAAGAAGTGAGCCCAGTGAATGAAGGGGATGATCGAGTTCGACATCACGAAAAAAAGACAGTAAAAACCAGGTAATGTTCATTGTACTATTTATATATGTTCGTTGTATTATAATATACTCATTGAATTCATGTTGGTATATGTTTATTATGTGTTTGTTCAGATGTTATGTACATTTGTTCATATGTTCATTGTGTTTTCGCACATATTAGTTGCATTAATAACATGAATTATGGCATATGTTCATTGTCCTATTAGCATGTGTTTGCTGAAACACATGTTGGTCAGATGTTCGTTGCATTTCAGTCATATCTTCATTATGTGTTTGTAATATGTTCAATGAAATTATATGAATTAATGATGGGTTAATTATCATATATTTGTCTACAAATATGTGGTATTTGATTAAATGTTATTTTATGATTATGATGTTTATTTTACTATATACAAGTACAATGTTCATTGTATTATTACTATTATGTGTTCACTAAAATTATCTTAATCATATGCTCGTTCTATTTGGTCATATATTCATTGCGTGTCTGGGAGCATGTTCATTGTATTATTAAAATGTGTTCATTGTGTGTTTGAAATATTATGTTCATTGCATTATAAACTCGAAGAATTTTGTTTTAACTACTGCTCTTTTCTTTCTTTATCAGTTCAGTTCAACTAGATCAGACAACTAATGATACGTTACGGTGTCGAGATTTCATAAATCAAATCAATCAGATTTACAAGGAAGTTCAGAAGTAATAATATCTTCTTAATGAACTCAATAGTGTTTAGTTAGCAATAAATGTTCTTTTGTAAGACCCTAGTGTTCATATAGGACATACTGTATTATTTTGGTTATATTTCTACCTTTGGGTACATACTACATTTAGAATCTACCATCTTTTGTAATTACTTATTTTTGGATAATTATATAACTATTCAGTTGAGTTATTCATTATAGATAGTATGTTGTTCATTGCGAAATCATATTTGTACATTATAAAGAATGGTAACGGCAACATAGATTTTCATCACAATGAATATATAAGTAATTTGAAAGAACGTTTTGAAGAACTTGGATGAAAAAAACTAACAATTTGAATCAACAAGTAGGTTGAATGAAGTGAAAAATGAATGAAATGAATAATAATCAATTTGAAACATATTTTGAAATTTGAAAATCAATGGCAATTTTGAATTTTGAAATAAGTCGAAAATGTTCAATCCGAAATTGCAATTGCTCATTCAACAGAAAGAATGTCTTTATTACACTACATTTTTTATTGGACTCAACTAGATATTATAACATTTTGAAATTTGAATATTCATAAATGTTCATTTCGAAATTGCAAATGTTCAATCAACAATAGTGTGCGTTCATTATACTATAATGTTCATTGAAATAAACTGGATGTTCTTTAGTTTGCAACGCACATGGGATAAAAAAGTTGAGGAAAGAGAATTTAAGCTAGGTCCCTCACGACATAACAAAACGGTACCGTTTTGTACCTTGCGCAGCTAGAGGAAGGTACAACCGTGTGCACCTTCGAATTTGCGTTGAAATTGAGCTTCTAATTGAATTCTAGTGATAATTGATACGGAGAAATGTCAAGGTCATATATTCATATTGTTATAAACCAGTATGTTCGTACTCCTTTGTTCAATATTAATCAATACATTAATCATTTTTGTCTGTTTCATATTAATTGATACACATTTTAAATGGCATAGTCACACCAATTTAATATATATCACTCGTTTAATGGGAAAACCAACAATAATAAAGACCATGTATATTATCTTGTTTTATTATATACAATTCTTGACTCAAATTTAATTTACTATTTTTTCAAAACTGAAATGATTGTCTCCCTGTGGTTTCAGCATTCGATCCTGACTTACCATACTACATTAATATGAGGATTGGTTTTTTTTTGAAGGAGGAATACAAATTCATTAATTGAAAGTCATATGGCATCTACAGTTGATATTAAAGAAAAACGAAACACAACCTAATTTGATCACATAAAGTTATTCCATTATATAAATATAATAATAATGAACCGGATCTGACAATATAACATAGTCTCCGTTTACTCGCTAATCATGCAGCCTTCTTTGAGAGCGCCTATCATTTTTGACATAGTTTGCGAAGAAATCTCTTTCTTGTAATATGTAGATTGTTATTTTCCTAAGAACACTACAAGAGGGGGGGTGAATTGTATGTGTAGAAATAAACGTAACTTTTTGCGGAATTATAAAACTTAAACAACGAAACAAGCTAAAGGAACACAAGGGATTTTTACAAGGAAAAACTTCTTGGGCCCAACAAGAAGAAACAACCTCGACCACTAGGGATTTTAAACTCAACACTTTCACTAATTAGGCCAAACAACTTTGTTACAACCTAATTCTACTCACGGGCCACACCTCGAGTTCCTAAACTCAAGTTCCCCGAACAAATGTTCCCTTAACAGCTGTTCCTCTCAACTTCACTTGAAGTTTTCTCACTTTAACTCGCTTCACTCAAAGCTTTCTCTCTTACAGGACTTCACTCAAAATCCCCTTACCCCAAAATCCAAGATACAATGATCAAATAAACTTAGTGGAATTACGGCCCGTTTGGTAAGAGGTCATAAATGGTGGGAATGGTAATGCATTATAGTGTAAATTTGTACTAAAAATCCAATGTCATTACCTATGGTAATGCTACTCCATCCCAAGATATCAATTTTCTTCCTAAAATCTCATTACTATCCATTACCACTTGGGAAGGTGGTATTGGGTGGTAATGGAAATTTATAAAGGGAAACCCATGTTTTGTGATAAAGTTTCATTCCCATGGTCATTGACATGAGAACTTTTTTACAAATTTACACTAAATTTTATTACCATTACCACTATTTATGACCACTAACCAAACGGGCCGTATAGAGTAAGAAGGAAAAGAACAAATGGCTTTTATGAGAGAATGAAGGCACTGATACTTTACTTAGTTAAACTCACTAATTCATTTGGTCAGTCACAAATTGGAACTTAATTAGACATAAGTATTTATAGTAGTGATAACTTAGAACGTGGGATTAAATCATGTGTTAGTGGTAAAAACATTTTCCCATGATGTTCCTCGACTAGAGGAACACGTTCCTTTTGACACCCATGATCTCCACGATTTCTGTTAAATGTGAGTGATGGAAATGTTACTACTTCCTTAATTTTAGCAACCACTAAAGCAGTAAATAAAAAATCTGATTTAATTAAAAAATATTTTAATTAATAAAAACTCAATTAAATCCTTTTATCAAAATATAATCTTTAAAATTATTTTCCTTAAAACCGAAAAGGATATTTATTATCTTATAAAAATAAAATCTTTTCCTTAAAAATATTTTCCTTAATATCAGATTTTTACTAATTAAAAACGATTTCCTAGAATCTAGGCATAAATCACTCAAGCGACATTATTTAACCGTTAAACTTACTTACATATGTGTAGTTCCTTTTAAATAGTTAGTTCCTTTAACTTAACATGACATTGCCAGTTCGTCTGTTCCTATCAAAGGAACAGACACTCATTCTCATTTTAAATTGCCATAGGTCCTTACCAATTCTTACTCGTTCCTTTACATTGGAACTAGAAACAAAAACCCTCGCTTTGATCTTCTTGCTCTAGTGCTTCTCCAGTACCAAATCTTTGAGCATCTTCACTTAGCCTTCACTAGTGGAAAAAACTGCTTTTGCTACTTATCAAATGCTCGGGTTAACTAATCACCCCGAGCATTTGTGAAAATTTTAATATAAAAATTCACAAATGCTTGGGTTAATTAGTCCACCGGAGCATTTGATGTGTCAAATGCTCCGTTTGACTAATCAACCTGAGCATTTATGATTCCTGCCTTTTTTTTATTTACCCTCGCTCCCTCCTGTTGCATCCCCCCTTCTCCTCTCTCTCTCCTCTCTCATCTCTTTTCTCTCCTCTCTCGTCATTCCTTTCTCTCGTTATTCCTCTCTTTAATCTCCTCCCGCCCATTTTCTTTCTCCTTCCTAGCTTCCAACTCTCTTGATTCCAAAATCTCTGCCTCCCTTTCCAACAACATCAACAAGAAACTAGATCTCCGGCATTTCAATTACCCCCTTCCAAAACCCTAACTTTTGCTGCCGAATTCTCCCACCACGACCCTTCCATAGATGGTTTCAGAAACTGCCCCTCCACCATCATCGCCGCGCGACGCCGCCACCCGTTCCACATCCACTCTTCGTGCAGAGAAATTGAATATAGGTTTTTTTTTTTTGCAAAAGTGTGCTTTGATTTTTTCGATTTTCGCTGTTCGATCTGGAATTTCTTTGTGAGAATTGTACCCTAGGTTTGTTATGAAAATGTTCAATCTGTTTTTATTTTAAATTTTTTATGGTGATATGTTTTTTGTTTGATGCTCATCACCAAGTGAACTTCTGATTTACTTAAATAAGAGCTTCATCAGAAGATGATGATGGCAGAGTCAAGCCTGGCAAGGATCGGACTTTCATTGCAGGTAGCCAAGTTCATCATCTTCTACTTTTCTCTGAGCATGTCTAGTGTCTACTGACCTACTGTTTTTGACTGTCTTCGAAGATGGATTTCTGTCGAGGCATTCACCATTTTCGTCTACAAGCACTTCGCATTCTCATCGATCTCGAATCTCCCACACGATTGTTCACTTGTAAGTGCATGTTCCTCACTGTAGGTACCTATCGGTTCCTCGTTGTCTTTAATAATCATTTGCTCTTCACTTATACGTTTTGCTTCTCGCATTATCCCATATTCCCATTCTTCACTTGCAATTATAACTTTTTTGGTCTCCCATGCTCGTAAACTCGTGTCTGCGTCTGGTTGCCATAATATGTTACCTGTGTTTTTCTTAAGCAATAATTTGTACTGGATTGGCTTCTCGATGGGTAATTTCTAATGAACATGAGTAGAACAAGAAACTCCCATCAACAAATTTTGATTCGAATTTCTAGAAGCATATACAAATCCTTTTCCTAGGGACTCTTACCAACACAAGACTCTGGATGTGGCCTTCTGACAGTTGAATGGTATGGCTTCTGATGGGTTCCATGATCCCATAATTGGGTCATCTCCTACTATGTGGAAATGATCACCAAATTGGCACTCTTTCTTCAGCTGAAATTTTACATGAACCGACTTGTTGATTTCTGTTGTCTCGGTTCCCATCCCAACCTACACAAAACGTTTATAGAGTTCGACTAAGTTTCCATAAAGATTGTGATCTAGCTCTTTCTGTAACTTGACTAGTCATTTTTAAATTTTAGTTAGCTTGATTTACTTAGTGGTAGAATTGTTCCGTCATTCAGTAAAATTTAGACCATTTTAGTGTCTTTGGTTCGAAGTTGAGTTTGGTTGATTCATTGGTGTAATTTTGGAAGATTGTGAGGAGTTTTAGCTTTTTTTTCCATGTAAATGTATTTGAGTTTGCGATTAGCTGGATTCACTTGGTTCGCGATTTTGATATGTACATGAGTAAAATGAGGAGGTTTTGACCTCTTTTTATGTATACTATTGGATTTTGCAGCTTTGAGGTATTACTTAGTCTGAGGTTTTGATCTATGACTCTGTACAATTAGCATAATATAACCTTTTTATAAATAGCACCAAGTATTATAATAACTGTATTGGTGCATTGGGGTGTTTTGGGGGTTTAAACGCTTGCTGATTTAATTGTATCATGTACCAACTAATAGTGCTTGTTCATGTGTTTGAAAGAGTCGTGAAATTCTCTGGCAAGAAGGCCATACAACTTTTGCAACATGCCAACACAGGAAGAGGCAGATGCTGAGGTATGATATTGTTTTACCTAGCTAGCTAAGTATTAACAAGTATTTCTATTTTTAATTACTTTAATTTTAGAGCCTTACATCTGTGAAATATAGTTGTTCAATAAGTCACCTACTAGTGTTAATTACGGGCTACTCTCAATATAGAAATGCGACTAATTTCACATTTTGAGTTGTTATATCTATGACAGACCATAGTATGAATAAACAATATTTGCATTCTACAATTTGTGAATTTGTATTTTGGCTATGTTAAAAGTATTTGATCTATTTTTTGTCTGTTATTTTTTTCCTGGTGCGGGAGGGGAGAGAGAGAGGGCTTCTTTCTTCATCCGCTTGATCACACATTTACATCTAGAATTTTGTTGAGCATCTCCTTTAGTTAATATACCCAGCTTGGGAAGAAACATGAAAGGGCTTAATAATATGAGGTTGCAATAATCATCTCAATATATTGAAGACATCCATTTATAGCTTTCTCTAAAGTTCTGGCTATGGGTCTTATTCAGATGTATTAGCTACCCTTGCTCTAATAGCATAACCCTACATAGAGGAAGTATATAGAAATAGGTATTAGCATACAGAGAGAAAACCATAGTACACACTACTACATTAGTGGATGACTACTTTTAACTAAAAAGGGTGTCGTAGTTACTCTTTAAACAACTCCATTTAAGAATTCGTAAGGTACTCTGTAAACCAATCTAATATTGGCTTTGTACATTGTATTATACTTTTTTTTTGTCGATCACTTTGTATTATACTTTTGTTGTAACTTTTATGGGTAACTTTATTTTTACACCTTCTGAAGGACAAATGAAACTAAATAATCCTTTTCTTTTTCAAAATTCAATATAGTTGTTAAATGATCTCATCCATTCATTAGTAGCCGAATTTTTTTTTCTTCTTTTTGTCTGATCTTCTAATTGCTGCATTAGGTTGTAGATATATTGGAACTCTACCGGTGAATATATGAAGAATTTTTGGCTGTTCCAGTTTTCAAGGGCAAGAAGAGTGAAATGGAGAAGTTTGCTGGTGGATACTACACTACAAGTGTTGAGGTAGTCACATTGTTCTTAGAGAAATTACTTCTGTTAATGTTTGATTTATTTCTCTATGTTTGATTTATTTAAAAGCTTCTCTATCTTAATGAATATAGTAGTATATACTTGGAGATTTTCTTTAAATATTCTGGCTTTACAAATTGATTTCTCAATCATATTTTCTCTCTTCCCCTTCCAGGCTTCAAAATTAATTGCAGGTGAAATGAGAGCCAAATAAATATATCTTATATATGCTGTAGATACTATCGTGCACCAGAATTGTCATTTGGAGCAACTGAGTACACAACTGCAATTGACATTTGGTCTGCTGGCTATTTTCTTGCCGAACTGCTGCTTGGAAAATTATGTTTTCAACTTTAGTGATTTTTGTTAAATAGTTGATAATGTGTCATGGCTACATATATCATTACCATGTTTGTTTGCTTTCAGCCTTTATTCCCTGGTGAGAGTGGAGTTGACTAGCTTGTGGAGTTAATTAAGGTAATTGGCAAAATTGTAGAATTTACTGTGATTTTAGTTCCTTCAGTTTGATGTCTTCATTTAGATGTCAATTGCATTCCATATGTTTTCTGTGCATTAAGCCATTAACTACAAGTTTTTGGTTAAGTGGATGCCAAAACTCCTTAGCTACCCAACTTCTTATATTTGGGAGAGGAAAGGGTACTCATCTCCTTCTTGCTTGGTTTCCTCATTGGTGCGTTTATATTGACTTATATATCTTCTGAAATTTTATGAATAACTGCAGGTATGAATATCTAGCTAATTTTTGAGATGCTATGTAATATATCTGGTATGGCAGTGGAGCAGCTCCACTTAACTGATTCCAGTAAGCTTGATGTATAATTTGATTGGTCATCCCGGTGGTTTGTATTCAAATTTTATTTTCTAGTTGAGAACTTATTTTTAGCTTATAAGATGCAATTATTATATTGCACGTTGAGTTTTCATTATCGTTTGTCTTGTATATTTCTTTTAGCAAGTGCGTCCATTATGTTATATAACTTTGCTAGATAGTCTATGTGACCATTTTTTAAGGGGAAGATAAACTAGTGTCAGATTCATTTTTGACTTTGTTATACAGCTAGCATTACATACTACAGTATACTGCTAAGTGCAGTGTGCTACATTTAATTTTGATGAACTATCCCAGTAGTTCTACATGAGTTGGTTTTTTGCTAGTGAACTATTGTTTCTGTTGTTCCTACTGCTGGTCTGCTAGCAGTGGCTGGAATTATTTTTATTTGTTTTAAAAAATATACAAATGCTCCTGTTGTAAGGAGAAACCGGAGCATTAATCAACACAAATGCTTCGGTTTTTCGTTAAAAACCGGAGCATTTGAGCCTTTTTGTTTGTAAAAAAAGCTCAAATGCTCCGGTTTTTCCGAGAACCGGAGCATTTCAGGCAATAAATGCTCCGGTTTTCAACCGGAGCATTTGTAAAATTCTCAAATGCTCGTATGACGTCTGCTACGGGCCAAATACGGAGCATTTGTGGGCTTTTTAACCGGAGCATTTGAGCATTTTTCCACTAGTGCTTCAAAATCCAAGCTTGATTTCTTCTTTGACTTAGTATTCTCTTTGCTCCTTTCATTGATACCTTGTAAAATCCATTCACTTAACAACTTGTTAGTTCAATACTTAGTTTGTATCTTTGTTCCTTTGTCATCATCAAAACTAGGGTTCAACATAGATATCGTACAGAAATCCACCTGTTGATTGTAAATTTGTACAAGAAACCATCAATGAACTTATTTAGGATCCTTTTGTTATAGGTACACGATAAACTTATCAATTTTAATAAATATTTTTGATGAAAAAAAAAAGGTTCATAGATCATAGTGATGATGATAGTAACAATAATAATATTAGTAATAATACTCCATTTCTGTTTGTTCTTCATATTTTCCCCACTGGGGTGTTTCAAAGGTTATTCCTATAAATATATTACCTTATTTAGACAACAAAAGGTAAGAGACATAGTACAAAAACTCAGAGATAGAGTACAAAAAGTAATAGAGAGTGTTAAAAATGCATTTGTTTTGGTTTGTTACCATATTTCATATAGGAGAACAAATAAGAACTAATAATAATAATAATAATAATAACAATAATATTATTTATCAATATTATTATTATTACTATTATTAATATTATTGTTATTATTATGTTAAAAAAAATATCATATGGCAACCACGTGGTCTTTAATATCTGTTACATGATACACTTTCATTAAAATTTAGTGTAAAGTTAATCAAATATTGAAAGTTCAATCTTGTAATTATCTTCCACCATTTTTTTAACTGGAATAATACAAACTTTTCCCCGTTCTCTCGCAATAATACAAATTTTTGATTATTTTTTAATAATACAAACTTTAGGCCAAAATTCCTCCAGTAGGTCATGTTTATTGGCAACCGGTTAATCCTTTCCAACATGTGTCTATTGACTTTTTTTAATGAGTTTCCCTCCCAAAATTTGCTGACTCCTCAACAAAAAACAAAACCCCCAAAAATTCGAACTTCCCCTTCACAAACACTCTGTCTCTCCTCTTTCTCTCTCCGCCATTACTGAGGGCACCAACCTCGACATTGACGTTTGAAGACCAGCTGGGCATTAGCGCTTTGAGTTCTCTACATAAGGACAAAGACGACATCGTTTTATGCAAGGTAAAAATTCAAATCTCTAAAGTTTAAAATTCGTGTTTGAAGATGAGTTTTTTTTGTGGTTTATGACTGAATTGCGGAAGTTGGTGGGTTATTTTGATGGAATTGTTGCTTTAAAATAGTTAGGTCCATCAATTCGCTTCTAATTTGGTAGTAATTCAAGTAAAGAAACAAAATTTTGTTCATTACCCAATTTTTGTTCAATTGAAGAAATTAGGGTTTCTGTTTCGATTTTGTTAGATTTAGGGTTTTTGTGTGGATGTTTCTTATGTTTGTTGTTGATTTTGCTTATTTGTCATGCATAATTATAGGATGCCTACTGTGACTGTCAAATTTTGGCATGGTGGTGTTTTTAGGAACCACGAGAAACGTGGTTTAGTTTATGAGGGAGGTAAGTCTAGGACTGTGAGTGTAGACTCTGATGAGTTGTGTTGGTTTGACTGAGAAAATGAAGCAAAAAAATCAGGAAATTATGCAAGGGTTAAGGGTATTTTCTACTTGGAACCAAGACTAGGCTTAGTTAATGGTTTAAGGAGGGTTTATGCAGACAAAGAGGTGTTGGAGATGGCTGAAATTGCTGTTAAGAGTAGGTGTGTTGAAGTATTTGTGTACCATAGTGGCCTTTCACCAGAGATTCAGCCCACTGACCCACCTGTTATTCAAAGGTGCTTTCAGTCTTTGCAAAGTGAGCCCAAAACATCAACTGAAAAGCCCAAAAGCCCAAGCTCAAACCGATACCCATAAGGAATACAAGATTATCCTATTCCACAAGTCACCAACGTGAATCTTCCACATCGCTAGCACCAAAATCGCCCATCCTTTGACTCTTCTCCTAAAGTAAGCGAGAGAGAACCCTAAGCAACCGAACCCTCTCAAGCTCCCCCTCCCAAGCGGACTTCCCCTCCTAGACAAATGCCTTCACCTCCTATACAACCTTCACCTCCGAGGCAACCATCACCTCCATCACCTCCACCACCTCCACCACCTCCTAAGGCATCATCACCACCTCCCAAGCCATCATCACCACCTACTAAAACCAAAAAAAAATTCAACGGGACCAAGAAAACACCCACACCCACACAACCTTCACCACCCATAAAACCTTCACCACCACCCAAAAACCTTCACCACCACCCAAACAGTCTTCACCACACAAAGATCTATTTAATACACTAAACCCTAAACCCTAAACCCTAAACCCTAAACCCTAAACCCTAAACCCTAAACCCTAAACCCTAAACCCTAAACCCTAAACCCTAAACCCTAAACCCTAAATGCACCGAGCCCATTAACACAAACTTCATTGATAGTTATGAATGGGAGGACCCAAGGCCAGACAGTCCAATCCCTTTGAAAGATCTACATGGCCCTGACAGTGATGAGTTTAGTGATGAAAGTGACCCTAGTTATGAAGCTGATGATTGTGCAAGCAGTAGTGATGAGGAGGTAAGTGACCTAGAAAGTGAAGGAGGAGAGACTGATCTAGAGGAGTTAGAAGGTGAAGGTGAAGGAGAAGAGACTGATCTAGAGGAGTTAGAAGGTGAAGATTTTGTTTTTGAGATCCCTGAGTCTGATACTAGTGATGATGAGTTTAGAACAACTAGGAATAGGGTTAGGGAGTGCAACAACAAGTTGTTAAGAATTGCAAAAGAGCTGCAAGAACAAGCAGCAGACGGTCTTCTTGGTGCTCAACAAGTGAGCCAAGCCACAGAACCTCCCCTCACCCTTGAAGAAGGTAACATCAGTGAGTATGAAGAGAGTGGATATGAAATACACACACCCCCTAAGAGTGAAGAGGAGGGTAATTTGACTGTTAGAAAAAGGAAGAGGGTTGGTGTAATTGTGGATCCAAACACTGACTTCTCTAAGTTTAAGTGGCGTGTTGGGCAAAGATTTCCTACAAGAGAGGCATTCAAAGAAGCTGTAGCAAAGTGGGCTACATTACTGGGTAGGAATGTGAAGATTAGTCACAACAACAAGAACAAACAGCAACAAATTGGGATTAAGTGCATATCTGGATGCCCTTTTTACTTGTATGCAGCTTAGGACACAAGGAGAGCTACACTAGTTGTTAGGAGAGTTATAGCACAACACACCCGCCATAGAAACATAAAAAGAACAGAGACAACTTATGAGTAGTTGGGTTGCTAAGCGGTTGCTAGATGTTTTTAAGGCCAGGCCCCACTAGCTGCCTAAGGAATTAAATAGTTGAAACTATAAGGAGGGCTTATAAAATTGTGGTCACAAGGGGTTTTGCATACAAAGTGAAGTATGCTGCACATAAGTTATTGCATGGGAGCATGACAGATCATTATAGGAAGGTTATGCCATACTTGGAGGCTCTTAAAAAGTCTAGTCCTGGTACATCTATGGAGTTGGTTACAACAGTTGGTAAAGGTGGTGCACCTGTTTTTCAGAGGTTATTTACATGCTTTGAGGGGATGCAAAAAGGGTTTATGGAGGGATGTAGAAAGGTAATATGTATTGATGCATGTTTCCTTAAAACTTTCTTGGGTGGACAACTCTTATCAGCTATGGGGAGAGATGGGAATTAGTAGATGTATCCCATAGCATGGGCTATTGTAGAGAGTGAGAATAATGAGTCATGGCAGTGGTTTTTGAGCACATTGAAGCTTGCCTACAACTTGGAGATGGTGAAGGAGTTGCCATCATTTCTGATGAACATCAGGTATCCTAAACTATCTATATTACATGTTATTTTCCATTTTGTTAATTCTAATTGTGTGGTTGTTGTGTTAAGAACATTAACTAGCTTTTGTAATCAACTGTAGGCTATACTCAATGTTGTGTCTACCGTTCTACCCGAAGCAGAACACGGACATTGTGCCAGGCATATATTTGCCCTATGGCACAAGTCTTTCAAGGGTGATGAGTTCAAATTGCAATTTTGGAAAATTGCAAAAGCTTATAATCAAGCTGATTATAATGAGGCTCTTGAAGAATTGGGGGTAATAAGTGAAGATGCTGCAAATGGTTTCAAAGCATACAACCCCAAGTTGTTCTGCAGGGCATTCTTGGACTGTAAGATGAGGACTGATGCCATTACCAACAACATGGCAGAGACATTCAATGCCTACATTATCAATGCAAGGACAAAGCACCTGCTTTACATGATGGAAGACATCAGAGCTGCTCTGATGCAGAGACTTGTGCTCAAAAGGCAGGAAATGGAGAAGGTGACATCTGCATTGTGTCCAAGAATACAAGCCATGTTGGAGAAAGAGAAAGAAAATGCTGCAAAGTGTGATTTGCTTTCTTCCACATATAACTTATTCAATGTCACTACTATTTGGACCAAGTTGGTGATCTAAATGCAAGGAAATGCACCCGTAGGATGTGGGAGATGAAGGGTGTGCTTTCTTTGTCATGCCATTGCATATGCATATATTTTCAAAGACAAGGAAGTCAAGATTTTGTTGATCCTTGTTACAGGAAGGATGTATACTTAGCAGCATATGCATGTATATCATTTCTACTTCTGTATTTTTTGCCTATTGTCTATGAGTTCTAAGTGTTTTTTTGTTAAATGTGCAAGTTCCATTCCACCATTAGAAGGGGAAAGACATTGGCCAAGGGTGCCATGTGAAGTACAACCCCCTCCTATCAAAATAGGTCCAGGTAGACCTAGAAAGAATAGGAAGAGGGACCCTGAGGAAGACCCTAAGAAGCCTAGGACCTTGAAGAGAAATGGGTCTGAGATGACTTGCAGCCTATGCAAGGTGAAGGGCCATAATAAAAGGAGGTGCCCAAACAGGGACACCATAACTGTGCCTGAGCCTGCACCAAAAAAACCTAGGGGGAGGCCTAGGAAGGATGGCCAACCACCCCATGCCAGAGCTCAACCTACTGCATCATCATCAACTCATCACAATGCAACTGCACAACCCTCTCAGCTGGGCAGAGGAGGAAGAATGGTCAGAGGTGGAGTTGGCTCTAGGGGAGGTAGAAGAAGAGGCAGGGGAAGGGGAAGAGGGAGGTTCCCAGTTGGTGTGGGTGTGTTGATTGGGGATGATGGTTCACCCATTTTCAATGTAAGTCATTGTGACTTTTTTTTTGTTTCAACATTTGTTCAACTTGCACCTTACTTTTTCACCTTTTTTGTGCGGCCACCAAGATCTCGCCGACCAACACTTTCGAGGCTCACGGTCCGGCCCAATGCTCCACTCCTCATCAAGCAACTCAGTAAATTAGGCCTGTGGTTTTTTAGTTAGGAACTGATTTTAGGTAGAGTAATTAGGGCTGTGGTTTTTTGGTACATTAAGGTTATTAATTAGTTCCTAAGTTTATGACATTTGATCCAATTTGTATTGCTGTTTGGATGAGCATTTGACTCTCATTAGGATCTTTTTTGAACTGTTGTTATATGTGAAATTGCATTGGCTCCACTTAATGTTGTTATAACAGTTGTTATGAAGTTTTTGACTCCACTTAATGTATTGTTAAGCATCAGATCATATCATCACATCCAAACATTTTTTTCATTTCACCAAATGCAAAATAACATGACAACAACTTGAAGGGTTCCACCAATTTTTTTTGTATTAACTAACAACAAAGCATCAGATTTTGTTACATCCACCAATAACAACATTAAACTAACTTAAGTAAAACAAGAAAATGGCAAAAACAAGCCATGAAACAAACAAAGCCATGGTCAAGTTCTTCTCATTGCGTGAAATTTTCAGCACCTTAATACGAAGTTGTGAAAGCTCAAATTTCATCTCTTGCACATCTTCTTCCAAGTTGTCCTTTTTAAGCTGCAATTTTTGATTTTTTCAGCCATTAAACTCTTCTCATACTACATCTCAGCTATGGTAGTCTCCTTCTCAAATATCTGAAATCTAAGATCATCAACTTCACTCCCTTGCTCATTAAACCACTCAAAAAAATCACACTTAGTATCTGTAGACGCATAATCGTGTCTCCCTATTTAAGGATCCAATGATGAAACATACCGCGGCATTAGTTGGCGCGACTCAACGAAAGAGCAATCTGAAGAACTAATCCAAAATGTGTGTTGAATTGATATTCTAAAGCCCAATTAATTGTTCGTGATGATTAATTGTATTTCAAGCCCATAAAATGTTTTAAGTCCATTTTAAAAGCCCAATCAAATAGTTATTATATTAATAGATATTTTTCATAAATATTTTTATTATCTTTGATAAATAAATCAGATTTTTAATCCATAAAATTTCAACTCCGGAATTTTTGGGATAAAAAAGGTATCTTCGGAAGATGTGCAATGGAATATGCTCGAATATTCCAGAATATGCGCCGGACGCGGGGGGTTGCGCTCAGCGTGCCACGTGCGTCCAGCACATTGGCCATATCGCATTAGGCGTGCCAATGAGCGCCTGACACGTAGATTTTGTGACTCACACAGAGTCCTGCGTCTGACGCAAGTTCTGTGTGAGACGCAACTTTCTTTTCTATCTTTTTAAAATGCGTTTACACGTGCCTAAACCTGATTAGGCTGGCTGTGTCAGGCACACCAATGTGCGCTGGACGCGTGGCACTGCGCCTGCCACGTAGGCCTGCGCCTGGCGCAGGGCGTGCGTGAGGTGCACGTGCCTTGTCTTCTATAAATACCCGTGATTTCATGAATTACGGACGGCTTTTTCATATTATTATTTCACGAATACAAAAACCGACGAATACCTCTACAATACACTTCGAATAATTCAAACACTCAAATACTTTCAATACTTTCAATCAATTCTTAATCACTGCGTTCTTGGTTTCACGATTGCTCCGCCTAAAGATCGTTGCGCTCCTCAATCTAAGCCGCATAGGTATAATCCTGAGGATCCTTGAATAAATTATATTTTATATTAAAGTTACTAACCATTTATTTCATGATGTAGATCTTTAATATAAAATCGCTCTACTGTACATTCCAAACCTCCTTCTTTCTTTTTATTTATTTTCATACATTATTATATGTCTGCCTGATTGTTCTATACATATTATTATGATTGTCCTGTTAGAATGCTTTTATCACCCACATATTATTTTTGCTAATCAAAGACCTAAAGAACTGTTCTAATATTATTCAGATAATCCGGACGACCTGTTAGGAACCCTGTAAAATGATTGTATAATAACTGATCACAAAATAATTAGTCTTTTGATGTGTTTCCTGAACCAATCTAGATTAATTATTTTAGGTTGCTTTAAACTGTTGTTTGATTATTCTATTGCATAAAATCTGTTATGAATCGATATTTAGTAGAGGCCAACTCTGGGCGAATGTGGTTCATTATGACTATATTCGTACCCTCACCCCCGAACTCAATCTTTGGTTTATTTTGACCATCTATGGAGTCAAGACGGGGAAATCTACATTGGATAATTTGTCCCTATGTTTTTCCCATATCCAATTAGGTTTATGATTCTTCCTAAAAAGAATTGTTGGCGACTTCTTTCAAAACATTTTCAATAAAACCTTAACAGTGGGGTAGTCAAATCTAATACGCGCTCATCCCGCGTAGGCGAAATAAAAACACGCCTACAGTATCCTACAATACAACAACAGTCAATTAGTCGCAAAAAACAAAAACCCTAGATTTCCCATTTTTGTAAAAAAAAATCAATTAAAACAAAATTAAATGCGCACAGGTCATAAAGGGCAGCCATAAAACTTCTGTCCAACATTTGCGCCACGCTTTACAGTACGAACAACAGGTTCTCTTCCACAAGAATATTTCGTAGAACCAATCGAATTTCCCCTTGAATTAGAGGAAGAACCCACTGACGTTTTTCTCGCAACCATTTGTGCTTCAGGTTAAAAAATTGCAATTGGGATTTTGTTTTTTGAGGATGAAATTTAGAAAAAGATTGGAAGAATTTGAGGGAGGAAGAAGAAAAAAAAATGGAGGAACAAGAAACCAGAACAAAGAAAGAAGAAGGGGAAATAACGAAAAAAAAGAGCCAAAAAATAATTTTATAAGGTCCCCCCAACAGTAAGTGTCACGTAAGCAATTCACCTGCACCAATAAGTTAGGAACCGGTCATGACCTACTGGAGGAATTTTTGCCTAAAGTTTGTATTATTAAAAAATAATCAAAAGTTTGTATTATTGCGAGAGAACGGGCAAAAGTTTGTATTATTCCAGTTAAAAAATCCTTCTTCCTATAGATTAAATAAAATAAGACATTTTAAAGCACATAGTCTTATAGACATGATAACAGGTGTCTCTCCAATTTAGTTCCCAATGATGAAACATACCGTCATCCTACTTGGTCTAAATTGAAGAGGAGCAATCAAAAGGCTTGTCCGAAACCCTTTTTGAGTCCAAAATATGTTTAAAAGCTCAATTAAAAGACAATCCAATTTCAAGTATAATTAATTATTCATGATAATTAATTGATTATTTTTAAATAAATAATTTATTAAATTATTTGCATAAAATCAGATTTTATTATTCAAATCCTTTTTTTGATAACTTTTGATAAAAGATAATTCAAAACGGTTATTTACGATAAAAAACCGAACTTTGGCCAAAAAAAAAGAAATGCGCTGCACATAAGGACGATGCGCTCGGCGTGACACTGTAGCGTGGCACGTGACACTGACGCACTGAGTGCATGCGGAGCATAAGCTTATTTTTTTATCTCGCAACTTCTTTTTTTAATTCTAATCGTATTTTTCACTATAAATACTCCGTTTTGACTCAACTTTTCTAACGGACTTCAGATATATATCTCAACATATATACATAAACATAAAAACATCTCAAAAACTTTCTCAAACACATTCAAGTAATTGAACACTTCAACTCCAAGAATCTTTATTCTTCCTTATTTGAATCTTCATTCAAGAACCTTTTTAATAGCTAAAAAATCGATTCCCCAACGTCCGTACAGTCAGATCTAGGCGACCAAGGTATAATTCTTGAGGGTCCTTGATCTCTCAATTCCATTTAATTTCTTGAAGATACTAACAAGTTTTTCATGATGTAGATCCGTATATAAATCATGTCTTCTTGTATATTCTAACATTTAATCTCTTTTTTATATGTTTCTACATATTATATTCAATGCATGTCTATGTATTTTAATGCTTTCAGCACCTTATATGTTTATTCTTGCTAATTGAAGACCTAAATAAATATTTCAATATTAAAGTCATATAATTTGGATAATTGGTTTAGGAACATAGTAATTTGATTACTTAAAGAACATATCACAAAAATTAGTCTTTTGCTTGTTTAATAAACCAACATAGATTATTTTTTTGAAAGCATGAACATGTTGCTTGGTTGTTTAATTGCATAAATCTAGACATGAACCGCATTAAGTAGAGGCCGACAATGGGCGAATTTGATTCCTGATCATATTCATAGCCTCATCCACAAACTCAATCTTTGGTTTATTGACCAATTATTAAGTCATGACGGGGAAATCTACATTTGATAAGTCCCTAAGATGTCCCTATGGTTTCCCAAATATCTGATTAGGTTTATGAGTCTTCCTTTGAAAACTTGTTGGCGACTTTTTTTCAAAGCAAATTCAAAACTAAAAGCCCTTTACATTGAGGTAGTCATATCCACGCTCATACCACGTACGCAATAAAAATATGCCTACAAATCTACTAATTTCATTCGATATAATAAATTAGCAACCTTTTTAGAAAGGAAAAATTGACAATTGGGGGCTGAACTTTGGGTGATCATTTTTAAAAGGTTCGAACTATTGATTAACCTGTGTAGGTCTCTACTTTAAGGGGTCTTAACTTTTAGCAGGCCTCAATGGCTTGAAACAGGCTTAATAGGTCATAACTTGTAAAACATGGATTACACCTGAAGGGTTAATTGAGAAGTAGGTGAGATTTTAAAAACAATCGTTAGTTTCAAGTCATTGAGGCCTACTAAAAGCTAAGACCCCCTAAAGTAGGGACCTACACAGGTTAATCAATAGTTCAGACCTTTTAAAAATTATTTCCTAAATTTCAGACCTCTATTGTCAATTTTTCCTTATAAAAATGGTTGTTTTAAAACTTTTTAATGGCTACACAATGAAATTTTGGAAAATACTCCCTCTATTTCTTTTTAATGGTTACTCCGAACCGTGCGGGAGGGTTTCCCATCACACGGCTCACCAACTTGATTTTATGCGGAAACCTTATATCCAAACAGGCCTGGAAAAAGAGGTACGGTCTGTTTTGACACAATTCATAAATTTACGTTTAACTATCATTTGGAATAATAAGTAAGAAAAGTATTGTCATGTGAGATCTTGTTTGATTCGTTTAGATATGTACTGGAATATCAACTTTTTATAATTTTTACAAATGCAAATGTAGAGATGTTAATGTTCAAACATTTACATTGGCAAGCATGAAATAGTAATGTGTAACTATTAAAAAGAAATGAAAGGAGTATGCTTTAGCAACAATAATTTAACAAATTATTAACGAAAAAGTGAAATAAGGTCATTTAGTAGATGATTTTAATAATAAAAAGTTATCATGTGGGGGCATGAAAGACCGTGTGGAAATTCTCAAAACACAAGGTTATTACCATATCGTTTTTTTCCTAAAATAATCTTCCAATCGATAATTGATTAAAACTGAATATACTGAACTGATTGAAAATCTTGTATTTACTGAACTTAACTTAATTTTATCGAACTGGAATTTATTTTCACTGAATAGAACTTCACTTAACTTTACTATAAACTTTTTTTTAAGGTGAGCTGGAGAGGGCATTAGATATCCTATTTACAGGGTATACAATTATAAAAGGTATAATACAAATTATAATGTTTAACTTCAAAGAGAAAATTTTGGATAAATAATAATAATGAGTTTTTCTTGCGCTTTTTTTTGTTAGTCGTTTAATTAACCTCTTTTGCCTAACTAAAATTACATATTATGAAACACTATTAGGAGTATTGTAATTTTATTTTATTTCACAAAGGGTATAAATTGAGAAAAGGATATTATAAGGAGAATAAGTGTTATAAAAGTTTAATGATCATGTGTGTATAGAAATAGAAAATACAGGGTACATTGGCAGATCCCACTAACATCATAGTGTTAGCAAGTTGGTAGGGTAAAAACCCATTTAGGGGGGATTCAACCCAGAGCCTTAAAGGCCATTGCACTACAAACTCTTCCTCATTGTAGTAATTGCATATACTTAGAGTTGTCAGTTTGGTTGAAAAATCCCGGTTGAACTGCAAACTGTTTGTCAACTGAAATGGATAAACTAAATTGAAGTGATCCTTAACTGATAAGTGAATTGAAAAAAAGTCAATTGAATTAAAGTGAATTGTGCTTAACTTAACTGAAACTACACCAAAGACGAACTAACTGAAATTAACTACATGAAAAACTATTTTAAGCATAATGGAATTGAAGTGAAACTAAACCGAAGTGAACTGAGAACTTTTTCAAACTATTTTAAATTGAATCGAAGTCAACTGATAACTTTGTCAAATTGTTTTAAACTTAACCGAAGTACGTTGAATTGCCGTAAGCGGAAAAGCGTTTTAAAACGTAACAACTAATTACCTTTTTTTTGTTTTTCTAGATCATTAACGAACAATAACATGACGGCTTAATTTATAGAAACTGAGATAACCTAAATTCATCAAATATCCATAACTTTGAATTTTTATAAAATCACATTCAATTATGACATAATGAATAATATGCGTATTTGTGGCAAAAAAAAATCTACACTTGACTAGTTGCTTGTATTTTATATTTGGTTAAATAATAATTGTATTACATTCCAAGTCTAAGTATTAAACTTTGAATAGTCAACAATAAACATACACAACAATTTACAATCTTAAGAATATAATTGTTTTGTATTTGCATTGGAGTTTTAAATCTTATTCCAACAATTTATTTAGCTGATTTTTTAAAGTATGGTGTGTAATTGATGCACTCGTTGCTTTAGAATATTTTTTAATTGAATGAAAAATAAATAAAATGAGAATTTATATACGTTAATGGAATAAAATTATATTGAATCATCCTATAGTAGTTTAAAAAGTATACATCAATTACTGAATTTAAATATATACACAAAACATTTATGATCATTAAAAAATATATTTTAGTCTTCTAGCTCCTCTGTGGACTGTGAAATCATGAGTTACTTCCCATCTTCAAGCTCTAATAACAAAAAGTAAACGTAAAATTATCCGAGGAATAAAATTAATGCATCAAATTAATTAGTATAACATACTAAGACGTCAAAATACAACTTACCATATATTACAAACAACCTTACCAAATGATCAGGATGTAATAGCTTATCAAGTTGATCTAACACAATGTTATAAGCTTACCTTATTTTAGTATAATTGGTTATTCTACAATGTTATTCGAATTCCGATTTCATTGGAAGTGAGAGTCTCCCCAACCTACGAGATGTTCATGGATTACCCAACGGAAGGACCGACCTTAGTGTTGATTCATCCGCTAGTGAACAAAGTCCAATTGCAAGTCAATTCGTTTCTACCTTCTCAACATCATCCAGCGGAGATGATGGCTACAATCCAGATTCCTAGCTTATACAGTGGAGGGATCGATGGGAGCGCTTCGAGAAGGGTTCACTTCAATTCTGCCTAACATTTCTCTGAATGTTTATGATAGGTACCCAAACTTCCCAATAATGTTTAGTATGTCTTTAAAGATTATGATATGGAACGTTCAAGGAGTCCTAAGTAAGGTAGCTACTATTCGTGAGCTAGTAAGAGTGAACAACCCTTTTGTGCTTGTTCTTATGGAAACCCATATAAGTGGGGAGCAAGCTGATATGATTTGTGAAAGAATTGGTTTCTCTGGAAAAATTCGAGTGGAAGCGCAAGGCTTTAGAGGAGGGATTTGGTTGTTTTGGCGAAAAGAAACAGTCTCAATTACTCATATGGGGAGCCACTCTCAACACCTCACTGTTGAGATCCGAAAGAATGAAGAGGACCCTTGGATGTTCTCTGTGATATATGCCAGTTCTGATAGTACATTGAGAAAGGACCTATGGTCCGAATTAGAACATGTCAAAAATTCTTATTCTGGTCCATGGCTCCTGGCTGGGGACTTCAATGAAACTGCCTCCATGTCTGAGAGATGTGGGTCGGATAATTCTGTGATGCAAAAAAAGGTGTAGAGATTTTGCAAATTGGATTGAAAATAATGGACTCATTATTGACTTGGGATGCTCAGGGCATAGTCATACATGGTTTCGAGGTAATACTCCATACACGTTTAAGTCGGCTAGACTTTATCGTGGTTTAGTGAATGCTGAATGGCGTGCCAAGTTCACGGAAGGGGCTGTGCGCAACATTCCTAAAATCAACTCGGATCATTGCCTGATTTTTATCAGTGTTAATGGTTTTGCCCCTATCCCAAAAGCATTGTAACCTTTCTGATTTCAGGCAGCCTGGATGAATCATAATGCGTTTGAGGATTTTTTTAACTCAACATGGAAGAACAATGAACCGCTTATTCCCTTTTTGAAGACGTTTGCAACTGCCACCAATCAATGGAATAGAGAAGTTTTTCAAAATATATTCCGGAAGAAAGCTGAGTTGTTTGCTAAACTAGGAGGAGTCCAAAAACTTCTCTCGAAGGGAAGATATTCTCACCTTATAAAGTTAGAAGCCAAACTTCGAAGAGAGATGGATGATGTGCTTAATCAAGAAGAGATGCTCTGGTTTCAAAAGTCTTGAATGGATGTTATTCGGGATGGAGACCGGAATACGAAGTATTTTCATCTCTCTACCATTATTCAAAGAAGAAGGAATCTAATTGAATCTCTTCAAAATACCTCGGGTGAGTGGGTGTTTAATCAAGATGATATTAAAAAAATAGTCTTTAATTATTGGAGTAACTTATTTCAAGAAAAGCCGAGAGAGTTTGCTGGAGAACATTTACTGGATGATTACTTCCCTAACATACAAGCAGATGAGTGGGAGCTTTTGTCTCGACCTTTTGCGGAATGTGAGATCAAGAGGGCTCTTTTTGGAATGAAACCATTCAAGGCACCTGGGCCTGATGGTTTTCAACTCTTATTTTACCAGCGGTACTGGGAGGTGGTGGCACCAAGTCTCACGAGGTTAGTGAAAAATGTGCTTGACGGGGTACCAAAAGCCTCAATGATGCTTTTCTAGTTCTAATACCGAAGATGGAAACGCCCCAAGCTCCTAAACATTTCCGACCCATTGGACTTTGTAATGTGGTCTACCAGATTGTGACGAAGGTCATTGTGAATCGTTTCAAACCGCTTCTACCAAGTCTTATTTCACTTGCTCAATGTAGCTTTGTGCCTAAACGTCAAATTACGGATAATATCATCATTGTCCAGGAAATGTTACATACTATGAGGCATAAGCAAGGAAAAAGTGGGATTATGGCTGTCAAAATTGACTTCGAAAAAGCATACGATAGGTTGAGGTGGAGTTTCATTCGAGACTCTCTTCTCCAACTTTGAATACCTCAACGTGTGGTGGAGTTGGTTATGAATTGTATTACCTCGGCTAAACTACAGATTTTATGGAATGGAGAACCTCTAGATGCTTTCACTCCAAGCCGGGGAATTAGGCAAGGGGATCCCCTATCCCTTTACCTATACGTGATCTGCATGGAGCGTCTTGCTTAGCTCATTGATCATGAAGTGAAACTTGGTACCTGGCGCCCAGTTCGAGCCAGTAGAAGTGGTCCTACACTTGGCGTTTGCAGATGTCCTCATTATTCTGTGAAGCATCTAGTGATCAAGCACAGGTGATGAAAGCGTGCTTAGATCGTTTTTATGAAGTGTCAGGAAGTAAGGTGAGTCTTGATAAATCTCGAATATATTTTTTCTGAAAATACGAACATGGACATTCGAGATAGTATTTGCACTGAACTCCAGATGGAATCAACGATGGATTTGGGTAGATACCTTGGAGTCCCTACAAATTATGGAAGGACAACAAGAGAGGACTATCAATGCCTCGTGGAAAAAGTGAACAATAAACTTGCAGGTTGGAAAGCGAAAACACTTTCATTAGCAGGTAGAGCCACTATACGATGCAACATGTCAAACTCCCGCGATCTACTTGCGATGATTTAGATCGAAAGGCGAGAAAAATTCTATGGGGGGAGACTAATACTGAGAGGAAAATTTATCTAGTTGCGTGGGAGAATATTTCCAAACCCAAAGTTGAGGGTGGACTGGGAATTAGATCGATGCGCCAAGCGAATGCTGCCTTTTTTGTCCAAGTTAGGCTGGCGTGTTTTAACTGAACCAGATGCTTTATGGGAAAGAGTCTTGATAAGTAAATATTGTGCGGGAAGGTGCGATATTGATATGTTTAAGGCTAAACCAAATGCTTCTAATGTGTGAAAGGGAATTACAGCCAATATTGATATTCTAAAGAAGGGAGTGAACATGGTTGTAGGGAATGCCTCACAAACATTGTTCTGGCAACATAGATGGGCAACCAAGGAGCCCCTAATATCTCTCACCATGCAGGATGTACCGATGGATTTACATAGTGTCTCTGTCAAAGACATGTGGGATCATCACCAAGGCTGGAAATATAATGTTTTTACAGAGTATTTGGAGGCTGATGTGTTGGCTCAAATTGAAACGCATGAGGTGATAGATGATGAAGATGCGGTGGACTCAATATACTGGAATGGCTCGCCTTCAGGGGGATTCACTATAAGTTCAGCTATACAGATCATTCGAAAGAATAATATGCCTAGTGTTGAGAAGGAGCAAAAGTGGAAAAATATTTGGAGGGCACCTGTTCCTCAATGAATTCGAATGTTTCTTTGGCTAGCAATTCAGGATCGCATTATGCATAATGTGAATAGATTCATTTGGAAATGCACCAATGATCCTCGCTGCTTTGTTTGTGGGATAGATGAAGAGACCACATACCACATCCTTCGGGGATGCCCTGCTGCTAGGGTAGTTTGGCATGGACTGGGTTGGGATACTACCATGTTGATGCAAGAACCAGATTTGGCGAAATGGATTGAAAAAAATATTGAAGAAAAATCACAATGGCAATTCAATGAGTGGCCCTCTATATTTGCTACCACTTTGTGGTGGTTGTGGAGATGGAGAAATGAGCGTTGTTTTACTAGAGAGGCTAAGATTCCTATAGACCAAATTGCCGTCATTTTTTGTCGAGTGGGAGAGTACAAGCAAGCGCTGAGTTTGGACATCAGTGGAGACAAGGGGACTAACTTGAAGATATAGAGATTTGTGCAGTGGATCTATCCGTGTGAGTGGTGGGTCAGATTAAATACTGATGGGGCAACAAAGGGTAACCCGGGAGAGATATTCAAAATGTTCGCGTCTCACTGTGGCACCTGCTCTTCTACTCGTGTGGAGTTGTTGGGGATAGTGCGTGGACTAGCTGTGGCATGGAACGGAGAACACCGTAAGATTCTCTTATCCATTGATTCTTAGATTGTTGTTAAATTACTTGATTTGCCAACTCCGACTTCCTCTCCATACCTGCACCTCATTCGAAAATGCAAGGCACTTATTGGGCGTAGGGAGTGGGAGGTGTATGTTTCTCATTGTTATAGAGAGGTGAATCGTGCTGTAGATTGGCTTGCAAACTATGGTGTGTCGAATGTTCAGAGGTTGGTTCTTCTCGAGGCGGTCCCGAAGGATCTTCATGTCATTTTATTGGAGGTGTTAGGAAACGGGTGTTGTAGTGTTTGCTTAATGCGGAACAAGTCAATGAAATAATAAGAATGAGAAGAACGATAAAGAAAATAAACAAGAAAAACACAAGGTTACAAGGTTTTGTCAAAATAGATCTACGTCCACAGGTGGGGGATTCGAGAGCTTCTTCACTATAATGGAGAAAAATAAAGAGAATTTACAATGAGTCCTAAAATTCTAAATGGCTTAAAGATGTGTGTCAAACAATTATCACCAAAAAAGGGTCCTTTTATAACATAAGGAAACCCTAATAAAACCCTGGAATAATCTCCTAGTATAACTCTAATGACGGCTTAATTAACCTAGGGTTAAAAATATATAATAACCCGTTAAAAACGTGTCGCCCGGTCGACCGGGCCAAATCGTCGGGTCAAGGCTCGCTGCCCGGGCGGGTTTGAAATTCCAGTATCGACAGTTCTTCGTAAAACAGCCATAACTTTCTCGTTTCTCAGCGGAATTGGGCATATGACCTGACTTTGGAAAGCTCTTGGAACAAGATATCACCTCCAATTTGAATGACATCAAAAACATTTATAGATTGAGAGATATGTGCATTTAAAGTCACCCACTTACCCTTATGCCATATTCACAAAATTTCAAGTCACAAATAACAAATCTCCACCTTGACTTAACCGATCAATCAAGATAACTCCACCTTGAACTGAAAACCAAGAAGTGATGCTCACCATAAACATAGAACCTCCACCTAAAACAAAATTCCATAAGCCTACTCACTTTAGGCAATCAAGAACGGACATCTTCTATAAATTGTGTACCGATGCGTCTTCGAACACAAAACTTCGTATACGAAACTATCACATGTCCTAGATTGAGAGCATAATGTGACTAACGCCAATCATGCTTATTCACTTCATCTCAACAACAAACTTAAGCAATTCTAAAAAAATTAAATTATATCAATAGTTTCTAAATTGCAATTGTACTTAACAAAACACAAAAGTACCAAATTTGAGATAAGAAATAGCATAACTAGAACAAAAAATCTAATGCATAACCAAGATTGCTACTTTATTACAAACTCAAAAAACAATCTATCCTAGACTCCACAGCAAAGATCCACACGATTCCTCGTTTCACCAAGAGATCTCAAAAGGCACCCATCATGAAGAGATCGTAGAAACCGCCACCCCAAAACTTGTAACCCTAAAGTGCAAGATCATCATCAAAGGCATCGTTGGCGATATTTGCGGATTGGTCCTCATTGGACTTTTCCCCATTCTTCTTCTTTAATTTCCAACACTCGGCTTTGACATGACCCTTCACATGACAATAGTTACAGATTTTATTTTTGCTAAAGTTCTTACCACCATGAGCAACCAAAGCATTAGTTTGATAAGGATTATTAGATTTATTAACCAACTTATTGTCAATTAAATCTCTCTGAGTTAAGGCATCCTTAACATCCTGCAAACTCAAATCATCTCTACCATACAATAAAGTATGTCGAAAATGCTTATACGAAGGCGGTAAAGAACACAACAACCTAATAGCCATATCCTCATTATCGATATCAACATCGATGTTTTACAAATCCATAATAATAGAGAAGAATTCATCTAGATGAGACTCAAGCGGTTTACCTTCTTCTAGACTGAGATCATGAAGTCTAGATTTGAATAGTAGACGGTTGGTCACGCTCTTTGTCATATAAAGTGACTTCAACTTCAACCACAAACCCGCAGCAGTCGTCATCTTAGCAACCTCTCTCAAAATTTCATTAGAGAGACATAATTGAATTGCCGAAAGAGCCTTCAAATCGATCCCCTTCCACTTGTCATCTGTCATACCCGAAGTCTTTTTGGATGCACCTTCAAGAGCCTTGTGACAGCCACTTTGAACCAAGATGGCTTTCATCTTCAATTGCCATAGGCCAAAATTTACTTGCCTATCGAATTTCTCAATGTCGAATTTTATTGGCATAATCTAATCAAACTCGTCTATAAACACCTAAGACCTTAAAACTTTGCTCTTGATACCAGTTTGTTAGGAAACGGGTGGTGTAGTGTTTGCTTAATGCGAAACAAGTCAATGAAATAATAAGAATGTGAAGAACGATAAAGAAAATAAACAAGAAGAACACAAGGATTTACGTGGTTCGGTCAAAATAGACCTACGTCCACAGGTGGGGGATTCGAGAGCTTCTTCACTATAATGGAGAAAAAAAAGAGATTATACAAGGAGTCTTAAAATTCTAAATGGCTTAAAGAGGTGTGTCAAACAATGATCACCAAAAAAGGGTCCTTTTATAACATAAGGAAACCCTAATAAAACCCTGGAATAATCTCCTAATATAACTCTAATGATGGCTTAATTAACCTAGGGTTAAAAATATATAATAACCCATGAAAAACGTGTCGCCCGGTCGACTGGGCCAAACCTCCAGGTCTGGCGCTGCTGCCCGGTCGGTCCAAAACCCGCCTGGTCGGGTGAAATTCCAGTATCGACAGTTCTTCGTAAAACAGCCATAACATTCTCGTTTCTCAGCGGAATTGGGCATATGACCTGTCGTTGGAAAGCTCTTGGAATAAGATATCACTTCCAATTTGAATCACCTCAAAATCATTTATATATTGAGATATATGTACATTCAATGTCAGCCTTATGTCATTTTCACAAATTTCAAGTCACAAATAACAGGAGGATTTGGGGAGGGTTAGCGCTGGCTCATATGGTTCCTGCGGCTGGGCATGAAGCTTAGGTCTTTGTGGTCTTTCGCCTAGTGTACTGTTTTCAATAGTTTGTAATGCGTCTGTTGTTTTTATTAGTTTTGTTTAGTGAGTCTTGCTTTTTTTTTCTTCTCTTAGGGGTTTCCCCCTCTCTTTGTCACCAAAAACAATGTTATTCAATATTGCACAAGAATATTTACACTATAACATGAGTGCGTCGTGGGTGTAATATGATACATCATTATAACTTATTGTGTAACAAAATCTCACAAGTATATAATGACGCACATGCAATGACACAGACTCAACAAAAAATAATGTGGACTACACAAATAATAACATGAATTTGATGTCTTTTATTTCATTGTTGGAACATTTATAGTGTAATGGGTTTGTAAGTTCATATGTTATTATACTAGAAGAGGAGGAGGTCTAGTATGCTAAGATTAGAAGACGCAAAACACGTGAATCAATCAAGCGAAATAGGAAGGTCGTCACTGATCGCGACATCCGTCGCGGGTCGCGACCTGGGTGCCGTCACTGGTCGCGACGTCCGTCGCGGATCGCGACCTGGGTGCTGACGTGGGTCGCGACCTGCGTCGCGGGTCGCTACCTGCTTCCTGATTCGGAGCGTGAATTTTCGCGTGAATGGTTTATATCCGTTGTATTGTGTACGTTATCCTTTTAATGACGTTTGGTAATTTAATCAGAGGATTAGAAGGATATTCAGGCAATAACTACTCTAATCTAAGAAGGTCAGATAAATATAACCTTTGCCATTCATATGTGGGTTAGAGAGAGAAAATTTCAGTTTTCTTAACATTTACAAACTTGCTTCTTGAGAGAAACTTCTGTATTTTTCTCTCAAGTGTTCTTCACAAACAACAAACACAAAAGTTCTTGTTGACTCACATAGAAGATCATCTTTGTGAATTGTTTTCTCCATTGTATCTCATTGGTTATTTCGTGTTAACCCGTTGATCCTATAGGGGCGAAATTAAACTAATAGGAAAGCGTAGTTTCCGTGCCTTGGAGTGGTATATCCGGTTCCCTTGTTGATCATACATCTAACAATCTATTAGTTTCATTTTCTACATTTGTGGATATGGCTCAATCACTCAAAGACATGACTATGAACTTCCAAAAGTTGGACAAGTTCGAAGGGGTGGGATATCGGAGATGGCAAAAGAAGATGCATTTCTTGTTGACAACTTTGAATGTGGTGTACATTCTTACAACACCCATGCCACCGTTCCAACAAGATGGAGAGGAAGAGACCTTGGAGATTACAAGGAAGAGAACGAAGTGGGAGAATGATGACTACATTTGTCGGGGTCACATCCTCAACTCTCTTACCGACACTTTGTTTGATCTTTACCAAAATGTGGAGAGTGCAAAGGAACTTTGGGATGCTCTTGAGGCCAAGTATATTTCAGAAGATGCTTCAAGTAAGAAATTTCTTGTTAGTAATTTTAATACCTTTAAAATGACTAATGATAGGCCTATTATAGAGCAATTTTAATGAAATTTAACATATTTTGAACCAAATAAGATCACATGGTATGGTGATGGATGAGGCTATTTCCATGGCCTCAATCATTGATAAATTGTCACACTCTTGGAAAGACACTAAGCATTCCTTAAAACATAGGAAGGAAGATATGTCCATGGAGCAATTAGGAACCCATCTTCGTATTGAGGAAGGGATCCGGGCTCAAGATGGGGTTAAGGAAACTAATGCTAGTGTTCCTAAGTCTACCGTGAATATGGTAGAGGTTGGTGGGTCTAGTCGGACCAAGAAATCCAATAATTACAACTCTAAAACCAATATTGCAAACAAAAAGAGGAAGGCTCTCACTTGTTGGGTATGCAATGGACCTCATTTTAAGAGGGATTGTCCTTCTTGGAAGAAGAAGAAGAAGACAAAGAATGAACAACCTAGTGTTGTTCAAAACGAAGGTAAAATTGCACATGAAAATGTAATTGATGAAATGAACTTTGTGGCTATGATTTCTGAAATTATGGTTGTGCAGGTTGATGACTCTTGGTGGATAGATTCGGGGCCTCTAGACATGTGTGCAATAATAGGCACTTCTTCAAGTCTTTGGAAGAATTGGATGATGGTCCAATCTTGTATATGGGGAATGATTCTACGGTGAAGGCAAAGGGCATCGGCCAAGTAGAATTATTGCTAACCTCGGGAAAGACTTTAACTCTTCGGGATGTTGTTTATGTACCGGAAGTTAGGAAGAATTTAGTGTCTGGGGGTCTCTTGAATAAGCTTGGTTTTAAAGTTGTATTTGAATCGGACAAGTTTATTGTTTCTAAGGGTGGTATTTATGTAGGACAAGGATATTATTGTAATGGTATGTTTAAATTTAGTATTAATGCAAATGATACTAGTTCTATTTACATGCTTGATGTTTCCTCTATATGGCATAATTGATTATGTCATGTAAACTATCGTACATTATATGATATGTCTAAGCTAGGTTTAATACCTCCTTTTGATATAAAGTTAGAGAAGTGTAATACATGCATGTTAAATAAAATTACAAAGAATCCTTATCCTAGTGTGACTAGACAATCGATATTGCTAGAATTGGTGCATAGTGACTTGTGTGACTTTCATTGTTCACCTTCTTTGGGAAATAAAAAATATATAGTGACTTTTATTGATGATTATTTAAGGTTTTGTTACATATATTTATTATTTACTAAAGATGAAGCACTAGAAAAGTTTAAGATCTTTAAGACCGAAGTGGAACTTCAACTTAATGAAAAGGTTAAAAGAATTCGGACGGATAGGGGTGGTGAATACTATAATCCTAGCTATTTTAGTTCCATTGGTGTAATTCATGAAACAACCGCACCATACTCACCTCAAAGTAATGGTATAGCGGAAAGGAAAAATAGGGTTCTAGAAGAAATGGTTATCACCATGCTTTTTAATTCGGGTCTTAGTGACAGTTTTTAGGGTGATGCAATTCTAACTGCATGTTATATATTAAATCGAGTTGCTAATAAAAGGAATAAGACTACCCCTTATGAACTTTGGTGTAACAAAAAGCCTAATCTCAATTACCTTAAGGTATGGGGTTGTAGGACAATCGTCAAATTGACGGAACCTAAAAGGAAAACAATAGGTGAAAAAGGAATAAATTGCATTTTTATAGGCTATGCGGAACATAGCAAAGCCTATAGGTTTTTTGTCATTGAGCCCAATGATTTTGTCTCTATCCATACCGTGATAGAGTTAAGGGATGCAATATTTGATGAGACTCGATTCTCATCGATTCCAAGACCAAAGGACATGATACCAAATACTAGTTCCAATGTTGTGGATGACATTAACAATGATCATGATACTACAACACCAAAAATTAGGAGAAGTAAAAGAATTAGAAAAGAGAAATCTTTTGGACCGGATTTTCAACTATACTTAGTTGAAGGGTTAAGAGAGTCAATTGTGACTCAATTTTCATATTGTTACAATGTGGAGGAGGACCCTAGGACCTTTGATGAGGCTATGATGTCTCATGATTCCGCCTTTTGGAAAGAGGCAGTGAATGATGAAATGGATTCAATACTGGGAAATCATACTTGGGTTTTAGCTAATATACCTCCCGGTTGCAAACCACTAGGTTGTAAGTGGATTTTTGTAAGGAAAATGAAGATCGATGGAACCATACTAAAACATAAGGCCCGGTTAGTGGTCCAAGGTTTTAGGCAAAGATATGGTATTGATTACTCTGACACTTATGCTCCGGTTGCTAGAATAGCTACCATTAGACTATTGATAGCATTGGCTGCGATTCATGGTCTAGTAATTCACCAAATGGATGTCAAAACAGCTTTCCTTAATGGTGAATTGGAGGAGGAAGTGTACATGAATCAACCTGAAGGTTTATAGTCAAAGGACAAGATACTAAGGTTTGCAAACTAGTTAGATATTTGTATGGTCTTAAGCAAGCACCTAAGCAATGGCATCAAAAATTTAATGAGGTCATTTTGTCTAGTGGGTTCAAAATAAATCAGTCCGATAAGTGTGTATATAGTAAATTTGAAAATAACGGTAATGGAGTTATAATTTGCTTATATGTTGATGATATGCTTATCTTTTGGACTGATTTAGAACAAGTGGAAAAGACCAAAGCATTTCTCTCTACTAGCTTCTCAAATGAAAGATTTGGGTGAAGCGAATGCTATTCTTGGTATTAGAATATTGAGAAGTAAAGGGTCAATATCTTTGTCACAATCTCATTACATTGAGAAAGTGATCAAGAGGTTTAATGAATCGAACTCGACTCATTTTGCTACTCCAATGGATCCTAGTGTTCACTTGGTTCCCAGTAATGGTACTCCTATTTCACAATTGGAGTATGCAAGCTTAATTGGAAGCTTGATTTATGCTATGACTAGCACTCGGTCGGATATAGCTTTTGCTATTGGTAAGCTCATTAGGTATACTAGTAATCCTAGTATGTTGCATTGGCAAGCATTGAGAAGAGTGCTTAGGTATTTGAATAAAACCTTGGATTATGTCATAACTTACAAAGGAGAACCTTCTATTGTAGAAGGTTACTCGGATGCTAGTTGGATTTCCAATAAGGAAGATTATTCATCCACAAGTGGATGTGTGTTTCTTCTTGGAGGAGGTGCTATTTCATGGGCATCCAAGAAGCAAACATGTATAACGGATTCAACTATGGCATCGGAATTCATTGCATTGGCATCTTATTGCCAAGAAGCGGAATGGCTAAGGAATGTGTTGAGTGAGGTTGACTTATGGGTTAAACCTATGTCACCTCTTGCTATTCATTGTGATAGTGCATCAACCATAGCTAAAGCTTATAGTGAAGTCTACAATGGCAAGTCAAGGCACATTGGAGTAAGACATAGCTATGTACGTGAAATGATAAGGAATGGTTGTATAACTATTGATTTTGTTCGGTATAGTTTGAACTTGGCGGATACATTTACTAAATTGTTGCCAAGGGAACTAGTGCGCAAAATGAACAAAGGGATGGGTCTTAAGCCTATTGAACAACCTATAGTTAAGGAAAACTCAATTTGACGTCTAATACAACGTTAGATCTCGAATTCAATGAGGATAGTACTTCTCTTGAAGGTTGGAAGCACTTGTTTAACACATCAAAGGTTAGTGCTTGATTCCACAATGTTAAGAGCTTGAATTTAATTTCTTAATAAATCTTTGATACGTGCTCAGTTGTAGGAGCATGTTTGTAAAGATCGATTTGCCTTTATAAGCTAGAGGTTTAGCCGCTTCACCAAGTCTAAGGCTTGACTTAGAACGCTTATGAATGGATATGGACACTAAGGCTTCATAGGTGTCGGAGGTTAAGAACTAAGTTTATGCTTGTGTGTATTAGTATCTTCAATGATTTGTGGTGGTTGTATGATTCAAAGCTTTGTCTATCATTATGATCGAAATTATTGTAAAGTATACTTTTACTAAGTGGAGATTCAATCGTAAGATATTTCCATGATGCATGAGCATGTCTTGTTTGTGATTTATAGCAAGTTGGAAAACCTTTCAACATTACCCTATAAATGGGAGGAGGATTGTTGGAACATTGATAGTGTAATGGGTTTGTAAGTTCATATGGTATTATACTATAATAGGAGGAGGTCTAGTATGCTAAGATTAGAAGACGCAAAACACGTGAATCAATCAAGCGAAACAGGAAGGTCGTCACTGGTCGCGACATCCGTCGCGGGTCACGACCTAGGTGTCCGTCACTGGTCGCGACCTGGGTGATGTCGCAAATCGCTACCTGCTTCCTGATTCGGAGCATGAATTTTTTGTGTGAACGGTATATATCCGTTGTATTGTGTACGTTATCCTTTTAATAACGTTTGGTAATTTAATTAGAGGATTAGAAGGATATTCAGGCAATAACTAATCTAATCTAAGAAGGTCATATAAATATAACCTTTGCCATTCATATGTGGGTTAGAGAGAGAAAATTCCATTTTTCTTAACATTTACAAACTTGCTTCTTGAGAGAAACTTATGTATTTTTCTCTCAAGTGTTCTTCACAAACAACAAACACAAAAGTTCTTGTTGATTCACGTAGAATATCATATTTCTGAATTGTTTTCTCCATTGTATTTCATTGGCTATTTCGTGTTAACCCGTTGATCCTAGCGGGCGAAATTAAACTAATTGGAAAGCGTAGTTTCCGTGCCTTGGAGTGGTATATCTGGTTCACTTGTTGGTCATACATCTAACATTCATGTCATTTGACTTTTGTTATGATGTCATTTTGTCATTTGTTATCCTATTATTTATGTTGTTTCATGTCATTTCACTTTTGTTTGATGGCATATTGTCATTTATTTCATATTATTTCTTATCTGTTTCATGTCATTATTTTAATTTTGTTTGATTTCATTTTGTCATTTGTGTCATATCATTTCCGATTGGTTTCATGTCATTTGAGTTTTATTTGATGTCATATGTGTCTTATCATTGCCAATCTGTTTTATTATTTTATTTGATGTCAATTTGTCATCTCGTGCCATATCATTTCTTTATCATTTTCAATACCAAAACCACACACCTTCACCCCCACCCGAACAACCAAAACCACCACCCACCTCACCCCACCACCACCCATACCACCCTTTACCACCAATTGCCCCAACCCGCCCCTAACACCACCTGACGCCACTATCGAACTCTAGACCACGACCACCACCAAAGAATTTTAGACATCATAACATGCTTAGACAATTCAGATCCCGCCCTTTCCCGTCATTCTTTCCTATTGAAACCCTAAAATTTTCAATTTTAATCAATCAAAGTTCCACTTTCTGGCATAATGGCTTCCAAATCCAAGGGTGATGATCCTCACGACGATAACGCCAGTCCCAGCCGGGTTCCATACTTCTTCCCCCACAATGTTGTTTACTTCGATTCAAAACCTTTAACATCCCAACTCCAGTTATTTATGTCCATCATTGTAGCTCCTGACGAAGCTAAGCGAGTGGAACGCCGACGTTCGGCTTCGGCAGTCTAGAACGTCAAGCGCCAAGGCTCGAATAGTCAGCACGGCGCCGTTGCGAGGGAATGGCGCATGATTTGGCGCTGCTAAGGAGTTATGGAGAGAGAAACTGATGAGAGAAGATATGTGTTACAGGATAAGCTATCTTGTAGCAGTTACACCCAAGATTTTATGTATTTACATGTTTTACTAAATTGATATAATTCAGCATGATAACATTACAACTTTACTGTTTATAATCAATGTGGATTCTGTTTCTCAACAAAATTGTGGATTCAGTGTCGCTAACTTAACTATGATCAACATATAAATTTAAAAAACAATGATCATACATTCGAAATGAAGAAGCGCCAAAACAAAGACGTGAAATTGAAATTTTGAAATTTTGGAATGTTAATCAAATGTTGAACCTAAAAACAATATTTTTCATAATAAACGGATCAACTTCCAATTGCTCTTTCGCAGAAAAATATTTTATTGGACCCATAATGCGGCGAAGTAAATATTGGACGCATATTTCATAACCAATTCTGATTTTAACCCGAAAATCCGCGGTTTTCCATATTGAACCGAAATTAACTGGATCCAAACCAGAAAAATACTTTTTGAACTGAGATAAGTAAGTGAATAATGAACTGAATTGAAACTGTATAGGTCAAACCAGAAGACAATTGGCTAAACTGAACTGATCTATATACTTAGTTTATCATAAATCAAATTGATCTAGCTTTCAATTAGTCAAGATCTAAGTAGATGTTGTCCTAAATCGAACCCCCGACCTAGTTATCGTCCTCTTGTGCCTTATGCCCAAGTTTTTTTTTTTTGAAGTGAAAATTCATTCATTAATATAAAGTCATACAACACCTACAATAGAAGTCGAACTGAAAAATACACATCAAATTGAAAGAAACTTAATTCTAATATGGCAAAACCACGATCGTTGAGCAGAAATAACCATTCTAAATACCCTCTTTCACATCGCTGTCTGATGTAGCCTTCTACGAGGGGGTCTAACGATTTGATGTAGTTTTGATGTAGAACTAGAGTTGATTCAACCGATTGTAAGCGAAGTACTGACCGCCGTTGCAATCCCGCACAAAATCCTATCAACCTTCAACTGGAGCCAGGGTCCAAACCCCGCTAACACACAAAGAAACCAAACTAATAGACCCGCCGTGAAGGGGGTGACTACAAAAACCATAAAGGAGACTAAAGCCATCACACGATGGGACTTATTAAAAACTGCAAAAAAACGAAAAAAACAAGAAAATAAACTAGAAACTGCAAAAAGGAGAGAAAGAGGGGCTTACCATAGACGAAAACATCCATGACAGCCCCTCTAGAGGGTTTTCTGTGAAAAGAGGAGAGAGAGAAGAGGAGGGGATAGCGGCTAGGGTTTTTTTTTTGGCGTTTTACATTTTGCCTTATGCCCAAGTTGACTATTACCAAATTTGTGCTAAATTTTTTCTCCCAAAACATGAAAACAACATGACTTTTTTTTGGCCGAAGCCCCGTGGACATTGTTGAATTACTCATGTATGTTCATTGGAGTCACTCTACTGAAAAAGCCATCTTACATAGCAAATTCTAACAAATTTTAGCTTGCTTACAAAGTTACAACTTTAATTTACTGGCGCATATTAGGATCTAGGAGAGGTCTACAAACGGCTAATGGCCATGCACGCCGCCTATGATTCATTTCGCCAAATATGATTACTCGTTGGTATGAGACTGTGAGAGTACCTAGCCTTATCTTTGCATCTAATTAATAATCTTCTTAATCCAGCAAAGATTTCATGAAAGAGAATTGAGAACTTCAAAGCAAACGCCATAATAAGTAGGACATAATGTTTGAAGAATGAAGCATTTGCTTCGGTAACTACACGTATCACAGAGAACGGTTTTCACAAACTTTTCGGTGGCTGAAGTTACGTTAAGTAGTACAGCCTTGTTTGTTAAGTTAACGGTACTTTTCATGATCAGGATTCAGGAAATTAAAGCAGTGGTTTACCTTTTGGCCCATTACTATATAGGAGTAGTAGTATAGACAAGTAATACTCACTTTTTAAAAGAAAAAAAAATATACAACTTTTTGTTTTGGTTTTGAAACCATCTATAATCGGGTTTCGAGAGAATTTATTAAAAACTGACTAATTTGAATTCGAGCTTTACAAGCTCAATTGAAGGTAAGTGCTCCCAGCAATGTTTTTGCGTTTCAATTTTCAAGTTTTAGAACAACCCAAAACTTTTTACTTTTAGTCGAAACAACTCCTTTACTAGCTGATCTAAGTGTACATTTGAAAGAAATACTATTTTAATTATGATTAATTTAGGTATTGATGAAAAAGAATTATAAAATTTTCTGCCAGGTGTAAGTCACGAGAAGCTTAATCAATCATGAATAATTTGATTAACAAATCATTGTTGCATAAACCAAAGGGGGTGAGGCATCCGATGATAAAACTAATTGGAACAAAAAAGGCAAAAAAGTTAGCATTCCCTAACTTGACAATCTTCGCAAAGGCTAGTGGGCCACACATACACTAGGTGTATGTGTTACTAGTAAAATTTATACTTTGTGTATGTGTTACTACTAAAATGTATATTATTACTAAAAATATTACAAACTTACAATGTTTCGACAGATAATTTTATTTTTAATGATTTGTTCTTTATCTTTGTTTAAAAAATCTGTTTTATGAAATTTTCTTTGTTTAAATTTGTATGAATCCTTTGTTTATAACTAAAAAAAAGAATTGTAATTTTTTTTCAGATTATTCATATATTAGCTACATCTTATTCATCTTCACCATTTTTCTACTATTGATTTCTACTAAATTTTCTTGTCGTTTTCAATTATTTAATTTGTTTGTAGAAAAATAATGTTATATTTTCATCCCTACCATGTAATAAAATTTAATTCGAAATATAGTATTTCAATCGTCTATGTATTATGTAAATTCAAATATCGTTGAACAATGAAACAAGTTCAGATGATTGTAACTTTGTAATTTTTTTAGTAACAGTATACATTTTAGTAGTAAAACATACAAAAGGTATACATTTTAGTAATAACAAATACATCCAGTGTATGTGTGGCCCACATACACCGAGTGTATGTGTATCATCTCTCGACAATCTTGGTATAAGAAGCTAAAAAATAATCAGTGACTAGTAATTGGTTTAAGTACTTTTGCCTCTTTGTTAACGATTATCACTACATTAATACAATTACAGATTACTGTTCTACAGTAGGTTTAGTTTTCTATATATGTGCTATACCTTGAATAGCATATTAGCATTGCTTTCTTTTCTTTTTGAAGTATTATACCTTGATTAATTAGCTAGCTCTAACTTGACCATGTGTCTCGAACTTCATTATTTGAGCGGAATTGGTATCTAGTGTGCACGTCGAACTAAGGTTATGTCTAGCTAACCTAAATAAAGGACTGTTTTAAATTAAAAATCAACTAAGTTTGGACCTAAGTTTTAAATACTTACTGTACAATAATAATAATAATAATAATAATAATAATAATAATAATAATAATAATAATAATAATAATAATTATTATTATTATTATTATTATTATTATTATTATTATTATCATCATCATCATCATCATTGTTATGGCTGATTTTTTGCAGATCAACGTTGACACTATGAATATGTGACGCTGACGTTGAGGAAAGAATTATGACGCATAGACCAGGTCAAAGAGTAACTGACTGCCTAAGAATGGTCGCATTAATGAACAATGATGAACTGCAGAAGCTCTACGACCAAAATGGTCGCATTAATGAGCAATGATGAACTGCAGAAGCTCTACGACCAAATGAAGGCAGAAATGGCCGAGATGAAAAAGGCTAATGAGCAACTGTCCTCTAATTTCTCGTGGTCGCAAGAAAAGATCCAAAAATTGCAAGAAGAATTGGCCTCGACGAAAGCATATAGGACCCGACGTCGCTTCAGTGGAGACGACGTCCCCGCCATGCATCCTTTCACTGATTCCGAAAGCACCGAGTCAGAAGATGATGAAGGTTTCCTTGATGGAAACCCCCTGAACGACCAAGACGGAGGCTCCCCTGAGAAGACTCCCCTAAATGAAGACGAAGATCCCATGGCGAAGCGGATGATCCTGATCGAGAAGCAAAATCGTCGCTTGATGAAGCTCATGTCTCAACTCCCTGGAGCGCCCACGCCAAGCATCGTCGAGCATCGGGACAGATATGCAGCGTCTCTGTTCGTCGAGAAGATCTCTAAAGCGTCGCTGCCAAAGAAGCTCAATCTGCCTGCCTTGACTGCTACATATGATGGATCAACCGACCCACTGAGCACGTCGCTCAGTACAAGCAAAGAATGTGGCAAGCGTCTATCCCGTGGCATCTCGTCGAAGCATGCATGTGCAAATCCTTCGGGGCTACCTTGACCGGGCAAGCTCTCAAGTGGCTCGGATCCCTCAAGCCTGGCAGCATCGCCAATTTCTCTACCTTAGTCAATAAATTTTATGATAAATTTGAAGGCAGTCGTAGTCTAGATAAGTAGACGACTTCCTCTATGGCATTGTCCAGGGGCCAAACGAATCTGTCCGCGATTACTATAATCGCTTTAATAAAGAGATGATTAGCATTAAAGATCTTGACACTAAGACTGCTATTGAATGTTTCAGGAAAGGTCTCATCCTCCGGTCCAAGCTGTACAATCGTCTGACGAAATATCCTTGCTCCACGTTCGAAGAGGTGAAATCAAGAGCACTGGCCCAAATGCGCCTAGAGGAGGACGATGCCATCCTCAACACTATCTCTACACGCCATGTGTCGGAAAGCACAAGCGATCGCAAAGTCTTCGTCCCTAAAAAGAGCAATTGACGGAGTCATCCCTATAGTCGTCCTAACCAGGTACACAATGTTAACGATGTAATTGAGAATGCAAGTACTGAGATCAAAGCAGAACAGTCGTCGTACCCCAACATAGGATCCTACGGATTCTCCGTAGACGTCGGAGGTGTCGTCAACGCATTAACAAAGATCGGAGCCCCCGTCCATTGGCCAACAAAGAGTGATCTCCCAGACGCTCAAAAGGATCAGACCAAGTGGTGTCAGTTCCATCACGACCATGGTCACAAGACGGAAGAGTGTATTGCACTCCGCAGAGAAGTCGCGTTCATGTTGAATAAAGGGCACCTCCAAGATCTCCTCAGCGACAAAGGGAAGGCGTCCTTCGATAAAAAAATCCTTCCAAATCAAATCCGCTTGCATCTCCTACTCACGTTAAGGTAATCAATGTAATCTCTGGTGGTTCAGACGTTTGCGGACTAACATATTCAGCAGCCAAAAGGCTAGCTAGAGAGGGACCCCCATCGTCCATTGTTCCCAAATCTTACAAGTCAGACGAAGAGCACAAGCTAGAGGCGATGTCAATTACTTTCGACGACGACGACGTATGCGATGAGGAGCACCACGACGGATTGGTCATCTCTTTGACCGTCAGCAACTGCCTACTACGACGAGTACTGGTCGATGGCGGAAGCTCAGCCAACATCATCTTCAAGAATGCCCTCGAAGGTATGGGTCTTTGTGATAGAGATATAACTAAAAAATCTACTGTCTTAGTTGGTTTCAGCGGAGAAGCACAACAGACTATCGGTGAGATCACACTGCCAACCCTCGCCAAAGGAGTAAACCTACCAACGAGGTTCAACGTCGTGGACTGTCCCTCCGCCTAGAACGTCATTTTGGGGACGCCTTGGATCCACAAAATGAAAGCAGTCCCTACAACGTACCATCAAAAGCACAAGTTCCCTACCAAATGGGGCGTTCAAGAGATCAAGGGCGAACAGAAAGCTGCCCAAGAATGCTACAGTTCATCACTAAAACCCGCTAAGATGTCCATCTAGCAACTAACGAGCGGATCAGCTCCCGACGCGCCCGATGAGCAGAACGTAGATGAAGTGGCGCTAGATCCATCTTACCCTGATCGTGTCATTCGTATTGGGGCGACCTTGTCACCAGAACTCCGTAACCAGGTAATTGAATTCCTAAAAACTAACCATGATCGTTTTGCTTGGTCGCATGAAGATATGACAGGTATAAGTCCAGACGTCATTACCCATAAACTGAACGTTGATCCAGAGCATAAGCCAATCAAGCGAAAACGACGCAAATTCGCTCCTGAACGCAATCAAATTATAAACGGCGAAGTGCAAAAATTGATTGACACAGGTAAGGTACGTGAAGTTAAATATCCTGACTGGTTGGCTAATGTTGTTGTTGTCAGCAAAAAGAACGGCAAGTGGAGAGTCTGCATTGACGTTACAGACCTTAATAAGGCTTGTCCCAAAGATCCATTCCCACTCCCCCATATAGACGCAATGGTCGACGCGACAGCGGGGCACGAACTCTTGACGTTCATGGATGCGTACTCTGGTTATAACCAAATCCTCATGCACCCTGACGATCAGGAAAAGACAGCATTCGTCACCGACAAAGGTATTTATTGTTATAAGGTCATGCCTTTCGGACTAAAAAATGCAGGTGCGACATATCAACGCCTAGTCAACCACATGTTCAAAGACCAATTAGGAGACACCATGGAAGTTTACATCGACGATATGTTGGTGAAATCCAAGCAAGAAAACGATCACATCCAACATCTCTCCGAAGCATTCGACGTCCTACGCAAATACGATATGAAATTGAATCCCACTAAATGTACATTTGGAGTTGCTGCAGGTAAATTTTTAGGCTACGTCGTGACACAACGGGGAATTGAAGCAAGTCCCGATCAGATCAAGGCATTGATCAACATCCAATCTCCCAGGAACGTCAAAGAGGTACAAAAATTAACTGGACGTGTTGCTGCCCATAATCGTTTCATATCCAGGTCGTCCGAAAAGTGCCATCTGTTTTATGACGTGCTGCGTAAAAACAAAGGATTCGACTGGACGCCCAGGCACGAAGACGCTCTACAAACATTGAAGCAGTACTTAGCTTCCCCTCCGTTACTATCCAAGCCCAGCGAGGGAGAAACGCTCTAGTTGTATCTAGCTGTCAGCAACATCTCGGTCAGCGTCGTTTTGACGCGAGAGGCAGAAAGTCAACAACTTCCCATCTACTACGTCAGTAAGTCTTTGTTGGATGCTGAGACCAGGTATTCTTCTTTGGAAAAACTTGTGCTAGCTTTAGTCACCGCTGTTAAGAAGCTACGACATTACTTCGAAACTCATACCATCGTTGTCATGACTAACTATCCTATAAAAAGTGTTTTGCGGAGACCTAAATTGACAGGTCGCATGGGAAAATGGGCCATTGCGATCAGCGGTTAGGATATCAAGTATTTGCCAAGAACGGCAATCAAGTTGCCAGCCTTGGCTGACTTTGTGGCAGACTTTAGTCCAGAGCTGGAGAAGATCGCAGAAGACGAAGTTGCACGAATCAACCATGTCAATCACGACGCGTGGATTTTATTTGTTGACGGATCTTCTAACTTTCGTGGTGCAGGTCTTGGCGTTGTCCTAAAGCCGCCACAAGGGGACAAGATAGTGCAAGCCATATGTTGCGAATTCAAAGCGATCAATAACGAAGCTGAATACGTGGCATTAATCGCAGGAATGACTCTAGCAAGCGACTTGGGGGCAAAAGCGTTAAAGATTTACAGCGATTCGTTGCTGATAGTCAACCAGATCAAAGGCGAATTCGCCGCTAAAGATTCCAAAATGGCACTTTACTTGGAAGTCGCACAAGGTAAAAGTAAGATGTTTAACCCTTTTGACATTATGCAGATACCAAGTGTAACACCCCGACCCATACGGAGTCGAGTATATCGTCACCAATGCGCATCCAGGGCCAACAATTGTCCTCAATAACCAACACAAGTTCTTCCGGCGCATTTTGTCCTCACTCATGCGCACCCTGAGAAACTTCCCAGGAGCTCACCCATCCCTGGACTACTCCCAGCCAAGCACGCTTAACTGTGGAGTAACTAAGGAAATGAGCTTCCTAAAAGAAAGATGCATCTTGTTGGAATGAGTAGCCTGCTAAATCCCTTTAAAGCAATCATGAGGGGTATTACATACACCCCCACTTGAGAACAGCAACGCCCTCGTTGCGCCTGAGGACTCCACATATTCGGCCACAACGACCTGTGGGTCGCCCCAGCCTGGAAATTGATTGCCGGAGACTCCAGATATTCGGCCTAACGACCTCTGGGTCGCTCCTTATGACAATGCAGCCCCAGAATCCTCCCCCACTAGGCGCCTGAGGACTCCTAATATTCGGCCTAACAGCCTTAGGGTCGCCCCAACACGCGGTCGCAGGGTTGCTCTGATACTATTTGTAACACCCCCGACCCGTACGGAGTCGAGTATATCGTCACCAATGCGCATCCAAGGCCAACAACTGTCCTCAATAACCAACACAAGTTCTTCCGGCGCATTTTGTCCTCACTCATGCGCAACCTGAGAAACTTCCCAGGAGGTCACCCATCCCTGGACTACTCCCAGCCAAGCACGCTTAATTGTGGAGTAACTAAGGAAATGAGCTCCCTAAAAGAAAGATGCATCTTGTTGGAATGAGGGCGTTGCTGTTCTCAAGTGGGGGTGTATGTAATACCTGTCATGATTGCTTTAAAGGGATTTAGCATGCTACTCATTCCAACAAGATGCATCTTTCTTTTAGGGAGCTCATTTCCTTAGTTACTCCACAGTTAAGCGTGCTTGGCTGGGAGTAGTCCAGGGATGGGTGACCTCCTGGGAAGTTTCTCGGGGTGCGCATGAGTGAGGACAAAATGCGCCGAAGAACTTGTGTTGGTTATTGAGGACGGTTGTTGGCCCCGGATGCGCATTGGTGACGATATACTCGACTCCGTATGGGCCGGGGTGTTACACCAAGAGACCGTAACACGCAAGCGCACGCATTGGCCAACCTAGGATCGTCCCCGAGAGACGTATCATTCACTTTCATCCCTATCATCCATATCACAACACCAGCGATACACAAATGCAAAGACGTTGCAGATGTCGTTACAGCGGTCAGAAGGAGCAATGATGCAAGCGACGATGACGTCTCATCAGAAGATGACGATGAAACGGTAAACGACAACGTTGATGCATCCAATGGTGACAACCTCCCAAACGACGAGGTAAATGTTAGTTGGATGAAACCTCTTTACGATTATTTAACTAACGATATACTCCCAGATGTCGTTACAGCGGTCAGAAGGAGCAATGATGCAAGCGACGATGACGTCTCATCAGAAGATGACGATGAAACGGTCAACGACAACGTTGATGCAACCAATGATGACAACCTCCCAAACGACGAGGTAAATGTTAGTTGGATGAAACCTCTTTACGATTATTTAACTAACGATATACTCCCAGAAGACAAAGCAGACGCACGACGAATTCGCTTCAAGGCGTCCAAGTATGTCATCATTCAAGGAGTGCTATTTAAAAAGTCTGTCGCTGGACCGTATCTGCGGTGCCTGGAAAAGGACCAACGGGGGCAGGTATTGCAAGATCTACACGAGGGGACGTGTGGAAACCATTCTGGAGGATGCAGCCTATCCAATAGAGCCTTGAGAATAGGCTACTATTGGCCAACGATGAAGCAAGACGCGATCAGGTACGTCACCAGATGTGATAGTTGTCAGCGATACGCAGGCATGACACACAAACCCTGTGAAATTCTGCATCCAACTTTAACTCCTTGGCCTTTTATGAAATGGGGAATGGACATAGTTGGTAAACTACCTCCAGCCCCAGGACAAAAGGTCTTTATGTTGGCACTAACATATTATTTTTCTAAGTGGATAGAGGCAGATTCCTTCCAACAGGTACGCGACAAGGAGGTAATCTCTTTTATACATACTAACATTATTTGCAGGTTTGGTGTTCCGTCAGGAATCAGATGCGACAATGGGTCGCAATTTATCAGTGACAAAACAGAGCACTTCTGCGACGAATGGAACATCACGTTACTGACATCAACGCCCAGATATCCTCAGGCCAATGGACAAGCTGAGTCCAGCAACAAAACCGTCGTAGATACATTGAAGAAGCGTCTCACCGCTAAAAAGGGTAAATGGGCGTAAGCTACGCGCCTACTTTATGGGTAAATCATACGACGCCACGCACCGCGACCGGGCAAACCCCCCTTTTCACGGGTTTACGGCTACGAGGCGGTCTTACCAATCGAGGTAAGTATTCCAACCGCCAGGTATGGTCTAACGACGGAGCGGCAGAGCCATGACGAACTGGTCAACGACCTGGATACTATAGAAGAACTGCGCGACGCAGCACTGATACGCATGGTAGCTCAACAGCAGGTCGTTGCAAGAAGTTTCAACAAGACCGTACAAGCCAAGTCATTTGTTGAAGGCGACTGGGTGTTAAGGAAGGTGTTCCAGAACACACAAGAGCCAAAAGCAGGTAAGTTAGGGCCAAAATGGGAAGGTCCATATCAGATGAGCAAGGTCGTTGGCAATGGCGCTTACCAACTAGTCCGACGCGACGGTACTATGATCCCACGTAGTTGGAACGATGTCCATCTCAAAAGATATTTTTTCTAGCTAAACGCTAAGTGGCACTTCACTTTGTATTTTTTGTTTTTCATCTTTTGTTTTTATTCAATAAGTAGCGAACATGTCATCATAAGGTCGTTGAAACATCAACGACAAAACATTACTGTGTGTTTCATTTTTCAGGATTTTCCCTAGTTTTCAATAAGATTGCGACGTTTACACGAAGCGACCAACAATTATTGTTTGAGTAATAAGCCGGTAGAAGAACAAGGCATTTCAAACAATATCAACAAGGACACTATAACGACTGGCACTGTCGCAAGCGTCATAAGACTTTAACGTCAGTTATGGAAACTCAGGAACGTTGTATACATTGAATCTATTCGCAACAAGTAAGTAAACGTGTTTTGTGCATATTCAATTTTTCAAAGTCTAACTTACTCAACAGAGAAAGGATTTCAAAGCGCCTGATCATCGAACTCAGACGCCAGAAAAACGGCAGAAAAACTTAGCAAACACAGTTCATATAAACGATCAAACAAAAGCAAATGTTATGACCATTCCCACGAATGGTCCAAAAAGTACACCAGTAATGGTCGTTCCCATGAACGACCCAAAAGAACAAACTGTCTATAAAAACTATGAAACTTCTGATTGTCTTAAGAACATAAAGGCAAAAGTTAAAACATTAATTGGCTACACGACAGGGTCGCCAGCCACGCTACCACCAGCAGACTTCTCTGACGTATGAACTTCAGGTGCAACGTCCTTCCTTAAGTTGTCATCCAAAGGAAAATCAGACGCCATTAACGCAGCACTAGTAACAAAAATGTCATCCTCTTGATTGACGACATTTGCAGAAGATTCCGCTGTTGCCAAGATCTTGTCGCCTGGATCTGCTAAGTCCTTCATGGAGCCTACCCATTTGAGGTACAAGTCGATGTCTTTTTTAGGTTCCCATGATGCAGTGCGCTTCATCATATATTGGTACATGAGTTTGGCCCTAATTGTCGTAGTCACCTCAGCCTCTATCGCGTCCATCTTATTCTTCTGCGCTGCGACTTGTGCTTGCAACGCCTCGATCTCGACCTTCGACGCCTCCTCAACGTCCGAAAACTACTTCCTTAAACTTTCTAATTCTTCTCCGTTCTTCTTCAAAGCTTCGCTCATCTCCAGCTTTTCAAGATTAATTTTCTTTATCTCTGCGTCTTTGTCCTTCATCGTTGCTTCGTTCTTCTCTAGCCTTGCCTTCATCACTTGATGACTCCGATAGAGACTTGACATCTCCTTCTTGACCATCGGAAAGTGTTGCGACGCCTGGCAAGTCAGAAGAATAAAATCAAACGACTATCGCGGATATACAATTGTTGCAACGACATAGGTCATGTACATACCTGGAAAATCATCTCTAGACCATCTGACATTAGTCCCGGCATAGGGCGGTCTCGCAGGCGATCCTCAGCTCCAGGAAAGAGAAGTTTCTCCCCTTCAGGCCAGAACGACTTGTTCGATGACATGAAATCGTTAGGAAAAGACACAGAGTACGAGGGTCCTTCCTTGTCAGGAGGAGCAGGGAATTCAGGCTTACGAACTTTTGGTGGTACTGCAACGTCATCATCTTCGACGTTAACGACGTCATGTGGAAGACGTTTGCCAGATGATGTGGTAGACGACGTAGCAAAACGATCTGTCTCCCTCTTTCTCTTTTTCAAAAGGTCAGCCAGAGCTTGACCATCCAGAGAGCCCCTCTGCCGAGACTGCGACGATTCTGTCATGCAGAATTATGACACATTAACAGCCATTTATGGAAGCATTATGCGACGACATAGAAATGGGAGACACTTACCAGAAGCCATTGACGAGTAGCTACCTTGATCGACGCTTGATATTTTCTTGAACGACCGATTTTCTACGCTGTATTCCAAGAACTTAGCGCACTTTTGCTCCGACTCTTCTTTATGAATAAACAGTTTCGGGTCCAGACCTGCGAAAAACGTGACGTAAGAATAGTGTTAACGACGTGACGTTAAGAAAATCGTAAGACAAATTCACGAACCTTCCATGTTCCAGCCTCCGATCAAGAATTTCCCTAATTCGCCAAGAGACGATTTTTTCACAAAAATATAGCGACCCTTCCATCCTCTGTCATTCGACGGAACCCCTTCAACTAGTGCGTTTCTTCTCGCCCTGACATGCAAAGCTATCCTATTCTTTCATTTAACCCTAATTTCATAGCAGTACAATAGATCTTGAAGAGTGAAAGGCACATCCCAGTCGGATGTAACCCGATCAATGACGCTAAGGACTCTCCAGACTTGGGGCATAATTTGACCAGAGCTAATTTGGAAAGCTTACAAGAGTTCCCTGGCTATGGCCGGAAAAGGTAATCTAAGACCTATCTTAAAAGGGTATTCGTAAAGAACCACCCAGCCAGGAGGACAATCCGCAAGGCGTTAGTGGGATTCAGCGTTTCTCAAGATTGTGTCAGTCGGTAAATTTCCTAAGTCTAAGAATTTCATTAAGTCGTCTTCCGACATAGTTGATTGCTCATCATCGATTTCATTTTTCTCTTCGACTTTTTCTTTCAACTTATTTTTCTCGTGATTATTCTTGATGTAATTTCTAATGCTACGCCTACTTGGAGCCATGGATTCGAAGGAAAACAAAAACTTTTGAGCAAATTGAAGATTAAAGTAACAAAGTTTACCTGATTGATGGAAGAATTCAGGCGAAGTTCCCCAGAAAACTCTAGAACAGTGAAGCAGAAGTTCAGGGATTTCTTTTAGAGAGAGAAAATCTTGCGTGTGGTTTTGGTTTAATTGGCACTGCTTTTTATACCCCTGTTTTTACTACACAAACGGATATATTTTGAATTAATTGCAGATATTTGTTATCTCTTATCTTTTGACTCTTGGTTATCTTTTGCAGAAAAGTTATCTTTTTTGTACTTTGAGCAGATGAAACGACTGTGTCCCAATTGTTTTATGACTCTAACGTAATCCTCATTGCAACAATTGGGGGCAAATTGTTATGGCTGATTTTTTTGCAGATCAACGTTGACACTATGAATCTGTGACGCTGACGTTGACGAAAGAATTATGACGCATAGACCAGGTCAAAGAGTAACTGACTGCCTAAGAATAAGGAGGACAGAGTCAAGGAATATTCCAGTCAGGTGAACGAGTCTGTGGAACGTTTAATTGCTGCGCCGAAATATCAGAAGGAGGTGACGAGATTCTAGCTAACTACTTCCTATATTTGGGGATGCACGTTGAGCCCAGAAAAGCAGTATAAATGGACTGGAGGGTTAAAGCAAAATTCATTCCAACTCATACGACTAAGCTCAAGAACTAACAGTTTATTCTTGCTTACAAAACACTTGATATTTCATATTTCTATTTTCTTTCTTATTACGGTCAAGTCATTGTACTTAGAATCAAATTCATTAGGTTGTATTGATCGTCGGTCATTCGAGTGACGATTGCAAGTAGTGGATTGGTAGACTCACGTCTACCCGCGGTTTTTTACCCACCTTCATTGGGGTTTTTCCGCGGCAACATATCTTCGTGTCACTTCTCTCTTTCATTCTCCTCTTATTTGCATATCAAACGTTACGTAAATCTGGTTGTTGTCGTCCCGCATCTAATCACGTCGTTTAGGCGAAAATCGACATAAACAATCATCATGGTCATGGTCACTTTTGTTTTTACTTTGATTTCACGTAATATTCGTATAAGACTTTCTATGTATGTAATATTATGTCATGTTATTAATTGTAAGAGGTGTGGATTATGAAAATTTTATTCTAGACAGAGAAAATATCATTTGAATAAAAGTGGATACTAAAGTATAAAGTACTTTTCTCAAAATTAACTCAATGGTTGATTTTTTTTTCTTTTAAAATATGAAAGTCAAAATTTATCCGGAATTTTCCAAACTTGACCAACAACTAACAAAATCTTTATAGATTAATGATTTCAATGAAAGATAAATTATCTTTCTTCACTAAAAATTAGCATTCTAAATAGGATCAACACTAATATATATATATATATATATATATATATATATATATATATATATATATATATATATATATATATATATATATATATATATATATATATATATATATATATATATATATATATATATATATATATATATATATATATAGGGGTAAGATCACATGAGAATACTCCTTACATGAGAAATGAGAATGAATCTCAACCACGCGATTGGATTAGAGTTACAACACTTGTTCATTAGAGTTATACCTTCGAAAAAAATTTGAGCCCAAAAAAAAATTTATTTTTTTGAATTTTTTTCTTCTAATATTCTTTTTTTGGAGTTACATCACTTTTTCATTGGAGCTTACATCACTTGTTCATTAGAGTTATAGCGCGTAAAATCCATTTTCATTTCTCATGTAAGTATGCATTCTCTATATATATATATATATATATATATATATATATATATATATATATATATATATATATATATATATATATATATATATATATATATATATATATCCCAATTATTTCACTATAATCCATAACACTTATTGTTAGATCAGCACCCTAAATATGTTGTAGGATGTGCTTGAATGCACTGCAATGAGACTCTCATGGATCATGCATGAAAAGGGAAAACTTGATGAACTGCATAGGAAATGTCGAGACGGGTAAAAATAAGGTAGGTATAAAGCACCTTTGTGATACTGTGGTGATGAGTGGGATCGCACACAGGTAGACTACTACAACACACCAAGCTTATATAGTTGGTGTCCAATGAAGTTTAGTGACTTACATGAGCTCATGTCTGCACGCTTTAAAATTTCTAATGTATATTTCTACTAAGAGAGAAGGACGTGAGAGAAAGAACGAGTTGCCGCATGTAATACCCAATAAAGAGCTCAACGGCCCAAGATAAGTCATGTGAAACTCATACTTTAACTGAGAAATAATGTAATCCCGAAGATCATTTGACGAACACGCAAGAACAATTCAGTGACATAGGGAAGCAAAACAACCCCCAAGATAAGTCATGGGAAACTTAGACTTCAATTGAGCAAGAATGTATTCTCGAAGATCATTCGAGGAACGCGCAAGAACAATACATTGATATAGAGAAGCAAAATTCGAAATGATAGTTGTCACTCCTAATCATATCAAAATTCGAAAATGGTGTCCATGATCACATGATGAGAATGTCCAAGTTTTGATTAACAACCCCATCATGCAATTTTGATCAACAGCTCTATCATGCAATACCCTAGTTTTAACTTTTAACTGAGAATAAGCTAGCAGAGAAGGCAGTTGGTCCGCCATACTCATATTAATACCCGAAATTGGTATCCATGAGCGACCCACAATTGGGTTTCTCACGCAGAGTGGGTCAAAGTTATGTTGGTGGGGCCGTGCCCTGCCCTGCCCTGCCCGTGCCTAGTCCTTGCCTAGCTTGTATTAGACTATTAGCTCTATGTATGTATACTCTCTCCTGTCAAAAAAAAATAATTGTTTTTTAAAATGGATAAAATTCTACTCCCTCCGTTTTTTTAGATGTAACATATTGACTTTTGGCACTATTCATCCAATACACTTTGACCATTAATTGTTATTTATGCATAAGAAAAAATATAGTTATGTGGGATCTTGTTTGATTCGTCACGATATACACTTTCCAAATATATATTTTTTATAATTTTTACTTTTATACAATTAGAGATATTATCGGTCAAAGTTGTGCCTCGAGAAATGTGAAAAGTCCGATGTTACATCTAAAAAAACGGAGGGAGTATATGGCAATTTACGTAAAGTTCAGATATCATATGTATGACCTTGGAGTTGTTCACATAATTAAAAGAAGAAATAATAAATGCACATATCGTTACTAGCTAGTTACTATAGTTTTTAGGAAAAATGGATCAGAATACTCTCAACTTTGGTCCGTCTGCTTTTAATACCCCAACTATGAGTTATTTTTAAATACCCCCAACTATTGGGGAGGTCCGCCAAAAATGCACCCATGTGACTTGTAACCTGTTAGCAAGGTATTTTTTTTTATTTCTCTTTTATTTTTATTTTTAATTTCTACTCTATTCCCACCCACCACCATCTCAGCCCCCCTTTCCCCCTCCACCCCAGCCCCTCCCCTCCCCTCCCCCCAACCCCCCACCACCCATTTCCTATCCAATGGGTGAGGATCATGGTTTGAAGATGGTGGACTTGGCTCTGGAATGACATGAATTTCAATTTGTTCTTGAGGAGGGGGTGCTGCATTGGCTTGCAATCTTGCTTTATTGAAAGTTGAAACAAAAAACTTCTTGATCATCTGATGGTAGCTTGTATTCCCCAAGCGCCTCACTAAACTCAAGCTTCATGTCCCCACATAGAAGGTGCTTGGTCACCAAATTGAATCCCTGCCATTGATTCAATAAACCTTTGAACTGCCTCAACAACGGTGGTTTCATCGCAATCCAACTCGTAGGAGTGACCATTTTCAGCAATGTGTATCAAAAGCTTTCCCCTACATATGTATCCACCGGTGACATTCGAGCTCGTCTTATCCCCAAACAACAAAACCCTCTAAAAATAGTAATTACCAACTGATCTCCGAACCAATTTGCACAAACCTCGAGATAACAAGCTCCCAAGTAATCTCAGTTACTTGTACGACAATCCAATGGAGCCAAACACGAACCGGAAAAACAAATTTACCTTGCTAACTGAAATTTACCTGAATGAGATTAAAGTAAAACAAATGCAGAACATTAGGAAATTGAAAAAAAACTCCCTTTGAGCTTGATCTTACACAAACCATCACCAGCAGATCGAAAATAAACAGCAAAAAATCTGATCGGAAATCCAAAAAAAATAACGCATAATTCAAACATTAAGCAACATTTAATCTCTCTTACCTCAAAGTAAGGAGGATGAGTAGAATTCCGCTTCTTCGCCTTAGATTTCTTCGCTTCTTCTCTGGCTTCTTCAGCGTCGTGAATCTCTTCCACGGGAGAATCCTCCGACGCCATAGCAGAGCAACTATAGCTCCGTAAGTTCAACAATCAGTTCTCGGTGGGAAGGGGTGGGGGAGGAGGGAGAAAGAGGAAGGGGAGGGGGAGGAAGGGAGGGGTGGCAGTGGGGTGGGACTTGGGAGTAGTAAAATGGTAAGGGTGGGAGGTGGGGTGATAAAAAAAGCAAAACAAAAAAAATTAAGTAAAACCAATGAGAGCACGACACGTGGCATTTTTAACCTGCTAAACCGGTTCTTTTAGGTCACTGGTGTATTTTTGGCGAACCTCCCCAATAGTTGGGGGTATTTAATAATAACTCATAGTTGGGGGTATTAAAAGCGAACGGGCCAAAGTTTGGGATATTCTGATCTATTTTTCCTAGTTTTTATTATTTTGTAACTACCCTATATTTTTGACAGTGTAACCAACTTATTTTAGACAGGGAGTATTTACTAATATTAAATGCAGTAGATCAAAATAACAGTACTAGTACGCTACCTGTCCAATAGTATAATTTATAAACTCTTTCTCCTACAATAATAATACTCTCTGAGTTACAAAAATCCCACTATTGTCAGCATCAGCTTATACTAATTGCTCTTTTAAAAAGAAAACATAACGAAGTTTTTTATTTTGACAGTAACATAACGACGTTTGTAGCTGTAGAAATTATGTACTACTCGTAAAACCATTAAACCTGATGTCAAAAAAAAAAAAAAAAACCATTAAACCAATAAAGCAAAGCAGCATCTAATCAATCAATAATTGCCCACTTGCTCTATATAGAAAATGTAGGCATGTGAATTTGATGCATCCACGATCCACAGCTCCACTGATTTGTATAGCTGTCGAATTTTCTCTCTCCTAATTTTTGTGTAGGTTTTTCTAATGCCGTCGGCTTAGTAATGTAATAAAGAAACAACATTTACTATTTCCCTCGAGTCATATTTAATAAAATAAATAAACTCTAAAATTTCACCCAGACACCTTTTAATATTCTTCTTTAACTAATTTGCTAAGTAGTTGACCTATTAAAATAAATTTACTTGTTGGCGTGGAGAAGGGATATTCCAATGACAAATTAAAACGTATCTACATTCATTTGAATTAGAACTAAATACGCAAATTGTGAGAATTACATGATGTGTTTTGCTTTTACGAAGTGAGGTTCATTTTTCTTTTTACATGATGTTAATTTGAGGAGTATTATCTGAAAATCAGAAACATGTGTGAGAAGCCCTGTTCTTTTCAGTTTAGTTACTCTCTGCAGTTCAGTTTTTCCCAATTTAATTCAGTTTAGTTTCTTTCAGTTCAAAAGAATGGCCCCCTAGTCAATCCACATTGGAGAGTTTTTGTGAGGGTAATACAGTATTACCATATGACCAAAAAAATGTGTCGTTTATATACCTAATTCATGTGAATTAACTAATACTACCTCCGTCCCAGAAAGATCTGAACACTTCTTGGGACACGTAGTTTAAGATGATAAGTTGTAGTTTGGTTATCAAATGTTATTTTATTTAAAAAGTAGATGTGATAGGAGATGGTGGGGTATTTTTTTATTAGAGGAGAGAGAAAGTTGTGTAACTTTTTATTAATAAAAGGTAGAGTGTGGGCCAAAGTAGTATAAAAGAAATAATATATTAATAGTGGGACCATGCCAAAAATGGAAGTGTTCAAACTAATTTAGGACAAACATAAAAGGAAAGTGTTCAGACTATTCTGGGACGGAGGGAGTAATAAACTTTAAGGGCATTGGAGTAAATTTCAATTGCTATAAGGCCAACTACTTCCTTCCTTATTTTAAAGTAATTATCACATCATCTAAGGGTAAAAAGCCCTAGCCTACTCTTTCTTCACTCTTTTCTCTCTAAATATCATAGGATTCTTTTTCGATTTAGGGCTTACCAGCACCCTTTTGGGCGGTGGTAAGCCTCGTTTATTCTTTTTATTGTTTGTTTTTAAGTTTTTGTTTACGATAAACCTTCAATCTCTCTCAAATAGAGAATTGTTTTACTCATATATTTGGTTATACTTACCCCCTCTGTAGGGTTTTATATCTCTCCTTATGAGGTTTCGGGGACTTTACTTTTGGTGTTTTGTTTTCTTTTATAGATTGATTTGTTGATGAGAATTTGTGCGACTTCAAGACAGATGTAAATACTTCATCTACAAACTTTTATTTTTGGGATAAAGAGGTGTTGAGAAGATAATATAATAATAAAACTAAAATTGTGTCAAAGATGAAAGTATTCAAACAAATTTGGGACAAATTTAAAGAGAAATTGTTTCAGACTAGAGGGAAATATATAAATTATAGAATATGGTCAAAGTTTTATGAGTTTGATCATGCACTTAAATAGTTTTCGATAGAACTTAGGAAGAAAACGGATGAAGTTTAAGCTAACTGAATAAAATTAGGACTGCCCATAGTAGATATTTTAACTACTACTCATATAATTTAAGAGATGGTGAGATCCAACTTAGCATTAATGTTTATTCTTTAATAGTTTATTAAAATTAGTGAGTAATTGTCTAATGGATAGATGTAGCTATCTCTAGGTAACTTATGTTGATTAACTAGTAATGGTGAGCCTAGAGGCTTTTAAATTAAGGTTAACTACTTCCTGTCCTCTTATTAGCCAACTAACATTAAGCTATGACCATGATTCATGAGTTTCTTAAGGAAGAAAGTCCTGATACTACTTGCTTTCTCAGTATAAACTTTTGTTGTCATGGTTGTTACCATAATTTTGTTTCTTCTTCAATTATGGTATGAATAGTTTACTTTTATAATGCACCTTTCTAAGTCAAATTTAATAAAATATAATTAAGGGCAAAATCTTGGAATCATTTATGTCAACTTTTATTTGCTAGCTAGATAAAATAGTAAGAAATCTTTCACTTAATTAAAAAACTACCCTAATTTTACAATTCCGTATTATAAAAGTCTTTTGCTACACTTTTTGTCATATACCAGGTGTAATGTAAGTATAGTGCACACAAGACTATCATTTTTTTTTGCTCATTGTTCATTTGAAATCTCCAAATGTGCAAAATACGCATAATAGGAAAAGTTCCAAAAGAAATAATGAACAAAAAATAGTTTACCATGCACATAGTATATTCGGATATACAGTGAATTTTTAATGAACTCGTATTTTGTTGTTAGAAACTCGCAATCACCAATTTTTCCCACCTTAAAAATGTGATTTAATTACACCAAAAAGTATTCTCTCCACTAACAATATTTTGAATGATATCCTCTATCTCTAAAAAGTGGATGCAATCATTTATAAATGCTTCGCAAAAGCCAAAAGAAGGGGTTAGCTAGTGATTACATATTCTAAACTGTCGGTGCTCAATAACTTCTTAAATTGTGTCAACTTCAGCCATTAAATATATCTTTAATTACATTTGCTTTTTAACTTAAATATCATCATTATTTTCTAATTTTTGATAATCTTTGTACGACATTCCTAGAACCTTACTTCTCTAGTGTCTACCGACGGTAGAGTCCGTTGTTCGATCTATTCATGAATGCATCATTGAAAAGAAAGCCGTCAAATCTTGGGACATATCCAAATGGCAAGACAAAAGAGCCTTCCGTGGGCTCAATAATTTGTTCTTTAATTAATTAGTGAATCATAGAAGGCAAATCTCATGTTGATTGTTGGGAATATATAAAGGTCGGTTGACAAAACATCCACCCAACTATTCCTTTTGGGATGTTCTTCATGGATGGCAAAATAATTAATATTGGTTAAAGCTAAACTTTGTGTGCAATGATAAAAGGACATAAAAGACAAATTAATTGCATGTGGCTATATGAGGACTAGGTTAGCATTTGAATAAGAAAATGGAAGGGAAATGGCGTCCATTTGGTTTCTAAAGGGTAAAGACAATGTGGAAAATTATGTTCTTTTAGTAGGGTGTTCATTGTCGAGTAATTGAGAATTCGGGTCATGGTCTGACTCCAAAAACTTAGGTACCTAATTTTATCTGCAAATCCTTAGGTATTTCGAGCAACAAGTAGAATTATGTGTTGTCAAGCACATTTTTTTAGCACATTTGTTACATACATCATTCAAATGGGAAGAATGTAAAATGTGTGTAAATATAAACTGTGTAAAAAAATGTGAGAGGTGCTCCCAGGAGCACTATGAAATGTTTGAATTTTATTAGGTCGAGTCATAGGTTGCCCGAAAATATCAATATTAATTTTAAGTTCTTTCTAAATAATATTATCACTTATCTAATTGTATAAAGGCGAATAGATTCACTCAAGAATCAACACTTGGCTCCTTTCTTGAATGTTAATTAAGTGTCTATATTATTAAAGAAATTTAATGTAGTATCTAGTATCTAAACAGTGTTGAAGTGTTCCTCTCTCATTAGATCAAATGGGTCAATCGATCGGATTAAAATAAGTTCGGGCTCAAGTAGAACAATGCTTGTTCAAAACTCAATGTGTTAAGACTCATATTGACCTAATGGGTTAAAGAATTTGAATTTGTTCTTTCTATTGAATTTTTTGGGTCATATATATAACAAAATGTAAAGATATGTTGAAAATAGCAAATTATAACGAGTATAGTTATTTATAACCAAATTCAATCATACGAATAAATGACGCTAATATTCAACAAAAACCATCATATGAAAATCAATTGTTCTAACAATTGAAGGTATATTTTGTAATATAGTAATCATTATTTCATCTTATTATTATAAATGTAATGAATTTTGGATACATTGAAATTTGGGTCGTAAAAATATTCATAAGCCTTTTTCTTGGTTTTAATTTGAATAGGACTTCGGGTCAGGTAAAATTTTGACCCATCTTCATTACCTATGAATAACCCCTTGCTGAAGTTGCTTCTGGCTAGGTGTTGGACATCACTAGCGATGTAGCATTAGGGAATATGCTCTCGATGTGAATTTTGTATCACTTGATGTTGAATAGTAGTAGCCCATGCCCAATATACAGGGCTGTTAGGGTTTCCACCGGTATCGTAGGATAAGACCAGCATGTAAGGGTCTGTTCCTTAAGTCATGGACGATATCTTGGCAGAATAATCATGATGTATTAGGCGGTCCAGCGAGCCGGTAAGGAACTTAGACAACCCTCATACAACTAGCCCCCAAGCTAGGTATAACTTAGCAAGTCATGGCTGCTTTGATATTAACGACATGGATGTTGTTGTTCTGCTTAAGCTTTGGAAGATGAATCGTTGCTCCGAGAAGAGCCACGAATCATTGCCCTAGAATTGACTGTTGATTGATGGATATTCATGGGGTGACATATGTCAGCATTTGAGGATGGTAGTTGAAGAGTCTTTCAATCTCAGTCGTCTTTAAACTTATAAGTAAATTTTCTCTTGCGATTTTGCAAGTTTCCTAATCCTTCTTTCTTCGATTTCTTCTTCGTTTCTTGCTCCAATTCAAAGAAAACACTTGCATATTAATCGGCGTTATCTGCTTCGTAATTGTGCATATTTCCAAGCTTTCCAGCTGGCCGGTTCCTTACTTCTTCACCTTCGTACAATTTTCTGACAAGATCCTGACATTTTTAGGGTTTCTTCGAAATTTATGCCTCTATCCTTTCATTCCAGGTAAACACCATTTTCTCGTATCTTTTAGAGAAAATATAGTTCAGTTAATCATGTCAGACGCTTTAGATAGCCAAAATAATTCCTCTTCCCCATCCACAACGATTAGCAACGACTTTAGCTTTGGTAGTTCTTATACTCCTTCTCTTAGGTATGTTTCACCGTAAGTAGATCTAGCAAAGGAACTTAGGTCTAAGTCGAACCGGAATAGACCTTGTTCAACTTCTAGGGCTGGTTTTATAGAGCCCTTATTAATAGTTCTGTAGATTCGACATTTGATGTTGATCCCATTAGAGCGGCAGGGATAGCCTTTAATCAATATGGTCCCATGGTTGGAAATTTAATTTACCGTCTTCAACATTATCCTTGCCCAATTGACGTTTTTTTCCTTACGGAATTTGATTGTGTTTGTCTGGACTCTAGGATTCAAAAAAAATTCGAAAACCCTTAACTTATTCAAGCGGTAATTGGTTGAAGGGTGATGGATCAACCAAAGGCAAGGGTAAGAGAAAGAGGCGGATAAAGAAATCGGCCAAGGCGGGGGTTGGTGTCTCTCTACACCAGGCCAAAGAAGCTGACGGTGTATCCCAAGATGACCTCCTTGAAGGAGTGTTAGGGAAGATTTCTCTAATTGTCGGTGCCAGATGACTTTCCGTTGCATCGTCACTTCATCCGCCCTCGGAATCGTATGGAGCATATTCCCGAGAAGAAGCTAATGGCTAGGGACATTATAGCTTTGAATTATTTCGAAGCAAGTCACAATCCCAGCCAAGAAAGGGAAAAATATGATCCCGTTTCCTAAGACTTGGCTACCTCATGCGAAGTATATCTTGATTGATGCCCCTCCGTCGGCCTTGGAGTTCTGTACCATAGACATGCATGGTAAGGGATGTAGTATAAATTGCCTCATTCTCTTTTTCATCTTTGTTGCCGGTTTTATTACTTGCTTTATGTTTTGGTGCCTTTTTGACGTTTCTAGCTGCATTATCAGGCCACGAGCATCCAATGATGGAGGCGCTAAGCTTGAACAAGAATTGGTTGCTGATGACAAACCTCCCTAACTCACGGCAAAAAAGTTCGTTTCTATCGCCCCTACCGTTGGTTGAAGGGGTGGAAAGACTTGCGAATCGAAGCCATGGTCGCGATGATGGCGGCAACAAGTCGGGGGATAAGGCCCCCCGGAGGAGGCATCCGTTGGGGGAGGAAGTCTATAATCGTCCCCCAAAAGTGAAAGGGGGAAGAGAAGAAATCCGGGGAAGAGCATGCTTCAAAACGGCCCCCGGCAGCAACCTGCAAAAAACTGGTGGCCGAGAATACGTTTAATCAGGAAATAGCTATTTCCATCCCTAATATCCAAACGTCCACTCCCTAGCTGGCTGTGTCTAGAGGCGCCTTGTTGTGCAACAAGATCTACCGGCAAATGCTCCTACCGAATATGATTCCCGAACTTGATGTTGTTCGGGCCGCAAGGAAGTGGCTTCCTCGAAAAGTCCCTGGTCTTCATTCCCGAACCGATTAAGAAGATCTAGGCTCGATCGTAGGTTAGGCTCAGGTGGAAGTCTTCCCCCAAGTGTGACATCAGTGATGATAAGTCCTTTCTACTTGATCGGCCTTTAGAAAGCGGGAACCTAGGCTACCAGATGCTCAAGGCCGTGTAGCTAAAGTTGGACATGTCGGAGGAGACCATGCAGGCGGCTGCTGCGGTGCACGCCCACCATTTAGCCTTGGTATGTATTTGTTCATCCGTTTTAAGTATTCTTTGATCGTTTGATAATATTCTTATCAACGACTTTTGTTGTCTTCCTTTCACAGTCTGTATAATCTGGCAAGGAACTCTATGATCTGTATCGATATTTATCAAAGGCACTATTACACTGCCCTTGACGAGAAGACCGATACAGAGTTGACAATCTTGCAGCACAAGTACGATAATGAATAGCTAAAAAAGGAGCTTCAGGGAGTGGAAGCCCTGAAGAAGGAAAATGAGGAGTTTAAAGGGGCTACCGATAAATTAGACGCAGCCAATCAAGAGATTGAGACACTCAAACAAAAACTGAAATATTGGGAGCCTTTCGAGTTAGAGTTCAAAACCGAGAAAGAGCTTAAGTAGGAAATTTAGCTCGAGCTGCAAGAAGCCAAGGAGTAGGCAACTTCCTTGGTCGAAAAGGCTAAAGCTGACTATTGTCACTCCGACGATTTTGTCACTTGTCTCCTCAACTAGTATAACGATGGTTGGGCAGCTGCCATGCGGTTTGTGAAGCACACCAAACCCTGAAATCCGTTTGGAATCTGTCGAGGCTGCTCACGGTGAGGGGGTGTATGTCACGCCGGCTGAGGAGGAGGTGCTTGATGATGGGGTCACTGAGGCGGACATTGCATATGCAGATCCTCGAGCTGAGATGGATGACACCGTTACCGACGAGGTTACGGACGATTGCTCGGCTTGAACTTACTCCTTGTACGCTTTTTATGTAATTTACTTTACGCTTATTTCACCATATACCCCTGACAAATTGAAAAATTCACCATATACCCCCAATGTTTCAGATATTCACCATATACCCCTGAGTTATTAAAAATGTGCACCAACTACCCTTTTTCCTAACGGACGTTAAGTTGTCGTTTGCATTATTTACAACTTTATCATTATTAACCTAATTAACCCTCCCTCCACCCTAACCTCCTAACCCTAATGCTCTAATTAACCTAACCCCCAACTCTAATGCCTTTAACCCTAACTAATTAACCTTAATAAATGAAACTCTATCTCACCGCCAAAACGACATTTTTTGAAAAAACAAACGCCACCGAAAACCCTTTAAAGGCACGAATTTCGAGAAGCTCATCAAAACGAGTACCAATACGATAGTATTCTGGGCACGCTCCCCGAGGCGATCATGAACGGCCGATTTCACCGCCAAAACGACTTTTTTCGAAAAAACGATTCGTGCCTTTGAATGGTCGTAGGTGGCGTCCGTTTTTTCAAAAAAGTTGTTTTGCCGATGAAATTGGTCGTTTAATATCGCCTCGGGAAGCGTGCCCAGAATACCGTTGTATTGGTGCTCGTTTTGATGGGCTTCTCGAAATTCATAACCTTAAAGGGTCGTAAGTGGCGTCCGTTTTTTCAAAAAAAGTCGTTTTGCTGGTTAAATCGACTGTTTAGGATCGTATCGGGAAGTGTGCCCAAAATATTATCGTATTGGTACTCGTTTTGATGGGCTTCTTGAAATTAATGCCCAAGGGTCATCGGTGGCGTCTGTTTTTTCAAAAAAAGTCATTTTGCCGGTGAAATCAGTCGTTTAAGATCACCTCAGGAAGCGTGCCCAGAATACCATCGTATTGGTACTCGTTTTGATGGCTTCTCGAAATTCGTGCCCTTAAAGGGTCGTAGGTGGCATCCTTTTTTCAAAAAAAGTGGTTTTACCGGTGAAATCGGCCGTTTAAGATCGTATCGGGAAGCGTGCCTAGAATACCATCGTATCGGTACTCGTTTTAATGGGCTTCTCGAAATTCGTGCCCTTTAAGGGTCGTAGGTGGCATCCGTTTTTTCAAAAAAAGTGGTTTTGCCGGTGAAATCGGCCGTTTATGATCGTATCGGGAAGCGTTCCCATAATACCATAATATTGGTACTCATTTTGATATGCTTCTCGAAATTGTGCCCTTAAAGGATCGTCGGTGGCGTCCGTTTTTTCAAAAAAAGTCGTTTTGGCGTTGAGATATAGAGTTTCATTTATTAAGGTTAACTAGATAGGGGTAAGGGCATTAGGGTTAACGGGTTAGGTTAATTAGGGCAGTAAGGTTAGGAGGTTAGGGTGGAGGGAGGGTTAATTAGGTTAATAATGGCAAAGATGTAAATAATGCAAACGGCAACTTAATGTCCGTTAGGAAAAAGGGTAGTTGGTGCACATTTTTAAAACTCATGGGTATATGGTGAAAATCTGAAACATTGAGGGTATATGATGAATTTTTCAATTTGTCAGGGGTATATGGTGAAAAAACCGTTTACTTTATCTTGCTTTTGTTCGGTTTGGGCTATGGATGTAATGGGTATTTCGTTTATTAATAAATGAATATTTATTTTCCCAACTTTTTATCCAGTTCTCATCCATTCATTGCATTTAGATGTAGATACATATAATTGTGGAACTATTTTCTAGATGTGAATGTACTCCCTTTATGGGGTCTCTTTTCAATCTTAATGGTTTTTTCGTTTATCTATAGCAACTAAGATATGAGTATATCCTATTCTAGGGGGTCCTTTCTCATTCCCGACTTTCTTTTTTTGTTTCTCTCGTTAATGGTTTATTTTTCGGCGCATGTATTGTTAACAGAGATAATCAAAATTCTGCGTGATAGTGAGTTAGTTCATGTTTAACTCAAACGGTAGATTACTAGTTTTGATGCCGTTAATAAAGATAATCACGACTATATTAATGAATTAGTTTTTGTTTCTCCCAAACATTAGTTGTTAGTGCACGTACCGTTTACATCTTATTCAAAAATCTAATAAAAATGATAACGGATTATTCAGAAGATGCTCATCTTGTTAAAATAAGTGGCTCCTCACAGCCAGCCATTTTATTACATCCTTCTAACTGAAGGTAAAGGTATCCTACTAACTGGAAGTAAAAACATCCTCATAGCTGAAGCATTTAAACAAAGTACTTTTTTAAGGATATTGGCATTCCAACTATTCTTAAGCATCTTTTCATCCATAGTTGCTAGACTGTATGACCCTGGGACAATTTCCTCTTTGACTAAGTACGAGCCTTCCTAGTTGGTCGTTTGCTTCCCCCTCAATATGGGCCTTGTCCGTTGATGTCGTCCCTTTCGGGACTAAGTCACCTCACCCGATTGGTCGGGTGTGAACTCTCTTGTTGTACACCCTTACGATCCGATCTTCGTAAGTGGCCGATATGAGCTCTCTTGCCCGCCCTTACTAGGTCTAGATCTTTCTTTTACAACTTAACGTTCTATTCCGGATCAAAGTTTGTAATTCTCCATTTAGACAATCCAACTTCGACCGGCAATACATTCTCTGCGCTAAATGCTAGTCTGGAAGGGGTTTCTCATGTAGCCTTCTTCTCTATTAGGACGGTTGGAACCATGTTGGCCCAAGCTCCTTTCAAATCATCTAACTTTTTTGTTAGTGCGTTCAAAATTTGCTTATTGGCGGCTTCAGCTTGCCCATTACTCTAAGGATGGCATACCAATGAGTATGTGACCTTGATGTCGTTTGGGATCATGAAGCTCTTTATGGGACCGTAATCAAACTGGACGGCATGGTCAATGTTGAATCCCATAGGTATCCCAAACATGGTGATGTTGTTTTGCCTTATAAACTTCTTCACCTGATTTGACGTGATTTTTGCAGTCAGCCCTGCCTCATCCACTTAGTGAAATAATCTATCCCCACTATCAAGAACTTTCTTCCACCTGATGTCGGTGTGAATGGACCTATAATATCCATCCCCTAATAAGCAAAGAGGATTGTGTTCCAAATGGGCTGCAAATCGTTGGCCGGCTGGTGGATAATCGATGTGAACCTTTGGCATTTATCACACTTTATAACGTAGGCTTGAGCATCGGCTAGCATTGTCGCCTATCGGCCAATAATACCCTGCCCTTAAAGCGTTTAAGGCTAGGGAGTTCCCACCAATATGATTTCTACATACTCCTTTGTGGATCTCCTCCATTATTTTAAGGGCCTCATCAGTCGTGATGCACCTCAGCAACGGGAGTGAGAAACCCTTCTTATACATTTTTCCCTAGAATACGCATAACCACATTACCTCTCATTTCAGCTTCTTCGCCATCATCTCGTCTTCCAGCAGTGCATCAGTTAATTTATAGGCCATGATTTCATCGAACCACTCATTTCCCTAGGTGACATAATTCACTTAAACCGGTGCAAGAATTCAATGCTTCTTTCCTGTAACATTTCTATCAACACACACCTTTTTAGGTCTGTGGTGCGTGAACTGGCTAGCTTAGACAAGGTGTCTGCCATCATGTTCTTCATTATGGAAATCAACACCAGTTGGAAACTCTGTAACGGTGTCGTCAACTACCTTGCCTTGCTAAGATATTTTTGCATTACCGGCTCTCTAGCTTCATATGTCCCATCTGTTTGACTGGCTATGAGCTGGGAATCCGTTATCGGGCTTATCTTTTTGCTCTCACTGCTATGCTCATACTGATTTCGGCTATGGCTACTTCCACTAGTAGAGAAATATCGATTTGCGTCGTTTCCCATACCAACATTTGTGTTGGTTCCAGGTTCGACGTTATATCTTTAGACGCAAATTGGCCAAAACTAGCATGCTTCCGTTAAAGGTTCGATGCAAAATTCGTGCAATTTGCGTCGGTTCGTAGGTGTCATCCGATGCAAATCGTGAGAAAAGGCTGGTAAAGGATGAACGATTTGGGTTGGGTATGGTTCCAAATCCGATGCAAATGGCAGGAAATGGCTAATGGATGGTGAACGATTTGCGGCGGATGGGGATCGGAGCCATAACTGACGCAAATGACTATATTTTGATAATAAAAAAATCCCACTCTACATACGGCCTAAATCATAGTTACTACAATTATTAAAATCAGAATACTATTTCCAGTGAAGCACACATATGATAAGATCAATGAGATCAGCATAAAAAAGATTAACACCACCCAAAATATGTACAATATCTAGGCTGAAAAACAATCAAAGAAAACAAATAATCTCAAAAAATTAAAGATGAAAGAAAGAAACTGAGAAAGGCTTGTTCAGATCTGACGCTATTACCTCCAAAAAAAATCAATCAGAATTTGTAGAAAAACCTGAGAAAAAAAAAGATTTATACGTCGGTTAGGAAATAATCAACGCAAATCATGGGATCAAAAAATTTTGGGCCCTTGCTAATTTGCATCGAACGTTTGTCCCCCAACCGATGCAAATCACTTTTTCTTCAACTGGGAACATCATTTGTGTCGGGTTCATGTACCAACTGACGCACATGCTACATAATTTGAGTCGATTTGGGCATCGAACCGACGCATTTGATTCACACGTACACATATGCGTCGATTACTTTAACATTCGATGCAAATACAGAGACGCAAAACTGCATTTTTCTACTAGTGTTCATATTCTGTCTCATTATTCAATACTTTGAACCCGAATCGAAATGCATACTCAAATGTATCATCCTCTGGGAATGTCAATACAACGCTGGCACCTGCCCCCGTCTGAGCTGCGGAGAAACCAACAATTATTCTCCAATTTTCGGCAGGCTCCTCTGTGTCTTCGTGAGTAGTTTCAAAGATAAAGTCGGCCAATGCTTGTGCCTTAATGGCGGTACGAGGCTGGTTGTAATAGCCCATTCTTTTCTGCAGCTTTAATTAAGAGTTAATTATATTTTATTAACTTAAGTTATATAATAATATTAGTATGATAATATTTTGAGAATTATAATGTGCTTCTAAAATTATTTTCCCAAGTACAGTTATGAAATTAGTTTGATTCTATTGAAATAAGATCACATGAGTTGGGTATTTTAAAGAAAAAAAAACAAATGTCTCATTTATCTCTCCCTTCCTCGTGTCAATTGTTATCACTGACAACACATCATCATCTTCTCTCACCGTGCCAAAAGGAGCAAAAGCTCCAATCTTGATTTTCAATTTCATCTAGATACTCCATAAATGGAGATTAATCCTCCTTCATTTTCTGATTAGTTTTAGAAAAGATGAAAACCCTAATTTCTCATTCCTCATTCCTCATTCTCGCATCCTCTATCTCACCCAAATTGCTGTTGTCGGGTTGCCGTTGTCCGCGATTGCGGTGTCGTTACGTTTGTCGGTCTTGCTATTGGGTCTCACCTGAGGTCCGGTGCGATTGTTCCACTCTGCTGCTGCTGCCGATGGATTTTCTCTCTCCTCTTGTTCTGTCTGCGTCCAGCACTACTGTTCGATGCTGCATCTGGGCGATGGTGTTGGTGGTTCTGCCATCGCTAGTGATCTTGTTCTGCTATTTGTCAATTCCTCCGTCCTCTATTCCTCTAGTTCAGTCCATCTCCATTTCTTTGATTTCATGAAGAACCCAAATTATTTGTGATGGAGGTATAATTTTCTAAGCCAAATTTCTGTAATTAAATTTATTTATCAAAAACGAAACCAATTTATGCATATTATAATAAATCACTCTGATTTTCGCAAAGGTAGAAGTACATGCTTAAAATGAATATTTTTGTAGTCTCATGATTTAAATTAGTTGTTGAATGGGTTTAATTAGTATTTCATAAGGTGAGATTAAATTCATTGAGTTCAGTTGCAACGTGTTTTGTGGAAGTTTATTATATTTGGTTTTCTATTTAGCTAATATATTTTGATATTAGAAATCTCAACTATTTTTGCTCCATGATTTTATTGAGTTATGAAGTTTAGTTTCTTCAAAAAGGGTTGCTCAGATTAGGGAGTAAGGTGTATTAAGAGAGTTAGTAAAGTTAGCTTATAAGGATTTGTCTTTAGTTCATAAAGGAATTTAGAAGATATAAGAAAGTCAATTTATTTATTTGAATTGTAATGAGAATGGTTGTTAATTATTGGTATTGATGTTGAGGTATAATATGGATATCGATGTATGGAGCTCAAGTATGTTGGATGAACCAAGACTCGGTATGGAATAGAAGTAGAATTCGGAGATCGAAAAGGTACACATTGTCCCTCCACTTTATAACTAAATTGTATATGCACTATTGCAAGTTGTATGAATTTCATGACTTTCCAAAAAGGAATTTGAGTTCTGACTTGGATTTGTTATGGTTTTATGATTATAAGTTCAACTTGTTCAGAAGTGTGATTCTTAAGAACTAAGTTTGTCTGATTTTCGGAACATATGATTTAACGCCAAATGTTTGAGTATATAATGCTTAACATTGATTTCCTAATTTTGAATTGAGATATATCTTTGTAAGTTTTGGCTGAGAAAGATAGTTTTATTCGAAAATTTAAATGAAGTAAAGGTTATCCAAGGATACCAAATTTTGTTACACTAAGTCAATCTTGTTCCGTATTGAAGGATATTCTGGGTTCTAAGATCTAATGGTATAAGTTAATCGATGACCCACATTTTAAGATATTATATAAAAGTTATGGATATTCGATTATGAATATTTAAGTAAGAATCGTGGATATAATTTGCAATGTCTTTACAAGTATGATAATCAGGGGGATTTCCGTATGCTTTGCAATAAGGAATATGTTTAAGTCAATGGGATGATAAGCTTATGAAACCTAATTAGGTGTTCGCTAAAATTCGTCTATATATAGTTATATGGTGTATAAATGCACCAAGAGTTTCTTTTATAGAATGCTATGGAGTGACCGAGTATATTGTAATGGTCAAGTGCTTACTGATTCAAGCTCGTGATAAAAATTCCGAAATACGTTCATGATACTAAGATATTGGGAGATATGAGTTTGGGAAGTCTGACTATGATACAAAATCTCAGGATATATATGTCTTATTTTGAGTTTTGTGTTCTTGGGATTATCTAGGTCATGGAAAGTTCGAGGATGGAGATTTCAAAAGTAAACTATTGTTTGGAGATGTTATATATATAGTATGACTTATGACTCGTGAAAGATTTAACTATATGATGGATTTATGATAATTACTGGAGTTGGGCATAAATCCTTTGGGATATTAGATTGAGTGCAAGTTGGTAAGTTATAAAGTAAGCTCTCTGATTCTGTTTTTGGGGAAAAGAGAAGTTCATATTGAAAATTAAGCTATGTTTTGAGCTTCAGTTATAATAAGCTTGGACTATATTTCCTTTAAAAGTCCGTATTTGAATGGGTTTTAGCAAATGAACTTTGTAAAGGATTGAATTATACAAAGTTATTGGAAACTCAAGTGTGTTGTGTTATCAAACAATTTGAGTTTGTATATGAAATACCCGAAAGCGATTATGTTACGAGATTTTGATATATCTGACTCGAGAATTATGAATTTGAGTTTCGGAAAAATATTGAATTGTGAATTGTGTATTTTAATTTCGTTTTGTAAGGGGAAGAAGCCGCCGGAGCGGTGATGAACAACATTCTGTAATCTATATATTTTGTATTTTGTATATCTGTATTTTGGGGACATGTCCTGAAAAGTCTTGCAAGCAGTACATAACGGAAGAGGGAGACGTCCCTTGTAAAAGTTTAGAGAATTCGCCTGGAAGGCAACTCTATTTGTGTTCTCTTCCCCAGTATAAAATGATTTCTGAAAGAAAATAGATATGTATTTGAATATGTAATTGGTTTTGTGGAAAGTTAAACTTGTTCCGAAGTAATGTTTTACTTACCCAATTATATGGCTTGATTTCTAACATTTTGTAAGATAAACTTAAATCAGAATACGTTATAAGCCACCAAAAAGATTTTATGGTTGGACAGTGTGTACTCAGTCTTGCTGACTTTGTTCTTGGAACCTGTCCTGGTGGGGGCAGTGTTTATTGTTAGTGACTTTGCAGTTATTATGAAAGCGCCAGAATGGATAGTGGATCATAGGCGTTATGTGAAATGATGTTCGGATAAACAATGGTGGAGATTATATAATTAGCCCAGAAAATTCTTATGGCATATTATTGTATAGATCCATTCAGTGTATATATATATATATATATATATATATATATATATATATATATATATATATATATATATATATATATATATATATATATATATATATATATATATATATATATATTGAGTTATTGTATTGTGGGCCTTGAACCACATGTCTAGGATCGATATATAAGTTATGTTTCCGCTGCAAATAGATGTAATATGAGGTTTATTAAGTGTTAATTGTAATTAGTGAATCTTAAGTGTGATTAGCTAGCAGCTCGGAAGTGCGGGCTGCTACACTGGTACTCGATGTCGAACTCCGACAATTTATTATCCCACTTGAGTAGTGTGTCGGTGGTATCCAGCTTGTGAAGTGTCTTTTTTAATGGTTGGTTAGTCCGTACATGTACCGTGTGTGCGTCGAAGTATGGCATGAGTTTCTATCGCTATCAGCACGGCATATGCGATCTTCTCTAGCAACTCATATCTCTACTCGGCTTCGGCTAGTACATGACTAATGAAGTATATTGGGTGCTAATGCTTATCGTTCTCAACCAACAACATGGCTGCTACCCTTTTCACGGATACGCGGACGTAAAATTATAGTTGATCTCATACCCCAGATCGTGATGGTTGGTAGTCGCTTGAAATGCTTGTTGATCACCACGAAGGCTTGCTTCGTTCGTCTCCACCGACTTGGAAATGAATCTAGTAAGCATTGTCTCCCTGTCGGTCGCCTTCTCAATGTATCGATGCTCTATGGCTCGGTAGCTCACTTGTTGCTTTGACTTTGTCGGGGTTTGCATATATTCCCCTTTCACTTACCATAAACCCTAAGAACTTGTCGGATCTGAGACCAAACACACATTTCTTCGGGTTCAACTTCATCTGATACTCACGACGTGTTGCAAACGTCTTCTCCAAGTCGTCACTGTGAGCCTCCTAAGTGATGCTTTTGATAATGCTATCGTCCACATAGACTTTCACATTCCGGCCCTTCTATTTTACTGATATCTTATCCACCAAATTATGGTATGTAGCCCTTGCGTTCTTCAGCCCAAACGACATTGCTTTATAGGAGTACACAGCGCCATCTGTAATGAAGGTAACTTTATTCTTGTTGGATTCTAGTAGGCGATCCGATAGTACCACCGAAAACGCATCCATGAAACTCAACAACGCATGGCCGCTAGTGGAATTCACCCGGTTGATCTATTCTTGGTAACGTATAATAGTCGTTAGGACAGGCGTTGTTCAGATCCATGAAGTATACACACATAAGCCACGATCTGTTTGCTTTCTTGACCATTACCATCTTCGCCGTCCATTCCGGATAGTCACAGGGTTCAATAAGATCGACCGCTAGCAACTTATCGACCTCCTCTTTGATTGCTGCATTCTTCTCGGTCGAGAAGTATCTCTTCTTCTGCTTAACCGACCTTACATCTTCATTCACATTCAGCCGGTGAACCATAACTAAAGGGTATATTCACGACCTCTCATCCGCCGAAAATGCGAAGATATTTCGCATTAGCTCCTGAGTAAGCTTATCAAGTTATCTTTCATTTCTTCTCCCATGTCAGCTCCTATCTTTACCATTATTTATTGTCTTTTCGTTTCGAGGCTTCTCCTCTGTCTCTCCCTCAGGGATAGGTCGCGGTAAGTATGTCGGCCTTGCCTTGAAATTCTCCATGGACAAGTCTCGTTCTTTTATAGCTTTTGTTCTCCGCCTTTTTTGTCATAAGGGGGGAGACTATGCCCGTCTCTTGCGTGAAGACGTTTTCAAGGTTGTGAGGTAGCAAGATCATCATGAGATGGCATGTTGACACAATAGCATGTGCGTCGTGGATCAATAGTCTCCCAATAATGGCGTTATAGGCTGCCGGTATGTCAACAACCAAGAACTCAACCATTAGATCTCTGAATTGAGCTTCTTCGCCGATCTTAACCGGTAACCTAATGTTGCCTTCTAGGGTGACTGATGCTCCTGTAAAACTAATCACCGGGTAGGTGAATGATTTCAAACACGTCTTTCCAATCCCCAACTTCCCAACTGTGGACAAGAACAAGATGTTGGCTGAATTGCCACCATCAACCAGGATTCGGTGAACCAAAGCGTTCTAGATATTCAAAGATACTACCAAGGGGTCATCACGGGGGAAGATGATCCCCTTGGAGTCCTCTGATGTGGACATCCGACAGGGGATGTCGGCCACTGACTGGTGTTGTTGTAGTTGACTTGGTGCCGAATTTCCTTCAAACTGGCTTTGGCACCATAGATACTACTGCCATGGACAGGGCCTCCAGAAATAACATGCATTTTTGTTAGCCTCTCTTTGACGTTTGTTCTTGGCTTGCCGTCCTCACCTGTAGACAACCTTTCTCGCTCTAACTGGCTCTTACACTGGCTGAAGTATCCTCTCCAGATCATATCTTTGATGCCATCTTTCAGGTCTTGCAATCATTTGTGACATGACCACGATCCCAGTGGAAATCACACCACTTGGTCCAGTCTCGGCCTTTATAGAACATCTTCTTAGCCCTCTGCAACTTATTATCTACTTTGTGCATCTCGTATATCTCTAACCCATGTATGGTCAGTATAACATACGTGTCAAACCTGTCGGGCCTTCTTTTCCGACCCTTTTTCATAGTGTTGCTCTCCTCTCTCTTATCTGAGTTGTCGTACGTCGTATCCTTGTAACACTCCGTCCTTTTATAAACATAATTAAAACAAAATAGAACATTTAATTAAAGAAATAACGATAGCGGAAATATCGCCTGACGGAAATGTCACTCTAAATAAAGGTTAAACATAAACTAAAGAAAAACCCAAATGAAATATCCCAAAATATCCATAAAGAGGCAGAACAACAGCCTCAAAATCCAAAAATAGAAAACCTGAAACAACAATTGATTAGATTGTCTCAATATCCTAACTCAAATCTCTCCCAATTTCCAAAAACGAAAATAATCAAGCCTCAAAAAATACCTGCAAAATATATCAACAAACATCCATAATCAATGGGGAGTAACTAGCAGTTCTCCTAGAACAAAAGAAATCACAGTCTATTTCAGACATAGATTAATAAGAAAGGAATGACTAAGATCAAGTCAACTATAATACTCATCATGCAACAACATCTTTATAAACTTACAAGTAACACAAATATATAGTTAATAACAAGTAAATTGAATTAATAAATAAATCATCTCAAAAATACTTAAATGAAAATAAAGATATAGATAAAACAAGTTTTTGAGTCAGAAACCGAATGTCAATGGGTCGCTACCCACTTCCTAAAGTTTGTCAGATCGCAACCTCCAGGTCAGCCTATGGGCTTATATTCCCCGCTGCCTGTGTCTAAGAATGGTCAAACTCTCGATGCAGGGTAGTACACGCAGCACCCGCATGTCCTCTCGGACGACAACAATTAACCCAGGTAATACCCCTAGATCGCAACCTAGGTGGGTTGCATGTTCTTCACCGGGGACTACTTCTATCCCACCGGATGTTCTTTTCTCAAATAAAATCACAAACATCATAAAAATACCGTTCATCTCAATAACGTTCATCAAAAGGGATGCCACACGACCTTAAACCTATAAATCACAAATAGATATAAATATTTTTTCAAAATTCCTCAAAGAAATAAACTCACAAGCTTTACAATGATCACTTAAAACAACAAATACTTTTCTACACATTTTAAGCACAAGTAATGACATATGAAGAGTTATACAGCACTAAGTAGCATCAAACAATCACATTCTACACCCTGACAGTCATCACCAATTATACATGTTATGCATACATTCAAATACATACGAATAATACCACAATATAATACGTACAACAAGCAGCAGCCCAGAATAACGTGTGCCCAGCGCAGGAGCTTGCGCTCCGTGCCACTCATGTGCGTCTAACGCACAGACTACTGCATCTGACACATCTCGATGAGTCTGACGCCACTGGAATGAACATCACTAACTAACCGATTATTTATTAACTCGATAAAACGTATATCATTAATCATTTGTTACGTTAACCAAACTTAAAAATAATGACAGTAATCATGATGATATATAACAATCACAAAACATTCAACCATCACAAGAATGCAAAAAAGACTCAACCGGATTATTATTTACATAATAATTAAATGAATAAACTTAATCCTTTTAGCAAAACCACAATAAAAATTATTTAAAAATTTAAACCACCTTCTAAATTCTTACAAAAATTAACATAACACCTTCATAGTCTTACTGTCACAGCCATAATTTTATTTCTAATTTTTGGACCTCAAAAGTAATTTTTTAATAGTAATTTCCATATTATGCAATAAAGCAAATAAAATACTTAAAAATTAAAAATAATCGCGCAAAAATCACCAACCTTTCACACAACATACATAAACTCACGGTCCAACTAATTATGCATTATAAATAAATTTTTCAGCCTTATTTTATAATAATCACAAATTATTTACTATTAAACACAAAATCACAAAAATACAGAATTTAATTAATTAATCACGAAAATAGTAAACAAAAATATTTTAAGACATAACTCACATACTACGCATATAATATGCCTCAATAAAATTAATCTCGATACTTATCAAACTCATACACTAATTATTTAATAATTAATCCATAAACACACAAATAACTGATATAATTATTTAAATAGGAAAACTCAAGCAAAAATTATCTTACTGCACATAAAATACACACAGCACACACAATGAACATTTACATAATTTCACTTCAATAATTTCATATAAAAACATTATTAAAATAATTTTCCTTACGAATTAATCTACTACCAAAACTACTCTAATCTCTTGCGTTCTAAGATAACTACTAGTTACCTGGAACGTCGGGAAATAATATAGCAAACAAAGACACTATGCGTATTCTTTTTCAATATTGAAAAATATCATTTCGTGATGTTCTGTTCCGACCATGATTCCCGGCGATCGAAATCTCGGATTCACAATCTCTCCAGTCAAAGTGAAGACTTAGACGTCCTCAATGTGCTGTCAAAATTTCAGAATGATCCAACGGTTAGATCTCTAGAGATGGTCATTTTCGTGAAGGTGTGATAGGAAAAACAGGGTTGAACTTTTCTCTTCTTTTTTTCTCTAATCTTCCTCTCTTTGTAAATGGCGTGAGATGATGATGAAATGCTACTGATTTTTATGATTAATAAATCAAAAAATTAGAGAGGCTTGGAAGCTCAAAAGATAGGTTTGGGAGATTTGAAAATAAAGGTGCAATAAGTATAACGGTTACAAACTCAAGAGCCTCATACATGAAACTCCAAACTCTTCATTCTCCCTTCTTTATGACCGGCTTCCTCACTCCTCACACACGCCTAACATACACCCTACACATGGGCTAAGGCGGACTAACTTTCGTCACCAAAACGGTCCAAAGCGAGTTAAATTAACGGCATAGAAAAACCGCATCCTAAACGCGCAATAAAAATAAACATAATATTATCTAAACAAATAACATAAATTAAAGTTATAAAAAATAAAAATTAAAATATAATACACACATTTTCGAAACACAGTCCAAAATAATTTAAATAATAAATTATCTAATTTTAACGGAAAAATATTATTTAAAGGCAAATAAACGTGAAAACAGCTATTACAACATAAACATAAACTATAAAATAAATATAAACTATATTTAAATGTAATAGCCAATAATATTACTTCAAAATAACATACCAAGGTATTTTATACGGTTTAAAGTAAAAGCTCACGTGAAAATAATATATTCAAATCATAAACTCAAATAAATAAATAACAAACGATAACAAAGACATTAAGATAGATTTTAGAAGTATTAAAGTTTAAGAATAAATTAACAACATAAAATTCATTAAATTGATAAAAGAGTTGATAGAATTACCCATTACAACTTTAAATATCAACTTAATAAGATTTAATATTAAAATGTATCTAAATTTTATAAATAGTATAAACTTATCAAATTGATAATAAAGTCAAGGAATCACCCATGATGACTCGTATCAATTCCAATAAGCTAAATAATAAAAATAAGTATATGTTTTATAAATATATACAAAACTTATCAAATTGACATTCAAGTCAAGGAATCACCCTTTATGACCTATATCAACTCAAACAAGTCAAGTAGTTTAAAATGATAAAACTCTTAATAAATATTTAATAAACACAACAATATTCAAATGCTAAGTAATAAAAAAATATAAATAAAGTAATTCGCGGATTTACTAAATGTAAACCGATTTTTACAAGAACCATCTAAAAGCAAGTCCTAAAATAAAACTCCAAAATTAAATAGGAATAATTTAAATAATGAAAAACAAAGGGTAAATAATCTTAAAACTTTAAATAATAACAATAAAACAATTTTTACGAATAAAAAAACTTTTCAGTTTAACTAGAAAGATTAGTTTACGGAAAAATACTCTAGAAAACTCTACCGCGTTTTCTAGGGTGTTACAATCCTTCTTGTGCTTTTCTTTCTTCTTCTCCTTGTTATCCCCCTCAGGCCATTTTGTAGTTGTTGCTTTGTCGAATTCCTCGCCTCGGATGAAGTAGATTGCCTTTTCAAGAACTTCCGACGAGCTAGTCAACTTTTGCCGGCCTAAGCAACTCCGAAAGAAGGTTCCCTCTTTCAAACCAGTCATCATGGCTACATCTTGCTGCAAAATGGGGATGTTAACGACCTCAGCATTGAAACGACCGATGTAATCCCTCATACTCTCATTGTCACTCTGCTTTATCGACATCAATTCCCTAATTGTTCTTTCTCCTCTTGTTGTTGACGAAGTGAGTGATGAACATAGCCGAGAGCTGCTGAAATCGTAGATTATTCCCGGTGTTATGCTCTTAAACTAGGTATGAGCCAACCTAGAGAGGGTTGACGAAAATACCTTGCACCAGATGAGTTGATATCGGTATACAACAACATGTGACCTTCATAAGCCAATATGTGATCTTCCAGATCAGTTTTGCCTTCATACTTACATAGTTACATGTAGGCATCTTAATCTCCTCCATGAGCTCCTGGAGATGGAAGAAACAAAAGGAGAAAGGCTGGGTGCCACGACGGCACATTGCTAGATAAAGTTGGCTTGATCTCGTACCTAATAACCATCATATCCCCGGGGTTGGTAGGAATTATGCGTCTTGGTGTTGTTGAGATCATAATTATTTTCTTCCGCCTGTGGGGTGGTTTTGGTATCCCTGAACGAGATTTCTTCATGATTAACATCGTCAAACTGGTTATTTTCCACCCCACCCGCGAAAGATCACATTCTTCTTATGGAGCTTGGCGCCTAGTCGTGGGATGTTCACCTGGTTTGAGGTATCTGATTCATCAATGCTTACAGGACTTGGACCACGCTCTGGAGTGAACAGGTCATGGATGGACCCAAAGATCTTGGGTTTAGAGGACCCTACAACCGGTGCTGGAGTAGTTAAGCCGGGTGAAGGACCTGTGATGTTGTTGTTATCATCAGTTTCTGGCATGCCAAGGGTTTTCTTATGAGATAGAGTTTATTTCAAAGGATCCATGGAACAGGGATTATAAGAACAAATGTGGCTTGACTTTTATAGTTAAGGTATAGTTCTCCCCTCAATCAAGTACCAATTGTTTCGGTAGGGAATCTCGGGTTGGGTGAACCGATATCCAGGTTCGCTTTAAAGAACCGGCTGGATCCTGCAAGAGAAAACACGCAAGCTAACCTTGGGGGTGGATCCGAGGAACGCCCCTCGAATGCTTAAGTCAGTAAAGGGAAAACCGTAACTTTCAAGTACTACTTAATTGTGATGGAGAACGTACCTGTATATCTTAGATCATGAGGTATCTATAGTGCCAGGGAGTGTCCATCATTAGGCCGGACACTTCTCTCATTGGTCCACTAAATACTTATCTTGTAATCAATACTTATCCTCTTGGCCTAATGTATCCAACCCATGGATCATGTCTAGTATAATATACAAGATTGTTAAGGTTTCCACTAGTATCGTAGGGATAAGACCGACATGTAAGGGTCTCCGTTCCTTGAATCATGGATGACATCTTGGCGTAATAGTCATGATAGTTTAGGGCCGTCCCAACGAGCCAGTAGAGGGAACTTAGGCAACCCCATATACATACTACTTTTACTAAAAAAAATTATGCATATACTACCTCCGTTCTTTTTCTATTGCAACAATAGAGTTTTCACGCTTGCCAATGCACAACTTCTATTAATATCTTTAATTACTTTTTAGTAAAAATTATACAAGTTTGATATTTTGAAAGTATATATCGAGACGAATCTAACAAGATCCCACATGACTATATTTTTTCCTTACGTAAAAATCACAAGAGATAGTGAAAGGGTGGTGAGTGAATAGTGTAAAAATCTCATTGTTGCAATAGAAAAAGAACGGAGAAAGTACTAGTTTTGTTAATGATATAAACAAAAAATGTATAGAGCGAGGTTTTGAATTGGGCAAATCTCCTATCATATCGTGGTAGAGTATTTCGTAGCTTCCTACATGCATTTTACAACATATATTAAGATCAATCATTATCTATTGAATACCTTAATTCTATCATACTAGGATAATGTATAAGTTTTATTATGAATATATGCATATGACTATAAGTTCATTTATGTTTAAAGGGGCGATTTAAGTAACCATTTCAGAGAGACCTTATTATGATTTCAAGTAGCCATCATAAAACAAAAGGGTAACTCAAAGTATATTAAACTTTCAAAAGCGTCTTGCGTGAGATGAGGTCCTATTTTCAGTTTATGGGTTTAAACTGATAGATGTTATGGGTTAACTTGCTAGATGTTTTGGGTTAAGCAAATAGATGTCTAGGTCCATTAAACTGATATATTTTGGGTTAAACTAAGATGTATGGGTTAAAGTGGTAGATGAGTTTGGGTTAAATTGATAGAAGTTTGGGTTAAACTGATAGATGTATGGCTTAGATTGATAGATCTTTGGCTTGAACTGATACCCGACTCATTCATGTCTTGGATTGAGATGGTCATACACAAAACTTTTCGTAAACTTTTTTTTAATAGCAAATAGATAGCTTATGCCAATTTGCACATGAGTCTATATTGTGGACCAAGTCCATGTAAGAATTAAGATGTTGTATAATGACATTGCATATATTTATTTTTTTTATATTTAACTATAGTTTTCTCCTTGTGAGGAGGGTGGATAAAAGATAAATAAAAGGCACATACGAATTGAACCTATGAAACTACCTAGAAATTCTCATTTAACATCCCAAATGAATATAATAATAGAAATATTTTAAATTGCATTTTAAATGCTTATTCATTATGTTAAATTATTCTGAAGCTGAGTATGTCTTACTTAATTCATTTTTTTTACTATAGACTATCTTCACTCAATTTCTATCTACTTACTTTTTATTTTCGTCTTTTCCATATGAACGAAATTTATTAATTTACTTTATTCCTAATATGATAAACTCACACCCTTGGTCCATACTCTCCCTCTTCCATACACTTTATATCCCTTAAAATATGATAAACTCACACTTTCCTTCTAAGTAATTCAAGAATAAAGATATATTTTCTAACTCTGACAGACATTACCATTTATTCTTGTATGTAGTGGAACAAAGACTGGTTGGATAAAAATATTTTATACTTCAGGGTTTGTGTTCTTTGGAATTTAAACTCAAACAGAACAATTATCTTATTTCGATTTTGGAATAATATAAATATAATATCAATTGAATTGCTTATTTTTTTTGTTTGAAGGCATTATAAGATCTTTAACTAGTTTAACACTAGTTATGCCAAACAGATTTATTAATGACCGACTCGATGGATCATCTATGGACCGATGGATCCATGGATCAATCTAGATCTTGATTTTGAGATCTAGATTTGATCCTAAACTGACCAATAATCAAGATCTAGATTTGATCCTAAACTGACCAATAATCAAGATTTAGATTTGATCCTAAACTGACCAATAATTAAGATCTAGATTTGATCCTGATCTGACCCATCATTCATGGACGTTGATAAGATCCTTCCATTTACATTTGGCAACACCTTAGGATGGCATAACCTTAAGGTTAAAGGCGAGGTTCAAACAAGGAAAGCTTACGGTGGATACCTTTGCACCCATAGACGAGGAAGAGCGTAAGACCCATGGGGTCAATTATTGTTTTTAAAAATATGCAACTTCATGTATTTTATGGACAAAGAAGTTATGCACCTATGCTTTTGAATGAATCACCGAAAATGGTGAGCTTGTGTCAAGCTGGGGTAAATTCATATCGAGTTGTGGCGCCCTGGTCCGTGCACAACTCTCTCCCCTTCTCCTCCATCAAGTAAAAAAAAAGAAGCTAAAGTCATGTTTGGCAATTAGCGGATATATAGTTGTTAGCTGATTGTATTAGCTGATTTGACTAGCTGATTGTATTAGCTGTTTGTATAAAAGTGTTTGGTAAGTAGCTGATAGTTGATTGTTACATAATTGTGTAAAATGACCAATAAGGACATGTGCATAATCTATTGTTGTATCTTTTATTGTTTATTAATGTAATTTTAAACAACTTAAGGACATATATGTAATTGGCCCACTCATGCCCAAACCTCTAATGTCAAAAGCCCATCCCCCTAGCTTTTTCATAAAGAGCTTTTTGAGTACAATCAGCTAATTGAAACATCTCTTTACCAAACACTCAGCCGAGTAATTGATTAGTCAAATCCTCTAATATAAATTCAAACCTCTAATTTTGTCTCAAATCTCTCTTTACCAAACAAGGCCTAATTTTTTTTTTTTTATATTGTGGCAATATCTTAAACCTCAAGTAGGCCTTACAAATTCCACACAGGCAGGTAAAGTGAAAGAGTTAAACAAATGAAACTTATCCCTTACTCCTGTAATCTGTATTACACTTACATATTATTTTGTTTACTTACTTGTCCTCTCCTCTTCTCTTCCTACCTTTATCTTCCTCTCTCCTTTGACAACACCACTCAGACAGAGCCACACACATAGTCCCCACACCAAAACCGTGAAACACTGCTTTGACATATAAAAAAAACCTTATTTATGTTATTGTCAAAAAAAAAAAAAAAAAAAGACATAAAAAAAACCAACAAAACATTGCCCACTCAACCAAAACTAACAATTTTTGCCAAGTTAAAGTCCAAAAAACAGGGTTTTCACTTTTCCAACAAAAACATAAATCAAACTGATTTGACACTTTTACCCTTCAATCTTTTTACTTACTTTATATTACCGCCACCGACGGCTTCCCTTTCCGGTAGGACACACCACCAACCTCCCCACCCAAAAAAAAAAAAAACCATAAATTTAATACACTTTATATAGTAGTGAGTATTTTAACATATTTATAGTATTTGGAATTTTGGGGGTTGAATATGAGTAAAAACTGTTGAATCTTGCATAGTGAGAGACAGAACATATAGATCTGTTATATTACAGGATTTACAGCAACACACTTTAGATTCTCTCTCCTCCTTTCTCTCTCTAAACTCTTTTAACTCCGGAAACTCCCATTTGCAATAATTTCCTGCTTTCTCTCTCTAAAAACCCTCACCCTCTTTTTCCACTGTCTTTTTCAATCTCCATTATTCATTAATCTTACTTCACAAGAAATTTCTACCAAATTTAATTCATATTAAGAAAAACATACCCACTTCCTCAAATTCTTTTTACAGGTACATAAAAATATTAAAAAGAGGGAAAAAGAAGAACAAAGAAAAGAATCACTGTTTCTCGCACTAAAAACCACAAAAAAAAAAGAATAGAGATTGAAGAAAAGACCCACCTTATTTTTTATTAAGTTTTTTTTTTAATTTGAGCCGACAATTTCATAGATATTATATTGTGGGCATTTCTGTGTGAGTTATTTCTCCATCTCACATCTCTCATTCTCTCTCTCTCTTTCTCTCTCTGAAAACTTACTTTAATGGTGAGTTCTTGTGAATGATTGTGGAGGGAGAGAATGAGAAAATAAAGCTATAATCTTTGATGGGTTTAAGTAAATCTGGCTAATAAATTTCAGATTGATTTGATTTTGAGGTTTCTGGGATTTTGAGGGTGTGATTAATGGACACAAGGGGAAGGCTAGTTGCTGGTTCCCACAACAGAAATGAGTTCGTTCTTATTAATGCTGATGATATTGGCAGGGTAAGTTTTTTTTTTTTTTTTATATATGTATATATATAGTTTTTGGGTTTTTATCAGTATCTTTTTTGAATTTTGAATTGGGATTTGATGATTTTTCTAATTGAGAACTGCCCATTTGCTGAATTTATTCCCTGCATTTGCATTTTTGGACGGTTAACTTTTGTTAGGTTTAAGCTGATTTTAGTTGAGGGTTTGAATTGTTGTCTATTTGTACTTAAGTTGCATTTTGACTCATGTTTGTATGCTAATTGAGTACTATT